>CARXXK010000002.1:86734840-87228692 GCA_949089665.1 Macrosiphum euphorbiae | reverse complement strand
TTAAATTGCTCGTTTAAAAACGTTTGTACAAAAAGATATAGAAGAATACGCTGGAAGGTACATTTTAACTACAACCCAAAAACTAGGTATTGCTTACATAATAATAAACGAATAGTTATTATGATCAGAGGTGTATCACTGTAATATATGTATTAGAAAATGCATAAAAATGAATGTAATTTATTAAGGATGCAAAATAATTAAATGAGAAAAAGGTCCTTTACGGACTCTACCGTGTGATTTTTTTTTATGAAGCACATAAAATAATGTTTAAATTAAAATAATATTAAGTTATACATTTTATATTTAAAAACTAATAAGTATTTAAAATCTTATAAAAACCTAATAAAATTATATTTTATTATATTTTAAAATACATATTATTATTAGTTCGTTGTGGTAAAAAAATCATTAATTAAAGTTGGCTGTATTTAAGTTTTTAATTATACTGGTACAACTCTAGCTGGCAGTCTTTAAGACCGTGTTAAAAACTATGATAATTAGTTAACGTCTAATTTCCTCTCCTTTCCTAACCTAACCTAAAATAACCATTATTTAAATATTTTCTTTCATTGTTATGTTTACAATATCGAATACCTTGATAGTTAGTAGGAAAAGATCATTGCAAAGCTCACGACCAGTGATGATAGTCGTCTATCATCACCATTGGATCCACTAACCATAATAGGTTTACCTAATTAACCCTCTTATGACTTATTAGGACACTTTGAATAAAAAGACCTTGATTCGGTTGCCGAACTTAAGTGTTTGATTATCAAGTTTTTCCTTTGATTTTTGACACCTTAAGCTTATACCAAATATTATGGATGGAGCCATACCTAGCTCACTTGCTCGTGTAAACAACTTGAAGCCACGAGTCATTTACATTTTTATGGATACATATCAAATTATCTTTGTATAATGTTATTTAAATCTATTATTATTATTACCTAGTATTATTATTTTATAATATTTTTTTTAACACCATAATATATTGTATATTATTATAATTCTTTTTTTAAAACTATGTATCCTTAAATACTCTGATATTAATATGCCAGCCACCTTTAAGTTTTCTCCATATAAAAAGTAAATTTAAGACAGAACTGTAACTCAAGTCACGACAGTCTCTCTTTTATACTTTTAACAAAAGAAATGATATAAATACTATTTTTGATCTAACCTAATCAGACGACCCCGCACGTCTATCTAATATAACTTATTAGTATTGTACATTTCGTAATAAGTTTTTTTTTTTGAGCTTGAGCCCAGCAACTTTGACCATTAGATTGTTTTTTTGCTTGTAGGTTGTTTGTAGTGAGTAGTAACTGTTGGTTAAAACACGTTAGTATGTGTGGCAACTATTTGTCGCTAAAAATGCCAGGTGGTCACCCATCCGGGATCTAGCAACAGCGGCCGATACGTACACTTAACACCTTTCCGCAATTATAATGTCCAGATATTCACACTAAGCCAAAGAGTATGATTATCCGTTACTTGAGACATTAGTTTTTTATTTCTCACATAATATTTTTGCTCGATACTAAGTATTGACGTTAATACAAATCTTGTACTAATGTCTCTCCACCTAGTGAGCTGGCGACAGGGCACGTCGCTCTTTTAGAACAATTATCTATTAGGTACTCAATTAAGTCTTTAGATTTACAAATGATTTATATTTTGTAGACGGGATAATTTTAAAGAGAGACTGTGTGACGTACAGAATATTGTGCAGCCAATAAATATGTGGTCTGCTATGTACATTTAAACATATTTTGTTATAATATATTATGCATTTGAACATGTATTGCAATATATGACTATTGTACATTAATTTCAATATAGATTTTTATTTTACACTAACTATAGTATTATCAAAGTCAATATGAAAAAATTTTTAAAACTATTATATGTAAAAAAAAAATTATTTATATTTTTTTTATTGTGTTTGAGCGAAATCCGTCAATCATATTTATGAAAAGTAAATTATTTTTTAATTTAGTGGAGTATTTTTATCTATATAAATTAAATATCTTACAAGTAGTTTTTTTGCTAACTATTTAAATTTTAAAGCTTATATGAGCAGAGTAGTAGAATAACATTTTTGCAAGGTTCATTGCATTTAGAATGTAGATATTAGTTAAATCAAACCCCGCAAATGTACCTATAACATATGAAATAATTGTACTTAACCTTCTATGATATTTTTTTATAAAGATATTAAAAGTAAAAACTCAAATTTGGAAATTATAGGAACAGTACTTAATACATTTTCCTTTATTTTAACAGAAATTATTTAGCTAAAAATATAGAAGTATCTATATGTACAGCGAGACATGGGATACACTAAGATACAGTCCATTATAGTTCATAGTTTTGTTTCATTTATAATAATAATGCTTTGTAATAACTACCTATAGTTTTTCATAAATTAATATTTAATAGAGTTTGCTTAATGATTTATTTGAAGTATTTGTATGTATTTTTGGGAGATCAGTATGTAACCTACATAATAAAAATAATTATTCAAATTTAGCACCATCCATTTCAGTCACCAATGTGTAACCTACTGTAATACAGCAAAGCGACACACACTTATCCGATTTTTAAAAATTTTATTTGATAAAATATTTTCACTAAGAAATTCTGTTGAAATAAAATCAGTGGACATGGTATAATATTATAATATGATTCACGTATAATTTGCTTTGTTGAGTCTAAAACTTACAAACGAAAAAGAACTTTATGGTCTGCAAAGAATTTTAATTGTAATATTAACATCTGTTAGCCGGCGCTACGGATATGCAATTTTGCTACATTGACGTGTAGGTAGGTGCTCTGTATTATCGCTGGTCTTTAAACGCATTTGATATACGAACAGTAGCTGGGTACAATTATTTGCGGGTATACGAGTAAAGGGGTATAAAAGTGTGTCAAATTTTGTTTGGGATTTGAGAATGGGTATAATTTAAGGAGGGTTAATCGTTTTTACTCCCTGAATTTATAACGACCATGTGACGGGGCTGAGAATAGTTAAAGGACTATACAACTAAAAAAACCTATTTTTTTTTTATTGTTTTAATGTATAGGGCTTTGAAAAAGAATAATTTTGGTGGTCTTAAAATTGTTGTCGGACAATTGGTTCCGTGTTTAAATATAAGTCGCGTTTTACGCGTGACGTCATAAAATCACATCGTCCGACGGGTCATATCTAATATACACGCGTGGAATTTATTTCGCGCGATTAAAATAATTATAGAGAAAAATTAATTAAAGGTACAAGTTATTAAAGTACATTTATAAAAAGGTTATACACTTCTTTAGATGGTCATATAAATCATATTATTTTTATTGTGTTGAAATTTGTTTCAGGGTAGTTTATAGGAAAGACAAAAAAATAAAATTTACATATAAGGTATATTTAATAATATTATAATCCGTTATTTAATGTATTAACGAATGTGTTATTATAATTAATAATATAAGAACTGAAATTAATGTGTAAAAAAAAAACTCAAAATAAATTATATTACTTCAAACAAAAATACATAATATATTATACGTAATTGAATTATTATAATTATCATTACCTAGTTAGGTATATTATATATTTACTATTTAGGTAAATCTTGAATATCTTTTTGATTTTAATTCTTCATAGGGCGGGCGAGGTGTTCGATAAATATTTTTTGGGATGTCGGTATTACATTCTTTTTGTACATCAAACGGCCGTGGAGAAATTTCTTTTTCAGCTTCTTCGATAATTGTTGACATTATATCACGTTTCCAGTTATTTTGAGTCTTATTGTAAGAATTTTTTATTGTAAATCGTCCTAGTGGTTTAGAAAATACAACTTTTTCTCCTATTAATGTTTTTTTAGTATTATTGTTATGGTCGAGTATTGCTAATATAGATCGTACGAACATACCATTGAACTGTAAATGGATACGTTTAGGCATATACTTGAGCCTCACGTTGTGATAGGATTCCAATTTTCCGGTGTGCACAAAATGTTTTGCTTGTCTCAAATCTTTAATGAAGTCCTTCGCAGTTAGAATTTTTTTTAAAGCATCATAGGAACTAGTTTTCATATGTATCCAAAGCTTATTTTTTACTTGTTCGTCCGTCAGTTTTTCATGTTCGCATTGTTTTGTTATACCGTTTTCGTCTGTCCATTCATGAATATTAGCAATCTATATATATAAAAATGAATGTATGTCAGTGTGTCAGTGTGTCTGTGTGTCTGTGTGTCCATGTTACCATGGTTACCAAGGTTGCCATGGTTACTAAGGTTACCAAGATTTCATATCAA
Organism: Macrosiphum euphorbiae; assembly: GCA_949089665.1. Lineage (NCBI taxonomy): Eukaryota > Metazoa > Arthropoda > Insecta > Hemiptera > Aphididae > Macrosiphum > Macrosiphum euphorbiae. The sequence continues at coordinate 87,224,379 of CARXXK010000002.1, read as the reverse complement.
TCTATATCTATCTTCTATCTTCTATATATATAAAAATGAATGTATGTCAGTGTGTCAGTGTGTCTGTGTGTCTGTGTGTCCATGTTACCATGGTTACCAAGGTTGCCATGGTTACTAAGGTTACCAAGATTTCATATCAATCTATATATATATAAATGAATGTATGTCAGTGTGTGTGTGTGTGTGTGTGTGTGTCCATATTACCATGGCAACCATATCTGTATATAAAAAACAGTAAGCTGATTGACTGCTATCAACGCACAGCTCAAACCATTGGACGGATCTGGCTGAAATTTGGCATACAGATAGCTATTATAATATAGACGTGCGCTAAGAAAGGATTTGCCAAAATTCGCATTTTAAATAGGTGCTGAAACAGGGACATTGAGATTCACGATAGAAATTGGAAATTTTATTTTTATTTATTTATAGTTGCCATTGGTTACAGTCTACATTAGAAATTAGCATTTATTTATTGGTTGCCATTGGTTATTCGGGCAGATCAGGTACAAGCTTGCATCAAATCGAATTATTGAACAATGCTTACCAGGGTGGCAGAGTTGCACTTACCGCAGAAAATTACACCCAAAAGGAGTTCAACAATCATAATTTTTTTAAGAGTTGCGATTTTTTACGAGCAACCAAATTTATTATATTAATCCACAGTATTACATCAAAATAAACTTGGTATAACTTTGATACTTTAGAGTTAAATCATACACTTCCGTACAAACAGCACGGGGTCCGCGATCTACCGCAGGTAGATTGCCTACCTGATAATGTACTGCTGCGATTCAGAATTTTTATTCAGGGCAACGGGAAAGATAAGATAAATTTTGAACACCATACACGTTAATGAATTGAACAAAGTTTGAGTAGGTAGTATTGAGTTGATCCATTTAACGGGCGACGAAGTGCACGGGATCAGCTAGTATGATATAAAATAGAAAGAAATTTATCTTCTAATAAATCGGCATTTTCTTCGCACGTCTGTGCTGACCACCATAAGTGATTATTAATACTTGATTTCCATAAATATACATCGGTATATTTTTTCTCTAATGTCTTCATTCTTTTCATTAGACTTTTTGACAGGTGCCATATGTCAAACTCATGATTTATTTCGGGGTGTTGGGTCCGAAAAAAATATCGAATACCTCTATGACGGTCAGATAAAAACAGTTGAATCTTACAATCATATTCTACAATAAATTTTTGTATCAACATTTCGCATGCGGCTCTTTCGAGGTCACCCGTGACCATCCCTTTTTGGACTAATTGAAAATCAATTATTTTAGAACTATTTAAATCCATAACCGAATAAATGCAATATTTTGCGCAAAAACCTGGCGAATCGTATTGGCCATCACCAGCAAGCCAGATGTTGGGTAATGTCTTTAAATTATTTAAATTATCTTGTTTGTGATAAGTCCAAACATTGTAAACCACAGGTCCAATATATTTTTTTATGATTTTGTCATAAGATGTTCTAGAGAAAAAACGTAGATTCAATACTTGACAAAATTCAACCATTTGCGCAAATAATATACCTGATAACATTAGTGCCGATCCAATGCATATATTACCAATTGCTCTTTTTTTAATTTTTTTTTGTGAGTACCACTGAAACGTATGATTTTTTTCACATACAGTAGTTACACATAGACAAGAACCTTGAATAAAATTGTTTAATGATAATATTTTTGACCCACACACATTACAATTATTAAAAAGCTTTGATAGGCATTCCCAAAAAACGATAAAACACTCATCCTTATTAAAATTTATTGATGATTTAACATTTTTTGACTTACAAGTATTATAATTGTTTTGCGATTCTGAAGTCTCATCATCACTGGTGTTTTCGCTGTCCTCGGATTCCGATTCTATTTCAAACGATAAGTCATTTTTTTTTTCATAATTAATTATTCTGATCAAATTTTCGTTTCCCAATTCACACTGTATTCCTATTTGACTTGTTTTTTGAATTTTATTATTGACATCTGGCTCCTCAATAGTTGAAACATCGTCAATTTCTTCAAAAAACGACGACTTTGTTACCATTTTTTTCTTCGGTGTACTAGTTTTTATTAAATCATCAATTATTTCTATTTGGCGTTTTTTCATAATATGCAGTGATTCTTGCCTGGGATTTACAGATTTTTTTGAATTGCTTATACCAGTTTGAATACTAGATACAGCGTCGGGATTTAATCTTACAATGCACTTGGATTCTGGCATAAGTTGTTTTTTTAAAACATCTGATTGATTAAAATCAAGCGGAATAAAATGTTTAGAACAAATAACCGACCCAGCACTAGGCTTAAAATTTTTTCTTTTACAAAAATGCTCCCATTTTCGATGTCGTAATGGTGATTTATCGCGTTTTGGAAAAGTGTAAAAATGCAAGTTATTATCATTATCAACTGTTTTACGTTTACGATCGTTATTCGACGCACAACCAAATACCGAGCACAAAGTCATATTTGTTTGATTATAAATAAAACCAGAAAACACGCGGATACTTCGATACTTCACGGTACATACTGTCGACTATCGACTGAGGTCTGACTGTCTGAGGTATAATTTATATTTATGCGTAATGTGAATAGCCCGTTTATTTTTATCAATTAATTTATATTCCATAAAATATAAGCTATTTATAAAAGCTATAAATAATATACTTCATTGGTGATTACGTATACAAATTCATATGGTCGTTTATTACAGTACCTACTGCAGTGTGCGCTGACTGATTCAACTTCAGCGCTAGAGTCTAAAACAGTAAACGATTTTTGTTCTATTTTGAATTTTATAATACAATTATTATGTCTATAATTCCGTACAATTTTGAGCCTTTGGTTACCGATGTTGATAACTATGATTATTTGGAAAACGAAGAATCAGTAGTTAGTTACAACGATAGATCTAAATTAGCTGTAACAGATTGGTGCTCGTGTGGAAAATGTGAAAAACAAATAAATGATCGTGAATGTGTTTGTTGTTTTGAACTTGCGAATATTTTTAAAATGTGCACAAACAATGAGTGCATAACAAAAAGTGCCTCATTTTCAAAAATTATATTAGATGAAGACATTTTAAAAATTACCAGACAATACAAAATTTCAAAAACAAAGAATAAAACAAAAAAAGAAGTTTACAATCAGCTACTATGGAAAATAAAGCATGGCGATATATTTGCTACAAACAGTTTACACTTTGGGTTAATTCATGGATGACAATTGGAAGAGGTAAGTAAATTTATTTTCGATAGTGTTACAGTGATAAAATCATAGGTAAGTAAAAAAATTTAATAATTTATTGTTTATTGTGTTTGTTTTATACTATAGGGAATAGAGTTGTTATTCCATCATGTGTGGTCACAAAAATTCGTGAACGTTATCCGGAAGAAAACGGATTATATATTGGTTTTCAAAATCCGTGATTCATGTTATCTATTTCTTATTATAATAAGTTAAACATTATAATTCATAATATAGTAGGTACATAAAATAATAATATGTAAGTTGTTAGTTTTATAGTTGTTTAAAACCTACTATTACACTTCTATTCTAGGGTACTCACCTTTATTGAATGATAATATTTTATTTTGAGGTTTTTTTTACACATTAATTTCAGTTCTTATATTATTAATTATAATAACACATTCGTTAATACATTAAATAACGGATTATAATATTATTAAATATACCTTATATGTAAATTTTATTTTTTGTCTTTCCTATAAACTACCCTGAAACAAATTTCAACACAATAAAAATAATATGACCATCTAAAGAAGTGTATAACCTTTTTATAAATGTACTTTAATAACTTGTACCTTTAATTAATTTTTCTCTATAATTATTTTAATCGCGCGAAATAAATTCCGCGCGTGTATATTAGTACGACCCGTCGGACGATGTGATTTTATGACGTCACGCGTAAAACACTACTTATATTTAAACACGGAACCAATTGTCCGACAACAATTTTAAGACCACCAAAATTATTCTTTTTCAAAGCCCTATACATTAAAAAAATAAAAAAAAAATAGGTTTTTTTTAGTTGTTCCGTCCTCTTAAGATGTACAGTTATAATATATAAGTATCGGCTTTTGGTATTTTTGGTGGTATTTTTTCCCAGGGATTTTTGTTCCGGGAGTTTTTTTTCTGATTACCGATGAAAAATATTAGGTACTATCAACGCTATTACGCATGTGCATACATACAAATAAAAGTAAATAAATACTATAACACTGAAATCTTTATTTAAATTTAGCTTAAATCTATAATATTATTGTTGTATAACTGAGCAGTGAGGTGAGATCCTCCTTATTCACACGCATTATCACGATAAATGGTTGTTCGGCCGCATAATCGACTGGCCACCGTCACTGGTGTTTATCTTGGAATTTGGGTATTATTTTTGTACTTATTAACCCGAAGATACAGCCTGCTGTCAACTACGTTATTCTGATTTTGGTTTTCTGTTGTCATTGTATGTAAGTACTTACTATTAGATGATGGATTTTTATTGAAGAAAAGTAGGTCCGATTTTCATATTATAATTTACACCCATAACCTATAAACTGGACACACGTCACACGTACACATGATGATAATCATTTTAATCATTGATATAATTATTGTTTTTGTAAATTATGTAACATTTTGATTACCTATACTCCTATTACCTATTACCAATATTAACCACCGCCACGCGACTTCACATATTAACACGGCCGTCTTGTATATTAGGTACAAAATTATATAATACTATATTCTATATAACTACTTATGGTTTGAAATTAACTAAAAAGGTGGAGCAGAAAAGAAAAGAGAGTTTATAAATATTATCATTGATTTTATTATATACTAGTATTTATAATCAATGATATTATAGGCATGTACAAAAATAGGTAGACTTCTATTTATTGATAAATGTATTCATTTAAAGAATTAGTTATTGTTTATTTTACCAGCACAACCAGTATAATAAGTGACAAAGGACGTCAAGTTACCTTCTACAGTTATACATTTATAATTAGTACAATAAGTGCTACTATATATTATAAATTAGATATAATATAATATAAACAATATTATAGTAAAGTGGTATGGTAAAATAATATGATAATACCACTATAATATTGTGATATATAGTAAAATAATAAATGTAGTTGTAATAGTGTATCTAATGACTAATATTAAATTTAGATTTATTCTTAACAAAAAAAGGTGCGGGTTTGCCGGTTGTTTCCCTCAATGTTGAGGTAGGTAATTGTTTTGTTGGATTTTGGATATTATCATGTTTACCGCTAGATTACATTTTTCCCGGGCCAGTCAGATCATGCCTATCCGCTATTGTACCTAGTTATATAATAAGGATGGCCAGCGATAAAAGAGTTGCTAGTGGCAAAAAATAATAAAAAATAATATGATGAGCAGGGAAAGGAATAATATCTATTATCAGGGCCGAATTATGGGTGGGGGGTTTTGGGTGGATGGCGACAACTGCCCCGGTTGACAAAATGTTGTAGTAAAAAATGTGTTCACCTGTGAATTATTAAGATTTTAAAAATTTTAATTATTTTAATAATATATAATATACCTTATAAATATAATATAATATAATATATTAATAATAATAATAAAAATATAATATTAGTATCTGCATAGTCTATAATATAGTTCTGTTACATTTATTTTTATTTTGTTCATAATATTATAAATATATATTAATATGATCCATGAAGTATCTAAATATTAAAAACAACTTAAATGATGAATTATAAGCAAAAGCGCAGGACTCGAGGGCCAAACACCAATTTAACCAATCTATACTATTATATATCTATGATAGTATCAGGGTTTGTTGTTGATGTACCTATAACGCGTTATAAGTACCTAATGGATATTGTGATATGATTTGGAATTTATTATAGGTACCTATTATAGGTCAATTTTTTTTAATACCATAGATAAGTATATAATATGTCTTATACCTAGACTGACATACCGTCTCCGCTTAGAATCGTTTTTCTTATACAATGATATTATATAATTGAATTCAAATTTAATACCATCCAATATACAGTGACCCACTTGTAACCTACTGTACAGCAGATCACCTTTTTAGAATATGATTTACCTACTATGAATTGTAACTACCTACGTTATTTTAAATTAAAAGTATTTCTAATCACAAGGTACTTACATCAGAATTATTATCACGGGCTTAAAACTTTGTTTTGCTTTAATCATAAAATAAATGATCTCTCTGTTTTACATTTTTACAATATGTTATGTCTATTAATTAGTAATTAATTTAAATAATTGAATTGTTCAATTTTTGAATATTAGGCATATTATATAATTATTATTTCAGAATTTAACTATAATAAGTAGGTAGGTAGGTAATTAAAATGCATATTGCATAAGATAGTACCCATACATTTATTATCGATTTTAGATAAAAATAAAGATATGTTATGTAACAACTTATTATACCATTTTATTATTATGCAATAGGTATATTATTAAATTTATCAATTTAAATTCCTAGTACCTAGGAGGTATTGAAACACACAATTTAAATGACATTTTGAACATTTTCGTCGAATAAATCTAAATATAAAATTATCCTAAAATAAAATAATGCTATTCTGGGATGAACGTTTTATATATTTATAAAAGTAATTCGAAGAATAAATCCTATTTATTTCCTATCAAATAACATTTTTTGACAAAATATCTAAACAGATTTTTTCGTCGATGCCCTTATATTGTGTTAGCACTTATAATACATGATATAATATTATAGTGCCTATTTGCTAAACATAATATACCTACCTATGTAAGAAGTATCTATGTGGTATGTAGTGCGTATGTTTTCAATTATTTGAATACAGTCATGCAGACATGCAGTGTTATAGGCTTGTAGATATAATTTAACTGATTATTATTATAACAATTATTATTCACAGTTATTGACCTTATAAATTATAAATCAAATTAAATTAAAATTAAAAATTAAAAATTAATTCTAGTTTACACAAACATAGTAATCTACCTAAACCTAATATGTAGGTAGGTAATAGCATATTATCAGACAAATTGGTTTCTAATAAATCAAGAATACCTAATTTACAAGTTTTATACTAAAAAGAAACAACTGAACTTATTAGATGATCTTTCTGCTATTTTTTTTTTTTTTTTTTGATTTGATAAACCATTTATTAAATAAATTAAAAATACTAGTACAATTAGTATACTAAATAAACATTTTAAAAACATATGGTTATATAATATAAGTACGATATGAACTTATGACCTATTTCAAACACTTTTCTCTTATAAAGTGTAGGTACCGCTAATATATTTGTTTTCCTAATATCACAATATTTTTATAATTGAGTTTTGAGGGCTAAACCTCATACATTTTAGATATGAAAAATGAATTTGGTTCATGACATGTTCCCCACCAGCACTGGCCTTACAGTGTTCAGATGCTTACTTATTATAGTGTGAGCCGGGCATAATAGTACAAGTGTCAAATAAAAAGTAAGAGGAGGTATTTTCGAATTAATTGCAGTACTGCAGGTAAAACTTAACTTATCTCTCTTCTTAAAAACAATGGGCCTCGAGGGCCACGAGGGCCACGCTTGACCAACCCTGCAGAATCCCCGCTGTTGAATTCAGAGATCATGCAAATATTTCATACTCTTTAAAGTTTACCTAAATAAAATTATGCGTATAGCTTATGAATTTGTCTTTAAAGTTTAACTTTTATAATAAATATCAAATTTTGGTTTTCGTTATTTCGTTTCTGTGTAATTAATAATAATTATCTATTATTGTGTAATTTCAAAATTTTCAATAATTTCATAGTTTATTATTAAACGAATGATTCCTTGCGTCAGGTTCACGTTAATATTATAGTGTGTTTTTTTAAGTATGCTCATACAATTTTAGATTCTGAGCTGAGTAGTGGATGTACTGATTGTACAATGATGCGTGTATTTTATATTTTTTATATTTTTATTTGTGTCTGTCACCACTTTTTAGGATAGTAAAAATACTTAGATTTCCATCGACAGTATCTTTTCGGATAGAAAATTGAATTTAGTTGGTATTTTTTTAGTTAAAAGTTAAAAATTTCCAGTAATTTTCAAAAAAAAATTTTTTTTATAGTTATTTTATGTTCAAATTTGGACGAAATTACTTATTAATTAACCAAAAATAACGATTTTAATTTAACATATATATTTTTAATTTAATAATTTTAACGATTAATTCAACATACCGGCTACTGTATTAATAAAAACTTATTAAAAACTAATAACAATATAAATATAAATTCAAATTCTGATTTTTGGAATTTTTAATTACACTTGAAAATTTCAGGATGTTTTTGTGACCAATACAAACTTATGTTTTTCAAATTGAAATCCCATTTTTTTACTTTTAATTATTCAGCAGATATTGGCAGAAATCCATTACAATTTTAGCTGGCTAACATTATTAATATCAATGTGAGCGGGGACTTCGATCCTACACAAATAAAAAGGAGGGGTAATGATGGACTTTGGGGGGGGGGGTGGCTAAGCTACCCTTCAATTTCCACCAATGTCGGCAGAAATATTTTTTTTTTATGATTTTAATGTATTTAAATCAAAATTCGAACTATACTCTTTTTCACGAGAGAAAGATACTGGCGGCCGACCAAAACTATTTCGCCACCTCGCATCTCCCATCAACTATCTCTTGTAAGCGTGATCACGTGGTCGTCCACACACCAATCAAATCATTTTACATTCGCGAAACGGTACCTTTATCTCGTGAAAAAGAGTATAGTAGTTTTTGAGTTATGAGGCTGAAGACCCTGCATCGGGCGACCCCCCACCTTCGAGATCCAATATTAAGAAGGAGGAGAGGATGGTCACCATCGCTGATTGGAAATGGGCAGAAACTGGCAAGGCGTCATAGACCCGTCGTCTCACCACATGACGCAGGCTCTAACCGGACACGGGTGCTTTCAGTAGTATCTGCGCCATATGGGCAGGGCTTCTAGCCCTCGCTGAATGCACTGCCAGTGTGGCTCAGACACAGAGGAACACACCATCTTCCACTGCCCGAACTGGGACAGTCTTCGAGATGAGCTACGCGCTCACCTGGTTCACCCTCCCGAGGCCACCGACGGCGAGAGCATCCTGTGTGGCCCTCTCTTCGAGGACCTCCCAATGGACCAGACGGATAAGGCGACGGTCCTCAATGAGGCAGAAGAGACTTTCAGACTCTTCTACAAAATGGTAGAAGAGATTCTGACTCTCAAAGAAGTCAAAGAAAGGGCGCGCCAGGCTGCAGACGCCGTGGCCGACTGACTCACAGAACGAGACTCGAGAGCGGCGGGCTTAGGCCGGCTCAAGAAAAGGCACGGGGACGAGAAGTCTAGGATGGCTGGTTTGACCGGTCCGAGAAGACACCAAATACTAAATTAATCAAACAATATGTAAAGGGACGGTCTTGGGCTTGCCTGGGCCGTCCTATGCAGCCATGTTAATGTAAATTTTGTAAGGCATCATGGAGCTCGCGGAATGTACATACGCATGTACAAGCTGCGATTCATGCGAGCTGGAATCATATGATGTATACTTTAAATAAACGATGCTGCATGGGAGCCAAGTAATGTGATAAATGTGCGGCTCCCATGTAGTGGTCTAAAAATAAAAAAAAATAAAGTTTTTGAGTTATATAATGTATTTGTGTACCAAGGATAAAACTTTATGGGTTAAGTAGATTTGGGGGCTAAGGTGATTTTAAAATATTGGTAATTTCTATTGATAAATAAAAAAATATATATAAATAATTTGTAAAAATGATCTAATTATATAACATATAATGTATATTATTGTAAAACCATATTTAAGGATTATTATCCTTAGTTGAACATTTTAATAATTCAGCAACTACTTATTAGAATTTTGATTTAGATATAAGTATCAAAATTTTCAAGAAAATCACCTTCTAAAAATGTGCAGTAAAAAAAAGGGGGGGTTGGGGCGGGGGTTACCGTTTTAAAAACCGTTTTTATCGCCACAGAACACTCCTTAAGTAGTAAAAAAAATATCAGGAATTGGAAAATATGGTCTTTATACCTGTGGGTATGGGGTAGAATACATCCACGACAGTTCATGCCAGTCCTAAAAGATGACCAAAATGGACCTGGCAATGGACAGCAACATTTTTAGCATCAATTATAGATTGATCTATACTTTAATAGCATCCCTTAATAATAAAAGATGTCATTGCGATGCAGAAGGCAACGGGAAACTACTGCATTAATTTTTCCAAACATCAAGCAATGAAGGACAACTTTAAAAATCTCCGGGGGAGGTAGAGCATGGCTTCCCAGGTCGTCAGCCAGCGAAATCCATGCTGAAGCCAAAAAACAAAACGTTGAAAATAAAATCAAAAACAAAACTACTCCAACTAAAATAGGAACGTGGAGCGTTAGAACGTTGTTAAGACCAGGAAGATTTGAAGAACTTAAACAACAAATTAAGCTAAGTCATCTTGATATTTTAGTAATGTGTGAAACTGGATGGGGTGATAACGGAGATTTCTGGAGTTATGACTTTCGAATGATACTTAGCGGAGACAAGCAAGAAAAAAACGGAGTTGGAATATTATTAAACAAAGTATGGGAACTACAAGTAGAAAATACTTATCATGTGAATGATAGAATATCACTTATTAAATTGAAGACATCCACAGTAAACATGATAGTCATCCAGGTATACTTTCCAACCTCGAATAGTCGTTCCCGGGTCGTTCCACCATTACCTGTAATTTAATCTTTAGTAATTATGTATACCGTTCGTTCGCCCAGAAATCACAGGTAGATGCTATTTACACTGATTTCAATAAGGCATTTGATTCAGTTAATCACAAAGCCCTAGTACAGGTCCTGAAAGCATCTGGAATTGGTGAACCTCTCTTGTCTTGGCTTTCGTCTTACCTTTCTTTCCGCTATCAATGGGTTAAACTGTATGGAGTGAGGTCTAACGCTTATCTAGCAACATCTGGTGTTCCACAAGGTGGACACCTTTCTCCGCTCCTTTTCTCTTTATTTATCAATAGTGTGTCAAGTGTTCTATCAAATAGTCGTATTTTGTGTTTTGCAGATGATATTAAACTCTTCTCCAGTGTATCCTCCTTAGATGACTGTATGTTGTTACAGATTGATTTTGATCGGTTCACTGAATGGTTCAATACTCTAGGCTTATCCCTTAATGTTTCTAAATGTAAGACCATGACTTATACTAGAATTCGGTCCCCTGTCAAATATGCATATCATCTTGGGCCAACTGCTATCGCATGCTCTAATGGCAGTGTTACTGATCTTGGGTTTATTCTTACTAGTAATCTCGATCCGAGTCCCCACATTGAACATATCTGTTGCAAGGCTTTTAGAACCTTGGGATTTGTATTGAGACTATGTAGAGACTTTCGATTAGGCTTATCCTTTAAGGTTCTTTATTGTACTCTCGTACGCCCTATTTTAGAATATGGTGCCGTTATTTGGAATCCTCACGACAATAATGACTCTGTCAGGCTAGAAAGGGTTCAACGAAAATTCATGAAGTATGCTGGATTTCGTTTGAATATTCCATGTGAACCTCATAACTACGAACCAGTTGCTTCTCAGCTAGGACTGGTTTCCCTGGCTGAGCGTAGGCGGTTGGCGGACATCAATTTTTTAAAAAACTTATTAGATGGAATTATCGACTCTCCTGAATTGCTTTCCTTAATCTGTTTCCGTGTTCCTCAACGTCCTTCCCGATCTATCGCTCCTTTTTATGTCCCTTTTGCCTCCACAAACTATCTAAAAAATGAACCAATTTCACGTATAATGAGTAATGCCAATGTTGACCCTTCGTGTCTACTTACTTTATAGCTGTTTTGTTTAATTAAATACTTCTAATCTTAAGTTATATAACTGTATACAATGTCTATGAATGTAATGTGTAATTGTGTTAAAGGGTTTTATCCCGTATATTTAATAATAAATAAATAATAAATAAATAGTGAAGACGACGAAATTGAACAAGTGTATGACTCTCTTGATGAACTGCTAGGAACAAATCAAGATAGCGATAATGTAATTATTATGGCCGATTTCATCGCAGTAGAAGGAGAAGGACAAGACAATCAAATTATTGGTAAACATGGTTAAGGAACAAGAAATATCAGAGCTCAAAAATAAGTCAATTATTGTAAGCAGAACAATTTTATAGTTGCCATAATGTTGCCTAACCTAACCATAATGTTTGAAGTATCGAAAAGAAGGTATACATGGGTAGCACCAGGGGTTACTCATCGTTACCAAATTGATTATGTATTACCAAAGAGTCGTTTCAAGAAACCAATAATGAGAAGTCACAGTTTCCTTGGCGCCGATATCAATAACAATCATAACCTAGTAGTAATAAAGTACAAAATAATACACAAGAAAATTATAAAACTACCCAAACGTAAAATATGAGACGTAGCAAAATTTAAAAATAAAGAAACAAAGAAGTCCAAAACAAAGTTCATAATGGACTGATAGCTGTTGGCATCGACGCTCTTCATGGGAAAAAGTGGTTTAAAATCTGCTGTGGAATCAATTGGATTCAGGAAACTGAATTAAATTAAATCATGAATAAAGAATGAGATAATGGACTTCATAAAATACTGCAATAAACTATTACAGAATAATAAAGCACCTAATACCCAAAAGTACAGAGTTGAAAAGGAGAAAGGGATGGATAAAACATGCTAAAATATTTGATTGAATATGACTGCAAATAAAATGGACAAAGCATAAGGAATAATTAAAACATTGTCAAGATTACCGAAGCCAAGAAGCTAAGAAGCCAAATTTGTTAAAGACAGGCATGGGAATTTAATTCTAGATGAAGGTTAAATAGCGACGAGATGGAAAGAGTACATAGTAGACCTGTATGAAGGATCGATAGGCAAAAACGAGATGAATATTGAGAATATAATTGAGTCAAACAAAGAAGACATAGGGCCAAATATAACAAAAAGTGAATTTGTTAAAGCACTGAGTGAATTGAAACAAGGTAAAGTGACAGGAGTATGACATCCCAGCAGAATTATTAAAAAAAGTTGGATTAGATACCGAGTATAAGTTATTTGATATGATTGAGGAAATGTATATTGATGGCAACATTCCGGAGGTATTTGAAAAAAGCAAAATTGTACTTATTCCTAAAAAAGGAAATTACACAGAATGCCAGAATTACAGAACAATAAGTCTATTAACACACGCGTCAGATATATAACTTATCATCATAAAAATAGGATAAGAAAGAAAACCGAAGAAGAACTTGATGAAGATCCATTCGGGTTTAGACAGGGAGTTGGTACAAGAGAACCAACCTTAGCTTTAAGGGTACTCACGGAAATAAGGCTAAATGTAAATAGGAATACATTTATAACTTTTATTGATTTATAAAGATCTTTTCAATCTTTTAATTGAATCTATAATTCAATATTCAATTACTTAACTTAACTTACATCTTGCATTCTTGCCCTGTAAACTGAATAAATCTACTATATATTTATGTATATACTTAAACAATCAATAATATGTATATTAAATAATTAAATCCTAACGAAGTATTTACAAATCTAAAGTAAATGCATATACAATATACAATACGTATTATTGTACCGACATCACCTACAGATCTCAACTATTAGTAATTAACACATAATAGCCCAAAGTAATGATCTTCTTTCTGCTTAGCTGAATAAGTGGACAAAAAGCATGCTCTTTGACTACATTATTATACAATCATACCTAAGGGTGTAAAATCGAGTGAGGATATGTCAACGTTTTTAAAAAGTTCTTCTTCTAACATTATTAAGCTTTCTCCTGAGAACTCATTAAATGTTGCCTCTATTCTTCAATCCGAGCTCAAATCTGTAAGTCTTAGTAACTCTAAGTTACATGATAAGCTGAACTGTCTCAATATAACAGATAATGGTACCTCATCTTCCAAATCAAATGTTAAACCCAACAATCTGCCAATTACTGTACACCCTAAGTTGAATACTGATACTCTTTCAGAAAGCCCGTAAACCAATTGACTATTAGTCGATCTTTGTTCTTAAGATCAAAATTCATCATCGGCTCTCAATAAAATTGATCTAATAAGTTGTCATAAGTACAGGTGCGGAAGCATGCTGATTTCTTTGTCTCAAGACTTGATCTATGTGTTACAACTATTATGCTGGAATATGAATTGTTCAATAGTTACTCAGATGTGACCATAAATAAAATGGTAATAAGACAACCATCACACTCCTCATTCCATGTGCACCTGACTGCGGAGAAGCTTGATGATGTCCTTGGACCAAAATTCTGGCCTGATGGCATAATGGTCAAACACTTTTGAGGTCGCCTTACGCCCGAGATGATTCTAAACACCACTGCAAAAAACTAATATCTTCGTTTTCGTCTAGCTGTGCTCCTCCTTTTGATGTACACGTTAATAGTTATAATAGTAAGGATTATTGTTGGGATGTAGGGATTTATGTACTTGTAACCAGGTTCTCTTTGGTCTGAGAACCAAGTTAAGTATTTTAAAATGTAGTGTTGCTGTTTTTGAATAGGTTTTTATCTGTTTCACTGAAACTAAATTTTCTTGCATCTAGCTAGGTCTAACCAACTATATTATAAATAGATGCGATATAAATGGTTTAACAAGTAGTTTTTCTAGGGATGGTGGTGTTCTCATTGCCATTCGTAGTGATATAATATCTAATTTAATTTACACTCCAGCTACTAATGTTGAGGATTTATTTGTCAAACATAGTTTTAATAATATCAACTTTGTAGTGTGCTCAGTGTACTTTCCTCCTAATTGCCCTATTTCTGCTTACGGATCTTTTTATCCACTGTCCTGTATGTTTTTCTCCTTCAACCAGAATGTGTATTCATTTTTTGCAGTAACTTCAATTTTCCAGATGTTATATTTTTCAACGATAGTTTTGGTTTAATAAACAATACGGTTTCTAATCCCAGAGTCCCTGATGCTTTTGCGTCACTGATAAAAGAGTCTATATCATAAAATCTGTAACTTCAGCAGTGCCTTGTGATCCTTACCATCCAGTTCTTCATATTATGATAAATTTGAATAAGGTTTCCCCTTTACTTGATCGTTCTCATAATTATTATGATTACCGCCGTGCTCCCAAACAAAAATATGCGAATTCTTAAATTAATTTAATTGGTTGGAGACCATAATGTTTCTTGATGTTGATAAGGCCGCTAATGCAATCTATGATGCCCAACACCCTTGCATTTTAAACGTTCCTGAAGTTTCATATGTAAAATCGAAATTTCCGAAATGGTTTTTTAAAAATCTTAAACATATTATTTTAAGCAAGAAACGGACACATGCTAAGTTTAAAACTGTCCCCTTGATAATGTGGAATTATCTACACTTCAAGCTTCTTACAAGACAGAATATAAGAAATTTTGTACTTCCTTCCTGTCTCGTACTGAGTATATGCTGAAATCTAACCCTAAGTCGTTTTAGGATCTTGTTTCGATTTTGAGCCACATATCTTAACTTTTTGAACTACTAGTATTGAGATATATCCAATCGCCTATTAACTCTATACTAAACGATGAGCAATATGGGTTCAGACCTGGTTACTTGGCCACTAAAAATTTAATGGTTTTAAAAATTTTGTTTTGGAGGCTATCGAAAATCACATCCAAGTAGATGTTATTTTCATAGACTTAACTAAAGCCTTTGATAGCGTTAACCATGGCTGCCTAATCGATACCCTATACAAATCTGGACTGTTGTCATGGTTTAAATCATATTTGTCGGATAGAGTTCAATGAGTTAAAGTATTCGGCTGCAAATCTGCCATCTCTAAGGCCCCTTCTGGAGTTCCCCAGGGAGGACATTTATCCCAGATTTTGTTTTCTTTGTATGTAAAAAGCATTAAGGAGGTTGTAAAAAACTGTGAACTACTCATGTTTTCCGACTAATTAAAACTATTTAGGAAAATCGAAAAATTATCTGACTGCTCTGCGCTCCAGAATTATCTTTACAACCTGGTATCGTGGTTTAATAATATTAGACTACATTTTAATATAAAAAAATGTCATTCCGTGTAATTTTTAAGGCACCTCTCCTTTATTAATTATACTTACTCCATCAACGGTTCAAGTTTAACTTCTGTGGATAGGAAGAAAGACTTAGGCATTATTTTTAATTCAGATCTCAATTTTCACTCCATGCATCTGTCCTATGGGACCCTTATACGATAACTGACTCCTGTCAATTAGAACGCGTTCAGAGACGGTTCTTATCTTGCACAGCTTTTGTATTAAAAATAAAGCATCCTCCCCTTGACTATTCCTTAGTTATGCAGGAGCTCAGTCTCATCTCACCGACAGACAGACGAGTTAACGCTAACGTAGGGTTTTTAAAAAACCTGGTAGATGGTCGTATTGATGCTCCCTAACTTCATTCGTTGATCAATTTTTAAAGTTCTTTTTGACACTACTAGATAACATGTTCCTTTCGTTGTTCCTGGCCAATGATAACACAATTTATCTAAAGTGATACAATTATAACTAGGTGTTACTATAATATATATACGTATTATTATTATTTTACTTACTATTACTGGAATTATTATCTATATCTATACTATTATATAAAGAGGAAAGGTTTGTTAGTTTGTAACAAATTAACTCAAAAACTACTTGACCGATTTCAACAATTCTTTCACCATTAGAAAGCTAAATTCGTGGGAAGTGTTATAAGAAAATTTAAAAAGGGAATTGATCAAACATTAATTTGAAATTTATGATAGAAATGTTTTTTTTTTTTAAGGATTGCTATGGGTTATAAGAATTTAGAATAATATTTCTTTATTATTATTTTTTTATTTACTTACATTACTAACATTTAGCATATTAGCCGTGCTCAACGTAGGAAGTAATGTACAATGTTGATGGCGATAATCGTTACACTATTTAGTGGTATAATTATTGGTATAGTTTTTCACTGATTTGTGGTCATGTTAAAAAAAGAGGAAGATTGTGTTTGGCTTTTTTGCTCATAATTAAAACATACTGCAACAAGTCAAATTTGGTGTTTCTAACTCAGTACCAAAGACTTGTTTATACAGCATAAGCTTCATCTAAATATTTTCTACCTATCAATTTAATTTTTTATGCACCTATTAGTAGTTGGAACATTATTTAGTTTCGGTCAAGCCGTTTCGGAGGAGTTCAATAACAAACACTGTGACACAACATTTTTATACATTAGATATCTACTTGATATGCTGTCGTACATTTTCTGCGATCCGACTTAGTGGGATTGCCTACCACTTACCAGGTTGGCTGGATTGCACTTACTGCTGCGAGTTACATCCAAAAGGATATAACCAATCACAATTTTTAAAGGGTTGCCATTTTTTATGGGCAACGAAGTTCACATGGTCAGCTAGGCTTATATACATTTTTTATTTCTGTTATTTGTATTCATTATTTAAATTACATATTATTGTGTTATGTCTTAAACTCTTGTATAGGGCTCAGCCCGTTCATAAATAAATAATTTGTAAAATTTTTAAATTGTATTTAAATGTACATTAACTTAAAATAAATATTTTTGTAATATTAAAATAAAATATTTATACAACATTGGTTTATATATATTTGATGTATCTTCAGTGCTTGTTATTTAGGAAATAAATGTTTCTGGTTTAAAACAAATATTTATATAGTTTTTAACATAATATATTTTAAACTATATACAACATTAATATCAAATTAACAAATGATTATTTAGTATTATCTTTGTAACTGGAATATTTGATAAATATTAAAAATGTATTTATGTTGGTTTACTGTGTGTGAACTGTGAAGAGAAAACTTATGTTTAAGTTTATTATTATTTTTTTTGGATTCATAAATATTCCATAAATTTGGTTGATACAAAGGTTGCGTTGGAACCCAGCGACCAAAAACCCTACACGCCTTTTGTACAGATCGAATAAAATATATTTGGGTACATAACTATAATTATTGTACCTGAAAAATCAGAGAAACAGACGTACTATAGTTGACTACTACACGTCTGGGCACAATTTTTTTCTGATATCATAACACTTTCGGGCACAATTCATATAATAAATTTATGTTAACTAGATTATAGGTTATTATGTGAGTACGTAAATGCCAAATACGTTTTTATGTAAGTTAAAATGTTAAATATAAGTTAGTATGTTCAAAATCATATTTTATGATTTATGAACATGAATTAAAACTAAAAAGGCGTAATAATAAAGCCGTAAGCATGTCAAGCCGACAGCGCTGCGCGTACGAACTTTCACAATGTAAATCGATAAACATAATGTGCCTGTGAAAGCTACGACTCGACGGTAATATTTATAATGGACTGTGATAAAGTGCGATATCACAAACATTTTCGAAAATCTATCTATAATAATTCCAAATAACTTTATTTGTATCTTTACGTTGTTCATTCATCAAACACCATATCAGTCATTACCGAGTGTGATACGCATACGGAACTCCTTACCATGCATACGGAACCGTTACTAATTTATTATTAGATGATAGGTTTATATTATTTTATTATTCATTATTATTTCGAAACAAAATACATTTAAATATAACACATTATATAATAAAAGGATTTTGTCCAAAATCCCAAGCTTGTGGAGGAGACAATAGTTGATATTATTTCATTTCATAAATCTATACATTGTCGACAATGTAAATAAGTACCTACAGTAAATACAAATGAGAAAATAACAATACAATATACAACAATTATAAACAAAAACAATGCATTTATAGATAATAATTAGTGTTTTATGTACAGAAAATTACAGTTTATTTTTCAAGCTGTGACAGATATCTACTTTTTAAATAAAATATTTTCGAAGTGTAACTTCAAAGTGAAACCGTCACGGTTGGCTGTCACGACGCACACGTTTCTATGCAGTTTTGATTTTGTATAAACAATTTAAAAATTTAAAAATTTAAAATGATTATGTTGCCTTGTCAATCAGAACAATTATGGTGGTACGATTATTACGATATAATGTCTATTGACATATAACCAGTGGCTTATTTACGAGCAGGGGATTTGGGGGGGGGGGGAATAGCTAGATCACTCTTAGTGTTTTTTTTTTAGATATTAAAAATTATGTTTAGGAGTATTTTTCGGTGGTTTTCCATTTCTGTGAATAAAGTAAGAAAAACTTAACAAATTTATAATTAATAAACAAAAAAATATCGCACAATATTAAAAAAAAAATACCTTCGAAATTTTAGACAAAACACAAGCTGATTGTAATTTATTATATACCTAATGTATTACATATTTAAGTATAAACGTTAATACCTATATTTATTTTAAACTTAGTAGTTAGTATTTACCTAGCTACCTACTGGCTTCTATAGTAATATTTTAATCTTAATCATATTGCATGTAGAATGTCATACAAGGTAAACTATACAACAGAGGTTTTTAAACTGCAGTGCTCCTCGGGGCCCTAGGGCTTCGTGATACTGCGATAGTAATCTATGGGCTCCCTGGACTTATCTGAATTAAAATAAAATAGAATAATATTTAGTTTATCATAATTATTTTATTAATATTAATACATTTAATACTTATTATTTATAAGTAACAACCTGCATATTTTATTTTGTAGTCAAAAACGGTGTTAGATGCGAGTTGGTTGAAGGATATATTGCTTTTCTCGTTTATATCGTTTATGATTATATATTGAAGAAACAAATCAACAAAAAAATCTTTGGGGTGCGGCAGGCGTGGCATGGCCCCGGTTCTACAGCGGAAATCCAAAAATAGTGGACCACTGCCTGTAGTACGTTTCCTATAATATATTGATAATGGATATATTATATTATAACTATTTGGCCCCGGGCCCAAAATTATCTTAATCCAGGCTTGCTTTTATGCATGATTTTTCATGAGTTATGTATATTTTATGAGCATCCAAAATGTTTGGAGCTCAGTAGAATTTTAACACCATAAGGGCTCAACTAACAAAAATATATGACAACTGCTGCTATACAGCATATTATAGTTGAAAATTATCGAGAACTAGTGAGAACTAGAAATAGTGGGCATGCACTTTAAACCGGATGTACATGATGCAATGCTTTATCCTTTCCCTTAAACAATTCCAAAGTAGATAGACCGCTGACCTAACTTTCAAGTAAATAAAGATGAGATCAAAATATTGTGTTCTAATAATTCACAAATGATAATATATTTTTAGATTCTGAACGGAGAGAGGAAAATAGTGGTTTTACAATAGTGTTTTTTTTTTATTTTTTTTTTTTTTATATCTTGTATACAACATGTCTACCAGAAGGAGTGCTTTAATTTCAACTTATAGTATATTATCTTTTAGCAAATTGGATCAAGATAGTACTTCAAAGAGGTCATTTTTCGATTTTCTTAATAGTTATATAATACCACGGGAAAAACCACCGAAAAATTACGAAAACCCGCTAAAAATGGGAATTTTAT
Source organism: Macrosiphum euphorbiae (assembly GCA_949089665.1). Taxonomy (NCBI): domain Eukaryota; kingdom Metazoa; phylum Arthropoda; class Insecta; order Hemiptera; family Aphididae; genus Macrosiphum; species Macrosiphum euphorbiae. Next base: position 87,203,735 of record CARXXK010000002.1, on the reverse strand, counting down.
TTTATGACGCTTTGTCTATCTCCATAGAAACGAATCAAAAATAATAATATTATAATATTAATTCAACTACATGATATAATAAATAATAACAATATAAAATATCCAGACTGACATACCGTATCCGCTCAGAACCGTTTTTCTTATACAATGATATTATATCATAGAATTCAAGTTTAATACAATCCATTATAAACTGACCCACTTGTAACCACAAGTACAGCAGAGCGACATCCATTTACCCTTTTATTTTATTTTTTTTTTTATTGAACTTAAGCCTGGCGACTAAGGCCATTAGCTGTTGTAGTGGTTGTGAACTGTGGTAGGGGTAAGGTTGGTACGGTAGGTTGTTCTTACGATTTTTTAAGGTTGTTACTGTAGGTATAGCAAACACGTGTATGTGTGGCAAGGTTTTTAACTACTATGAACCCTGGTGGTCACCTATCCGGGACCTAGTAGCAGCCAACGCGCCACGCCAAGCCGCAAAATGGTAATATAGTATACCCATAGGCGAAAATTGGGGGGGGTCCTAAGCCCCCAAACCTTAGCCTTAGCCACCGCAAAAAACCTAGGACATACAATTTTAATATACTGCAATGGTCTGCTTGCCTTTAATATATTCAGCCCCCCCCCCCAAGCCAAAAGTTGAAATTGCACCTATGAGTATACCGATAAAATAAATAGAAACACAGAACTTATATAATGATGTAAAATGTAAATGTAAGTCAGATAATGTAATACAAACCTAATATTCTATCAGTTCATCCAATCTATCAGTATCGAAGCGTACCTAATCGTATATTATATAAGTAATTTAAAATTATGAAATTGTTTATACTTCATAATATCAATAAGTGTAAGTCATTTAAATGGTGTAAGGAAATAAAAATATGTTGTGCCAAAAATTGTAAAAATTTAATACAAGGTTAGTTTATAATAAGATTCCACTTAAGTAGTTAATTCTGTTACCAATAAATTTAAAAACTACACTAGCACAGTTTATTTTTATAGTCATTTTAAGCTCAAATTTGGACGAAATTACATATTAAAAACCTAGAATAACTATTTTAGTTATTTTGTTGTGATTGTATAATATTATTCGTGGGTACTTGAAACTTCGAAACTACACTATTATGTATCTATGATAGTATCAGGGTTTGATGTTGATGTATAACACGTTATAATTACCTAATGGATATTGTGATATGATTAATTTGGAATTTATTATAGGTACCTATTATAGGTCAATTTTTTTTAATACCATGGATAAGTATATAATATGTCTTATACCTATACTGACGTACCGTCTCCGCTCAGAATCGTTTTTCTTATACAATGATATTATATCATTGAATTCAAATTTAATACCATCCATTATACAGTGATCCACGTGTAACCTACTGTACAGCAGAGCACCTTTTTTTAATTTAAATTACACTAAATGCTTGAATTGCTTTAAATATGGGGAGGCCCAAAAATTGAAAATAGACCCCCTTGATGTTTTATCGAAACTGTCACTGGAATCAGCTTTTATTTTTTTTAATAGTTATTTCAATGTGAATATTCCATTTCAGATAGGTTCCTATAAATGGGCACAACTACATCGTGGTATTTCAACGAGGCTAAATATTTTATAATAAGAACACCTACAGTTGCCAACTATTACAATTTAGATTGTAGAATTTTAGTGCATTTTTGTAGTAACTCAAAAACAAATTACCGTATATAGAAAAATTACCGTATTTCAAAAAATTTGAATATGATCTTTTTGTATACAAGTTAATTTTTTTAAATAGTTTGACTTTTTTCAGGTATTTCTCAACTTGAAATTTTCAAAAAAAAAATGTAGATAAAAATGCAGATAAAAATGTGTTCACACGGTTTGAATATATAATACAAGGTTCCTCATAACTTGTTCGTAAATATTAGTAGTATTGTTAGTTAATGATTTATTACCATATGATCTGAAAATATTTAGATATTTAACTGTATCTATGTTCATAATATTATTGTAAATTTATATTTATACCACCACGAAAGATAGGTACCTCGTACATAAGTGAATTTTTTTAGGGAGATAATTTAAAAACTCTTCTAAGCTATTTATACAAAGATTTTATTATAATCTCTGTGAGTGATACAAACATACCTACATAAATATACATAATAAATGTTAGATTTAATACATAGTTTTAGTTTAAAATATTAAAATTGATAGAGCTATAATAATCAATTATCCCTAAACTAACAAAATTAACACTTAATACGTTTCTGATATACAACGAGATTTCATCAGACTTATTTAGACTCTATTTCCTATAGTAGTTTTAATTAGTGTTTATTTTCCAGATAAGTTTCAACTAAAATACTAACATCAAAGATAAATTTACTATTGCTTAAAAATACAATAAATTCATTAAAATGCTTGCAAATAATTCGAATGCTAATGCAGAGTACTAAAAAGATTTTTTAAATAGCTAAATATTAGTATTATATATCCATATGTACAATATTCTAAATTAGAATCTACATTTAAAATATTAAAATCATTCTTGTTAATATTTTCTATTGATTATACAAATAACAATAGATATAAGATTACAATAATACTAAAATAATATTTCAGTTTTCCCAACGTTTTTTCATCGTCCGAGTATCATAGAATTTCGAATTTCAAATTCTGAAAATTTTCAAATCTATACCTATTTTATGTTTTCTAACGCAAATTCCTTACTTAAGAGACGAAATATTTTTCAACTTACTATGTTATAACGCTCAGAATTCCAGCAATGTTTAACATTTGTATTATAATCTGTTATAATTTGCCAGTGTCTCTAGCTTAGTATACATGCTGGGATTAGAGACGCTGGGTGATAGTAAGCGCCATGACCTGTATTACCTAACACCGTCGCTTTAGATGCGGAAATACTAGTATTGCACTTTACACACGGCATTATTATATATTAATATACGCATTAATGTGCAAAAATAAAATACGAGATAAGATTAACACGAAGACAGTACGACCGATTACGACAGCAAATCGATATGAACTTAAATTAATTCATAATTTAATTAATAGGTTTGAGGTAACACATTTTTCACGTGACTATTTGAATTATTATTAGTATCGTTAGTACCTACTAGTTACTAAATACTATAATAGGTTATATGCCATATATGGCTTATATACTTCTTAACAAAGGGTACCTACATTTTAATGCCCAAAAGTGGTAACTTTTTAGAGATATTTTTAGCGATATTTATACGTTGTGTGGATTTTGAATACCAAGCAACTAAAAATCCACATTCATGCTGCACCAATACAGTTAAGTCTCTTACTTCCAAATGTACACCAAATTCGGTTCGAAAACAAAAAACTATAGGACTTAGGTAATGGCTAATTGAGTTATACAAATATTTTCAAAAAACATTTTACAGACTTAGGACTAACAGTACATAATACATATATATTATTATAAGGTAGGCAACTGAGGTAGATCGCCCACCCCGTGTGGTTTGTACGTAAGTGTATAATTTAACTCTTAAGTATCAAAGACTCAAAGTTATACCAAGTTGGTCGTTTTTACTTAATTCACTTGCTGATTAACACAATCATTTAATACAAAATCCTAACCTAACCTAACCGTATTGAAATCCTACGAATAAAAAAACACCAAACAATCGATAAAGCGAAGAAAAGTAAATAAGTAAAAATAAGAAAAACAATGCAAAAGATTGGTCCACCAAAGAAGTGGTTCGATCTTGAGACATTCTGTACTAAAATACATTGAAGTGCTACTGAGCCAACAGGCATTAACAGTTATTATTATTATTAAAACCAATAGCAACCATTTACAAACAAACATTTCCATCGTAAATCTCAAAATCCCTGTTATTTGAGCACCTCCCGGTTCGGACCTCTAATTTACTGTTTTTAAATTAGCCTATCTAGCATCTTCTCCCCAGAGGTCTAATCTATCCAGGGGCGGACTGGCAGATCGGGAGATCGGGAAATTTCCCGATGGGCCGGTCGAATAATGGGATTATAGGCCGTCTCGGGCGGGGCAGTTTGATTGTACAAATAACTAACTTATATTATGATTTTTAAATTTTAGTAATATAGTATTCAGTGTTTTGTGTATTTAAAATCTATAAAATATAACATAAATAATACGATAATAATCATACCAAAAATTATATTTTGTTGTTCTAAGACACAGTTATAAAAATAATTTTAGTTTATATAAATAGAAATAATAGCCAATAACGCATCCGGCAACCATTTGGGTTTGTATCAGTGGCGGTATCACTATTTGTTTGTATACGATAATTCAATATAATATTATTTAAAAATAATATATACTGTTTTCGTATTTCGTTCACGAGTCTGTCGTCTGTAATATTGTAATAACTAATAATAGTTCATTTATATTTTGCATTGACTACTGGAAAGAAGCACGTACCTTTTGAATATTTACGATCCCGATATCGCCTTTTAAAAGGTAAGATAAATATAGAAGATAATACTATTTTAGACAATTTTGTAAAATTTGGTTTGCGCGGCAAATGGCAATACGATGTGAGTCGTGAACTATTTTACTAAATTATAATTAATAATATATTGATATGTATGCAACAACAACATATTTAAATAATAAAATAAATATGAATTAATTTATTGAATTTTTAATTGTTTTTTATACTATAAAAATGAATGAAATTGTCTTCTCGAAACAGCATGACACGGAATAATCTAGAAGCTTTTGTCTTAATGGCTACAGAAAAAAATATTTTAATTTACATACAGCACCAAACGGTTATAGACCGTTTAGCCTAAAAAAGCAAAACATTTCATAAATTATTAATTCCTTAAGCCAATAAATTAAATATATTACCTAAAACGCATGATATACCTGCTGTTATTATTTATATTTTGAATATGCAATGGAAAAAATGTGTCGTATTTTAAACATAAATGTTATAATTAGGTTAGACAATAGTTTTTGGGCCACTTTAAAAAAAATTCCCGGGCCGCTCTAAAGAAGCCAGTCCGCCCCTGAATCTATCTCTGTACGACTGTACCAAATGTCCAATTAGATTACCAGTTTAGGAATCCATAAAGAACACACACGCAAAATTCATTTTTATATACATAGATTGTCATATATTGCCACCGAGATAGCGAGACACCGAGACACCGAGACACTGAGACCTCTGATGTATATATTTTGTATGAAATAGTCGTCTCATAATATTATACTGTACTTATATCATATTCCATATCGTTGGCAATAAAATAACAAAATCCAATATCAACTATAGCTATTATAGCTGTTGTACCAGACTCAATTAGGTACCTATATATTATTATAACAAATTTTATTACAAATTATTATGTAACATGTACACATTTTTTTTAATAAAAATATTATTTCTTTAAGTATTCACTCATTTTAATTCGATTTTTTTATGAGAACTAATGTAATATTGTAATAGATTGTTAAATGTATTAATGTATGGTGTGATAAAGATTATTGTCGATAATAATAATTAATACATATATTTCGTATATATTATTATGTTATTTTATTTTAGACATAGTCCAAGTACATTTATAACTCTATTTTGAGATTTTCTTCAAAATTAAATTGATGGCTGACATATGTCGAGTGTCTTATTGTTAATTATTATAAATAGTTATCATTAAAATAATATTGTAATATATTATTAATTATTATACATTTTAGCTGTAGCATCATAATAATTTATAAATTATTTTATTGTTAATGCTATTTTCCGTCGACAACGATATACTAATAACTCATTTCTATAATTCTATAAATGTAAGTTATAACTTATGAGAAATATTAATAAAGTGACTAATAACTATAAGTTATAACGAGCAATGATTAAATTATAACGATTAAGGTCGATACTCAATAACGATCACTAATTGGCAGTAAACACACTAAGAAAACATATATTTGAATTTAAATTATTTACATATCTGTGTAAATTGGAACACCAGAGGAAAGAAAAATGTCGTGTACTTTCTTGTACTTTTTTAATAAAAAACAATTCGTTCCAGGAATCCGTTCCTTTTGGAACTCGTTCTTTTCAAACACTGAATAATTTACCTTACAGCAAAAATAGCCAAAATTTTAAAATTTGTAATTTCCATTAATGAAAATCACAATCATAATTTATAATGCTCATTAAGAAGAAACCTGTATTTGTATAGTGTCTCTGGTTAACTTTAATAATTAATATAGGATCTAAAAAGTGATCAAGTAGTGAAAGTGAATACATCGTTATGTACCCATACTAGTTACGTCCCACTAGCAGGCCTTCAACGAATAAATATGTGTTCAGTAATACACGATTTCATAAGTTTGATCCTTTGGGTAGCAAGATTGAGCAAGGGGACGCTCTTTGGTGGGTGGGGCAGTGGCGTATTTACGGGGGGGGGATCATTGGGTTTGATCCCCCCCAAGGCTTGAGTTGAGTTTTTTTTTTTTTTTTTTTTAAATCTAAATTAGACGATAGTCCGGGAGCCGTCGAAAGAGTGAGGACTGAGGAGAGCGCGCGAGCAGCTGCTGGCTTATTTTGTAGTATTTCTGGACATTCTACTGGTAAAGAAAAATTTATCCTTGAAAAAAAAGGAGTAGAGAATAATATACAATCTTTATGTGCAACTATTTCTAAATTGTTATATAATGGATCATTAGAAATTAAATCTGCCAAGTTTGTTGATGTGCAATGCCTAGCATCAAAGTATGTTCCACCTGAATACATTTGGTTCTATAGATCTTTAGTTGAAGAAACCAGTTCTAATCAAGATAACAATGGTACTATATCCAATGATGAAGATGACTAGGTATTAAAAATTGTTACTCAGTTTTAATATTAATATTAAAGAAAATATATTTTAGAATATTAAGAAATCAAAATGATTATTAGTTTTGTTTTATTAATTTTATTGTTTTGAAGTATAATTTTGTTTAAGATTTCAAATTTGAATTATTATGAGTGATATTATTTATTATTTTTATTATAAAATTTAAGAATCGAGGAGATTATTAGTTTTGTTTTATTAATTTTATTGTTTTGAAGTATAATTTTGTTTAAGATTTCAAATTTGAATTATTATGAGTGATATTATTTATTATTTTTATTATAAAATTTAAGAATCAAGGAGATCATTAGTTTTGTTTCAAATATTTCAGTTAACATAATACTAAGTGGTTAAAGTAGAAATATTACTGAAGAATAAACAAAATTCATAAAGTAATATATTTAAACTATATATAGCTAAATATTATTAGTGGAAAAACTTATGACTTCTATACACTTACTAAGCTTATTTTAATACATTTATTTGTATATTTATCAGAGTTAAAACTAAAAACAATAAATCATTTTTGGAGTTATCTTGTTTATTGTCTAGAAATTATAACTATTTTTTTGTTTATTTTTAAAATCATGTACAGGTTTAGTTTTTTTTCTTAAAACTCAAGTATGCTGTTTGATAGTATAATTACATGATAATTATTAACTCAGTTAAATAAAAAAAACTAATTCTTAGTAAGATTTTTACATTATAAAAAAAATAAAAAAAAAAGATTTAATAACTCCGAGCAATAAACAAGACAACTCCAAGAAAAATTTCTTATTTGTGGCTAAAAGTGTAAAAAATATTCATGTATCAACTTAATTAAGGGTACCACAGTTTTTATCACTATTTTAAGTATATAAAATAATTTTTCTTTTTATTATTCTTCACTTAAATATATATTAAACATTAAATATGTGCTTCCTGAAAAAAATGATAAAACCGAGCTGTCTGGTTATTGCACAGAGCCCTTCAATTGTCCAAAACATCTAGAAAACTAGACTTTGTTTTGTAAAATAAAAATAAAAAAAATTGTAGTAAAATTGTAGTTTTATATTTAAGTATTTAAAGTTAGGGGGGTGAGGGGGGCGGAGCCCCCCTCGAGTTGATAAGTACTGGATAAAATCATATCCCCCCCCATGACAAAATCCTAAATACGCCACTGGGGTGGGGAGGCAAGAGATGTCCCCCCTGGCTTTTCCATTCCTATTATAGATTTATACATAATTATATTATAATTATTGATACATTGAATAAATAAATTTGATAATCATAGTATTCGTTACTAACATATTGTTCTATAATCGCAGAAATTAATTTTATACATCGATAATAATATTATATTAATATAAGAAAAATGTGTCAATGATTTTATTACGTAGTTCAATGATTTGAACAACAGATGTATCATCAGAGATATTAAACTATATAATATAATTTATTATCTAGATTATGTTTGATAAGTATACATGAACAGAAAATTCAAGATTTAAATTTAGTTAAAAATATTGTTGACAAATTTAAAAAAATAAACGTAAGCTACAGTTCTTGTTTTAATATTTAGTTATCTCTAGTTATATAATGTTTTTTACTTTTTTAAGTAAGTAGTAATTGTATTAATTAAGTAATAAAGTGCATTGTTTATGTTGAATATTTTACATTTTATTAGAAATTGAACTACCTACTCTTATTTATTTTATAAAAAATTATATAGTTATGGTAAATTGATAAATACTATTGTATGAACACACTCGCCGAGTTGGTTTATTATTTATTTTTTTAAAAAAAAACAACTGTATTCACTTGGATTTTACACCGTTTTAAACATATGTTTTATTTGTTTTAAACAATTAACAAACCGTTTAAAACATTGTGTTTCAAACATAACAACCTTTGAAAATTGGAGGCTGGAATACAGTAATATAATATTATTATTATTTTCTATGCTACGTAAACTTACATAAGGCAGTTAACAGGTTAACAAAAAGGTCAATATTATTGAAAAAATACAGCCCCCTGGATTTTCAAAGATGGACGCCCTTGCGTTTGATTATGTTTGTATGATTTCATGGCTGTATGCGAATTGTGTGCCTTAAAAAGAGTAATTTTGGCCGACAAGTGACGAACTTGTGCTCGCGCTCACGGTTTTTGTTTTTTTATGATATGTTCGATTGTTTGAACTGCGTCCATGAAAGTTTGAACAAATGACTAGTTTTTATTTACCTACAGTCTAAACATATGTCTTATATAGTATAAATATAGCTAGTAAATTCGATGTACTGAAATTTGGATTTTTATCAATGCTACTAGATTAAACTAGAATGACGATTAGATATTATTATTATAATTTGATAAATATATAAATATATATAAAATAATAATTTGTAAAAGTGAGCATCCAGATTCCAGAAGAATTATACGACGGATAAAAATTGGATACAGTATACTCTATAGTCTATTCCCAGTAAGTTTACCTACTTTTTGTTTTTTTGCGCACTTAGAGTATGGTGAAAACGTGACAATACAGCTCACTGTAGTTCTAAAGTTTCACGACGTGAAACACCACGGTTTATACTTATTAGTGAACTGCGTATTGTCACAGCATTTTCACCATACTCTGCTTGTACAACAAAAAAAAACAGTGGGAAACATACAGAGAATAGAGTATAATGTCATTGTATCTAATTGTATTTATTTTAGTTCGACATTTTTAGAAATGTATTTAATATTTATTTTTAAATTTTTTGATTTTTATAAGCTCAACCGTTATTTTTAAGAAATAAATTATAAGTTATAAAACTCAAATATTTGTGTTTTTTAAATTTTAAATTTATTTTTATTTATTAAGTATTTACACATCTGATCATTTTTATTAAATATTAAATGTCACTAGAATATTTTGTAGAAATCAGTTCTATCGCAAAAAAACACCCACGCAACTGAAGTCATGAAAAATTAGCAATTTGACCTGGATAATGATTTTCATACTCAATTTGGAAACACTTGACCTTTAAAACATCATAAATGCGTACGAAAACGAGTGTGACGTTGCCAACGTGTGCCAAGTACTGACCTACTTTTTGATACCTTCAATATTTTTAATTTTCAAACAAAATTCTTCATATTAGCTTTTAATAATTCAGATTTTCAAATAAACATGGTACATTTACTGTTAAGACGTTAAGTAAAGTGTGTGACAGTAATATTAGTCATAGGTAATGACATAATTATGAATTCTTTATTTATCCTAATTGAAATATTTTAAGTATATAATTAAATGTATTAAAATATAATCAATATGTTACAGTCAATTCAAATATATTATATATCTATACAATACAAGTAAACTTAAAAGTACAATTTTAATTTAAAATCTTGGTATCATATAACCATTAACCAGTCCCTGATAATAATAGTAGCAACCAGCAGGTATATAGATACCTAATACGCTATTTTAAATTTTTCATAATGTCGTATAGTTGAATTATTCTTAGATCATATACTATGGATGGAGCCATATCCTATCTCGCCTATGTAAACAATTTTAAGCACATACGATTATTAGCGACTGGTTGAGATGCGTTATCTTCGCAGTACGCGAGTATACTCGTTGCTTGTTATCACTTGTATCACTCATGAATTTCCAGGAAGAATGCAGTTATTCTGCATCTCAACAAGATACTCGTCGATTATATTATATGTGCTTCAAATATCCATAGAATATGATCTAAGGTTGTATTACATAGTTCATTTTTTGGATGTCTTTAATTCAGTGTTGGGTAAGTTACTTTTAAAAAGTAACTCATTACTTTCTCGTTACAAAAATAAAAAAAAATTTTAATTTCTTTGCAATTATCTTCTGCAGGCAAATTGAACAAGCAAATTCTTTATAAAACCTGTATTTTTAATAGGATCATATAAAATTTAGTCTTCCACACAAGCTATACCTATTCATAGGAAACCTATTTAAAGGAATCAAATTAAATAATAAATTTAATTAACTGTTCTCGTGATTTACGGTACAATTAGACATTTCAAATGTCAAAACTATTGAAAACTGAATTGTGCCAAGTTAAAATTAAATATATTATATACATATTAGATTGGTGAACATAATAATACCCGCATTATACCTATATTTTTTTTCAATTCGCAATAGGTAGGTAGGTACTTAATAATTCGAAACTGTAATGCGTTATTCTATAGAAATTACTTTTCAAAAGTAATTTCCATTACATTTTCGTTACTTGGAAATAATTCTAATGAAATTACGTAACGTGTTACTTTCGTTACATTACTACCCAACACTGCTTTAATTGGAATATTATAAAGCTTTGACAGTTTGATTACATATATATTTTTTATTCATGGTGGATATTTCACTACCTATTTATTTCAACTTGCATTATTTCTTTCAATGATTCAATGTCAGAATATATTGGAGTATGAAGATAGTAAAATTAAGAATTAAAAGTTCAGTTAACACTTTACCATTTTGCTCTGATATTAAAGTTAGTTAGGTATACGCTATTTTCCAAAAATATTATCACGGTTGTAAACAATGGCAACGTTGCATTAAATTTACTGTTTAGTAGGTAGGTACCAAATACTTTAGGTACTTACTCAATATTAATCATGAACATTTTCACTTTAAAGGTCCGTAGTTCGTACACAATCATAATTCATCCATATGTTTATATTTTTCATTTTTTTGTTTCTATGTATAAACTATATATATTAAGTACCGAATTTTGGTTGGTCAAAATTTGAAATTTTCAATACTTTTAAAGTAATTGGAGAAACAAAATATATGAACATTAATTGTCAAAATTGTAATTTATTATCATTATTAAAATTATTATTTGGTTACCTTGGTTAGATCAACTTTGGTCAAAATCGTTATTCATGTATAGACATATTATAATGTCTACAGTGAATTATTTTTTAATTCAAATCCAACACATTAATTACAGTGAAGACCTACTCAATGACGAGGTACACTCGACATTAATTAATGTACAGTAAAACGGGTTACCAACATAACGGTCTTTTTTATAATATTTTTGTACATTTTATACCGTACACATTATAAATTGTGGATGTTTTGGTATACATGACGGACTATTAACCTGGCATCATAATATATTATGTTGACTATATTAGCTCATTTAATTGTATAGTTTTAATGGAATTATATTATACATTTGTACTTCATAATATTGCAAATAAATTATTAATTACATTAACCATTAAGCAATTACTAATAATAATTAGTAATAATTATCATACAATTTGATTTGATTAAATGTATCTAATAACAAAATTACCCCAAAACATATCCCTATGATTCATCAATTTTCGTTGCAGAAGAAATAAATCTAGTAGCATGCTACATTATTTTGTTAAAGGTATATATTATATACATAATTAGTTATCACATTGCTTCTGTTGATTTTATCTTTGACTGCATGGTATTAGTCTATAATGATATTGACAAATCTCAATAATTATTGGTTCATCACAAAAATTATTATTTTTATTTAAGAGTTTGTTACTAAATTGACTATTTAGCGAATATGGTCTATGAAAAACAATCAAAGTTAACATGGACTAACCATTTTTATTAATTTCTGTTTGCGGTGATAACTGATAACTAATATATATACAGCAGGCCTCAGGCATGTCCAATTCAAAGTATTAACTGAGCCAAATTAATACTAAACTAGGCCAAACACAAAAATGTATACAATAATTTCTAATTTTATTAATTGCTTACAGTACTATACAATACTTATTCAATTACAGTTTATCAGAAAATAAGACAAAAAAGTAACATAATGTACCTATACGGTATATCTCTCACTAACACAGTTTTGATGATTTTTTTTTCAATAAATACATTCATATTTCTATCCGAGGGCGAGGGCCGAGTGTTTGATACTCCTGCAGTAGGTTGTAGGTACCTATATAATATAATCAAATAATAAAAATATTACTTGCAATTACAGATTCTGGATTTAGAAATTTCAATCGTTAATTACATAATTTTTAATCTAATGATTTATGACTCAGGTATGTCATAAAAAAGGCCCAACATAGTTGACTTATCACTCTTGTATTTTATAATATTATCTATTAGGTAAAATGATAATATTATACAAAATAGATAAATCATACCACAATATCGTTCATAATAAGTTATTTATTTTTTAGTTATATTATCATTGAGTAGGTACGCTATATTAAAATATTATGTGTGTTTGTGCGTGCGTGTGTCATTGTGTTCGCGCACGCCTGTGTCGTGTTTTCTCGATTTCTTTGTTCTTCTACAGTAATCTTATTACCCACCAAAAACATATATGTAAAATGAGAGCCAAGTTCAATACTATAATATATGCCTTGGTTGTTGACTTCAACGACAAAAGAAGTGAGATCTAAATGGGTGCCAAGTTAGGATAATATATTGAAGCCTAAGGTGTGACTTGGCTACTTTTCATATACGAATTATTATTATAAGTACCTACTAAAACAGTAATGGAAGAGTGAAGATGATTTTCCGAAGAATAAAATAAGAACTCAAAGTTTTAGAACTTGCTATTGCTATAATATATAATTCGTAGCCAAGTCAGACCTTAGGCTTCAATATATTATCCTAACTTGGCACCCATTTAGATCTCACTTCTTTTGTCGTTGAAGTCAACAACCAAGGCATATATTATAGTATTGAACTTGGCTCTCATTTTACATATATGTTTTTGGTGGGATATCATTACTTTTTGTATGTAAATTATTATAACCTAACCTAACCTAGCCATGACGTATTCTATAAATAAAGTTTATTACTATATAATATAATTCAGTTACTAATATTAATTATAATATTTATTATAAAATATTTTCCGTTGTATATACAGAGTATAAAATATATGTAAAATTAATATACAATTATTTTAACTCTTTTTGAGTATATTTTTAATTATCATAATTTTATTGACTGTAGTTTCTACTGTTGAGTGGATAATTCATAATTTGTAAGAATAATTATTTAATTATTTTAATTGTAATATTTAAAAAAATAATATTAATTATATACATAGATAGAAAAAAAAAAGTATGTTGCTGCGCGCGGGTCGACAATATCGACACATATTCGGCTAGTCGTATTTTTGGAGCGGCGATACGGGAAAGGCAATTTAAGTCATTACATTCAATTACATTAAATTAGAGGCAATTCATTAATAAATTGAAAAATTAAACATAATAGATAAAATAATTGCAAAATTATAATAAAATCAATTGATTAAAAAATTAAAAATTAAAAAATTAAAAATTAAAAATTAAAAAATTTTAAATTAAAAATTTTCAAGTTTCTGATTTTTTCCTTTGTATTTACCTAACTACCTATCTGTATGCCAAATTTGAACTTTCTAGGTCATCTGGAACTGGGTTAGAATTTTGATCTATAGGTAAGTCAGTGATAAAAATGACGATTTTCGGACGTTAATATCTAAATAACGGTTTGAAGTGTGTTTATGAAATTTAGAGCACATATGTATCTCGTTAGTCTCAATATATGAGCCAAATTTGACATGTTTATGTGGAATAGTTTTTGAGTTATGAGGGGGTCAAAAGTGGCTCCAAATGGTTCGTGTAATATTACACACGGTGCTGCTCGCCAGTTCTGTTAGCTAGAACTTGGCTTGACACGCTACCGCGTGTCTAGATGAAGGACACACTTGAATTAAATTTTTTGAATTTAAAATTAATATTAAATTCTCTACTGTAGTGAATACGTATTGACTAATTATTCATAAACAAAATGTTATCGATACCAAGCAACAAACGACGTCATAAATTCATAATAATAGATTTATATATAATAGTTTATACTTTATACCATAATAAATAATAATATTATAGTCTATATGGCACATTAAGGCCTTACAGTCCATTAATATAGTACATAATAATACACTTAACGTTAATTGCTTTGTATTTGGTCGATGATTATGTAATATATTTTTTAGAAAAATTTCTTTTCTTGTACAAGTCGCATAACAAATGAGGGCTAAAAGTTTTTTAACAATTTGGGTTTTTCAACAGTGGAGACTGAACAAACTATGAAAGTAATGAATTTAAATAGAAAAAAATATGGGTAAGTGGATGTCCCTCTGATGTACAGTAGGTTACAAGTGGGTCACTGTATAATGGCGATGGCATAAAAATTTGAATTCAATGGTATAATAATATCATTGTATACGAAAAACGATTCTGAGAGAAGAAGGTTTGTCAGTGTGGATATTTTATATTATATATATATTGTTATTACTTATTATTGATACGGCTTCCAGTAAATTGAATTAATATTATACAATAACAATAAAATAACTAAAATCGTTATTCTTGGTTATTGAATATGTTATTTCGTCCAAATTTGAACGTAAAATAATTATAAAAAAAAACTGTGTTTTATATTTTTGGGATTTTCTGGTTACAGCTAAATAACCTACTTACGTGGAACCTTGTTTTCAATCTTTAGCTATAAAAGTTGAACATTTTATACATTTTTTAAAATTTGATAAATGTTGACAAAAATCCAATTTTAATAGCTCATAAAAAAAAATGTAGAATTGTGTTAATTTTTCATGTTTTTAACACATACACAACAAATGAAAATGATATTAACATTTATAGAAAAAAAAAACTAAAAAAATTTAAAATTAAAAATGTCTGTAAACAGCTTGAAAGCAGTTAAAATATTTTGAAAAATTTAAAAAATAAACATAATATAAATTTCAAGTGTACTAGGTTATTCGTTTTTGAATTAGGTACAACAAAATAATAAAATCGCTACTTGAGAAATTTAGTCAATATCCATCGTTGTAAAAAACTTCAAACGCTCATAAAAATTTAATTTGACTTTCTTATAGACATTTTTTATAACCTTATATCTAAGGAATCTCATATTACATAATACAATCTTAGAATTAAAATGAAAAGTTAGTTAGTATTTCTAACACAAAATAATTTGCACATTTTCGTTATTACGATCTTTAAATGCTTATTTAAAAAAAAAATGTGACTGTATTTTAATATTTTTTATCTGTCGTTATAACAATATATTAGGAGCCTTGTGTTACATATTCAAGCTTTTTGACCCAACGAATAAAATATTATTAATATTTATAGACAAATTGGAAACTGAATATCTCCGTAGACAGCTACCTATAATCAAGTTAAAATATTTTGAAAATTTTACCCTGTATTAAAAATGCTAGTATAGTTTATACTAATGTTTATACTATGTTTAATTCATTGACAATTTCATGTATCTACGTTCATTTTTTTAAAGTTTGCTCGAAAACATTTTTCCTTGAGCTTTTGAAAACTATTGGGAATATTAAATTTTGACCTTCCCAATGCACCAAACGGTGATGACAGACACAAAAGAGGTAAAAAACACACATTTTAAAATCAATACATACATCGATCCGCTCAGAATCTAAAAACTGAGTACCGAATACTCGTAAAACTGTGTGACGTGTCATATAAAACCGAAAGCAATGATTGGGTATTTTAAAAGAGTGGGTGTTTAATAAAATATTATGTTTTTTCATTGTTTTGGATAAGGCTATAAAATAGTGTTTGTCTATGAGAATAATATTATGAACACAAACACACAATATTAAACAGATTTCACTTCTATCATTTGGAAGGATATTTTAGTAATAATAATAATAATAATAAAAAAAAGAATATGGAGCTAGCGACGTGTTATTAAACAATAAAATGTCTGAAACGTCCTGGGAGGCTGGGAACGAGTGGCAAAAATTGTCCAGCGAATGAACGCTGAAAATATCGCGTTACGGTGAATGTTTAAGAGGCGACAAGAAGGGAAGAATGAAATTCATTACATTTCGAAGAGTCTACGACGTAGACGGCAGCTGAGCTATTGGTGCCTGGGTGGGTGGCGGGTGGCGGTACAGCCCAACGCTGCAACAGTTCCACAGTCCACAGCAGCTGTGCACATGAGCAGAACGAACACACCCGACGCGCGACGGCCGACAGCGTGCCAACACATCGAGTAGGCCCACCGGCAACCACCGTAGAAGGTAGAACTGCCTATTACTAATATAATATTATAGCAGCCCACTTTCAAGGGACCCCTCCCGAGTGGTTCTCAAAATTGTTGAGCTCGTGTCGACGGGACATAAAACATAATATTATTTTGTAACTCCGACTATTCCATCACGGCGTCACCGGTCAACGTGCGCTCGGCTCGTCGTAAAACGTACGTCGGAACGATCAACAGCGGAAGCAAATATTTACGTTGGCAATATGAAAAATGCCCGAGTTCCAACACTTAGCCTTGAACCAACGCGGGCATGGAGAATTGTTGTTCCCCTTTGGTTCAAGTGAACCGACCAACCATTATATTAATAATATTATATTGTTGTATCTACACAATAGAAAAATATCACCATCACCGTGGTATTCCTATGAACCCGACCCACTACATAAAACGTGGTGTAATAGTATGGATTGTTTGAACAAAATGTTATTAGGCGACGTCGCCGGCAAAATCGATCGCGTACACACTAAAAACAACACCGTAATACTGGGCCCGACGTATCATTAAAAATAATTATTTCAGCACTGCACACGAGTTTGTCGCGGTTGGAGGGTCAATCGGACAAATATTATTATTTAATACATCTTACGCCCGGTTTAATCAACATTGTCGTTTTTATAAGTCATTAGATGTATATAGGTAGGTACTGTAATATAAGCAGGGCTTGGATATTACATTTTACTGTATATCATTCTTTATATTAGTACCAACCTAACTATAATATTATTATAACTTAAGAGCATGGATGAGAGTAGTATTATTATAGCATAGTGCCCTGGAATTTTGTTGGGAAGGGTTTTTCATTTTTATGCTTTGTCGTTTTATTAATAATTATTATATTTGGTACTCAAGATTTTGAATTTTTTCTTCATTTTATGTTTTTCACAGTTTGTAATATTTAATAGTTTTTTTTATATTAATAAAATAAAGTATAAACAACATAATTGAATATTATACTAATGTATTTATTATGGTAGTTGGAAAAAAATACACTGGAAAAAAATCCCCGCTCTATTAAAATAAATACCTAATTTATAAGTAGGTAGTATTTTATAAATTATATATTAGAAATAAAATTAATATTGTATCTATATTATGTTAAAAATTATTACATCATAAAAAATGTATTACACAATACCGATGCTTGTAATAATAGTAATAATAATAATTGTATATAAATTAAAATGTATATAATATAATATGGGTTAGTAGTATATATTATTATGTGATTATATTATGTGATTTACCCTATATAATAAATATTTAAAAAATGCATGGATGTACTATTATAAAGTGATTACATTACTATATTAATTTTATTTCTAATGCATAATTTATAAAATAATATAATTTTTATAAATTATTTATATGTAGTCAATCCCCAGTATAATTCTACTGGGGATTTTTTTTCCTAAATTAATTTATTATTTATATATAAGATATATCTATGAGATTCTGATGCTTACAAAAAATTAAACACATTACCTGTCAAGTTTCTATTTATGTAATACACTAATACTTACCTACCTCCTATATATTATAAGATTTTTAATTTTTAATTAAGATGTTTAGAACATTTTCAAAACGATGACACAATATTTATTACCTAACTATATTTCAAAAACTACCAATGTAAGAAATAACTTCCAATACGAGCAATCGCCTTAAAATTCTTGCAGACTTGGAAATTGTTAATTTTTAATAAATTAACATACTTAAATACGTTGCATTACCGGCGAAAATGTACTATTAATCATTATTATTTTATATTGTAATATTATGTTAGTAATGTGGTTATGTAGATTGTAGAAGGGAAATAATCAAATAAATTGAAACGGCTAGAACTATGTTATTTTTCCTACAAAAATTACTTGTTACGCATGGCATACTTTGTTATATAATAGTAGTAACTAATAATATATAATACAGAATAACATAAAAGATAAATGTTAGTTACAAGCTTATCTAATAAATAATAACTAATAAGCATATTGTGCTTGATACGGATACGAGACAAGTTCATGGTAAGAAATGAATTATATAAAGAAAATATTTTATATCAGTATACTGAAATATTATAAAAATAATAACAAATCAAAAAAAGAAAATATTATTAATACATGTTTTATAGTTGGGTACCTACCACATAGTTATCAAATTTTAACCAAATAAAGGCATAACCTTGGTCTATATAATGTCCACATTGATAGTGATTTCCTGATATAAATAGAGGTATAAATGAATACCTAAATTTTGTACTATAGGTAGAAAAATATTTTCTAGAAATTAGTGATCTATTAAAAATAAAAGAAAGTGGAGTTGAGATAGAGTCAGCTGTTTGTTTTAAAATAAAGTTAGACAAATTATAATTATAAAATTTAAATTGATCAGGTATTTTTAAAATTAAATAAGAAATTTCAATAGGATTTATCAGTTCAAGATAATTAAATATGTATGTGCCAATTGTGCCAATTATTATTCAGATCATTACGATTTCATTTTTCAAAATTATTTATATAAATATCATAGGCAATTTTTTTACCAGCATTAGTATATCACTTATTAGGTAAAATAGTATTGGTAAAATTACTTTCAATGCAATAAAGTGGAGATTCCTAATTTTCGATAGATTAATGTGAGACTTGTAGAAAAAAAAATTTCTTAGATAAATGAAACTGATTACTATAATATAAATTGTAAACTACGAGTTTTTCTACAACAAATTTCAGTAAATTTCTATACTTAATTTATCCGAATTTTAAAATTTAAAACTCCTGATATGAATATTTATATTTCTTTATATATATTTATATATTATACATCAATAATCCACATTCCACAGTAAACCCAGTTTTGTATATTATACATCAGTTGTATCTACATAACTTTATTATACACCAGTTATAGGTGTGCGCACGGATAATGAATGGTCTTTCCCTGCACCTGATAATTTATTGTGGGCAGGTATTAGGTAAATATTTATTTATGAAGCTTACATAGTACCTACATAGAATAAAGTAATGAATTTTCAAAGTTAATGGTTCATCAAATAAAAAATTATAACATTATTTATCAATGCGATAAGACTAAGATAAGACTGGGTTTTATACTGACGGACGTATCCCCGCATGCATAGTAGGCGTATGTTCGTTGTTCACATCAAAACACTAGAGTTTACCAATAAATTGAGTTTAAAATTACCTTTTAAAATCGGTAAAATACGATTGAGAACCGTAGATATTTTATTTTTTTCCAACGTTGCCAAATTTAATCGAATGATAATTTGAACACTACAATATGTTGATATTGAAATAATCCAACAATATATTATGTTAATTGTTATTAAAATTCTAGTTGAAACTCAAGCAGAAACAATATTGAAATTAGCTACGATACTTACACTTTAGAGTCAAGGTACTAAGAATAATATGTCTATGCCCTATGATAATCTTAAGTAGATTTGAGGGATTAGATGATCTGAAAATGTTAGTAATTACTAATGATCTATCAATATAAATAATTTGTAAAAATGATTGAAGTATAACGAATACTACCTACATCCAATATTACATAAGGCTTATATTTTTGTAAAACTATATTTAAGAATTATTATTTATTATCTTTAGTACCTATGGACATTTTAATAACTCAGGAACTACCTACTTACCTATTAGAATATTGATTTAGATACTTCAACATTTTCAAGAGAATCAGTCGCTAAATAATTAACAGTAAAAAAGGAGAATTTTTATATGAAAAATTGAAGTTTGTATCGCCACAGGACATTCCTTGGGTAGTACAAAATTATCAGGAATTTGAAAATATGGTCTTTAGACTTCAGGTATACTTAAAATCAGAATTTGAATAAAAGTATTATTAAAGGGATAAATGGAGGTAAGCATATTTAAAAATCTGTTCTGTATATTACATATTTTTATAAGTTATACATAGGTATTATTTTTCATTTTTTATTCATATATTTGGATTACATATTATTATTAGGTGCCTATATATTTGTATAAGGTTATAACTATTAATTTATGACTTTTTTCAAGTATATTTATTTTATGCATACTAACATGAATCTTTCAATAGCCAAATAAATGATATGTCAACGTTGCACGTAAATTCGTTCTCAATCATATTCTTTTTTTGTGGTTTTATTGGGTCAGCGGTAAGTTCTTTGTAAATTTTAAGTGTTCTCAATCGTTCGTCTAAAAAAGTTTAACGTTTTCAATCGTTCGGTAGACCAATAATTGGGCGTGGTAATTGTCACTGTAATATTCATTTTATTCAATATAGCACATATTATAACAATATTTTTATTGAAATATAATGAACGTGTACATTAATAATACATAATATAATATAATATACATATACATATACACAAATATATAATTACAATTAGATAAATTACTATTAAAATATTATTTTAAATTACAGTATACTTTTAGTGTATAATTAAAAATTATTCATATAATATTATATATATAAATCACTATTTTTCAGATAATAAATACGATTTGTACATTATTTAGGTACATTTATAATACCTACCTATACCAAATATGCATAAATATATTTAAAGTATGTGTAGTGCAATAGCAGGTATACTGAACTAAAATAGGTATAAGCAGTGCTATTGGTATTGGTTACTGACCTTAAATTACAAATTTGTTTTAGGAGAAACTGGGGACTGGTCCATATCCCTAGACACAACCAAGTACATTACCCATTAGATGCCTATAATCTATATTTGTGTTTACCTATATTGATACTACACGACCCTTTACTAGTTTACTCTATGTCTCTAACATAATATTATAATCGAATACTATTACATAATGTATACCTTGCGCGCATTTTACTTGTCTAACCTATACGCTATGCAGCTATGCCATAATGATTAATATTATGTTGGCTGCATTTTGTTCGGTAGGGCCGGTTAAACATTCTGGCTGCACCAGACACAACATCTTGTACACGTCTGTGAATTACTAATAGTTCCCAAACTTGACTAGTGGGGCACTTTTTGAACAAAGGATTCCCGCGTGGAAGAGCATTCCTAATTCAATGCACTACCAATCTTAAGGAAACTACCTCCATATTTTGAGTTCCAAATTATTTTTAGACTATATAATACTGCGTAAATAAAAATAACTCACGCCATATGGATTGTGGATAAGGCCAACATTTCACGCACTATTGTCGACATTGACCCCATTAGAATAAAATATTATTTTTTCGAACATTTTAAGTTATCTAGCGCTGTCTATCGGCCAAAGTTATTAAATAGAATACGAACGGAATAACGGATCTGTAGAAGTTGGTAACTTGTTATTTCTGAGTATATCATAGTATTCTATAAGATGTTATTATGAAATACGATTAATTCGTTCGTTTTACCATTTTGGATATTATGTTATTATAATACATTTATTTAAAATTTGTAAGTATTTACACTGTAACCACACAGCGTTTGAATTGGAAAAATAAAAGAAAGGGAAGTCTCAGACTTAAAATAAATTAGCGTTCCTTACCTTACAATGATTAAGCTCAACATAACCCATGCGTTAACCCCAGTAATACACCATTACCAATAGTTACTATAAATATTATTTCACTCGTCATTTATTAACATAAACAATTAATGGTTACATATAAGTATTTTTTAACATTTATAACTAATTAGGTATTTAATCATAAATTGTAATAATGATATACAAGTAAAAGATTTTTGACCACAGACTAAAATATTATACCATATCTTTGTCCAACTTTTGATCGCCTTAACAATTATCATAAAAACCATCAAATTTAATTTTAATATCTTATTGAGTAAGGTACCTACAACTTTATGATATAAAAATTACAAAACTACAAAATTATTTTAACAAAATATAACATTCCATCCCTCGTTCCAATAAAAATTATTTGAGGGGGGGCTCTCAAAATATAAGACTTGGTAGATAAGTTCTGCTCTGCTGTACAGTAGTTGTCAAGTATGTCATTGTAATGAATGTGTTTTATTATTTGAATTCAATGAGACATTGTGTCATCATAGGATACTTGTATAAATAACCAAATTTGACAATTAATAAAAATCGAAAATATTTCCTGACTATAAATACCGTACATTTTCAGTACCTAAATGTTTTTGAAGTGAAAAATTCTTTAGCGGCGTTGTGTAGTTTTTCGTGATGAGTAAAAAATGTTAAACTAGCGTCAGGACACGTGACCTGATCGAAAATTCGTAACACGAATGCGTGCATTTAGACCATTATAAGAAAGAAAAATAAACATACTTTTAGTAATCCAATTTTAATTTTGTAAAATAATTTGAATTTGTTAGTCTCTTTTCTATGTTTTGTAGGAAAAACTTTTTCATTTTTTAACTCTTGGAACTTTAAAGTACAAGTTCATTTTGAGAAATTAAGTACTTAAATTAATTTGCATCTGTACCTACTACAAAAACTTTACAAAATATCGAAAATCTATTTCCTACAAAACATATAGAAAAGAAGTTATTGAACTCATATTAGTTTTCAAAATTGAAATCTTACTTCTAGAAGTATGTTAATTTTTCTTTCGCTTTTGGCGTTATTCGCTATCATGTAAGTAGAAAAATATTTTCGAGAGTGCATTCGTTGACGCGTGCATGCGCGTATGTAAGCTATAGTTACCTAGTAGCCAAGTACCAAGCAGCCGCGGGCGAAAGAAATCTATTTTTATTACCTATACAGACACGATTTCATGGAATAACTGATTATCTAATTTTTATTTTATTTTCATATGTTGATCTTTATTACCATAGATGTTTTATCTAGTAGTCTCTTGTTATTGTTAGTGTCTAGTGTTTGTTTTATTCAATTACCTACTACTAGCTGAAATGAATGATTGGCGTAAGTGGCGTTTAGGTAACAAAAAAATGTAATATATTATCACCACCGCGAAAAAAATTACGGCATTATTGGAAAAATGTGTTTGTCAAAAGGACTGAAACTGCAGACACCAACAATATTCAGGTACCTATCTATGAATTGTGTTTATTTTATTACAAACAATACCTACCTTATATTTATTCGTTTCTTATTTCAGCTACCATAAATACCTATCGTATCAGTTTTAGAGATTTTCGATGATGGTTCTGGTAATGATGATGGTGAAAGAGTCTTTGAAATTATGGATGAAAGTTGATTTTTCTGAGAGATAAAATTTTTAATGTAAAATTATAAATTGTAATAGTTCTGAAGGGTTAAATTTGTAATATAATATAAATTGTCAAATTTATGTACGATAAATGAATGAACATTGTATTTTACCACATAAATTATAGTACTTTTATACTGATAATTAAAGCAATTCGTGCAAAATTACTATCTAACCATTCCCAAATAACAAAAATGCACAACGTTAATATTCAAGTTTTCACTTCTGACGGCACTCCCGGAGTGCAACCCGTCTGATTTTTTTTTGTTAAAGGCGAAAAAACTTGTGGGGAATCTTCTATTCAAATTTCTAATGTTAGCTATGACAATAAAAACTTTTATGAATTTCTAACTGAAAAATAATAAAAACATTTTAGGGATAATGAGAAAATGTTTTCAATAGGTACCTACTGATATGTAAATGCATATAAAAAATAATTGTGTCTTTGTACCTATTTTTAATTAATATTTTTGAACTACTATTAAAACAACTTATGAGGAACCTGCATTAAATTTTCAAGGTTTTTACCAAGTTTTCTTCAACAATAATTAAAAAAAATATCTAATAGCCATTGGTTAAAACGCACCCCGGAAAGAATAGTGACACGAATCAAAATATCAAAATATTAGGAAATCTACTTTTAATTTTTCATTATGTAATTACCTATAAATAAGATTTATACCTACCTAATTATTATTTTTTCAATCTTATATTATTAATTATTATTAATATCTTATAGTTTACTTTTATATGCTTAAAATAATAATTCAAGTACCATTTCATCGTTGCTTTATAAGTTTTATTGTAAATCTGATTTTAGTTTCACTTATGTCATTATTTCTGCTAAAATAGTATTTTTTGATTTACTCCACATAAAATGAAATAAAATTTTTAATGATAATATTATTTATAACATTCAAATGTATAGCTTATCTTAGAACATTTAAGATCAATGCCTAACACTTAAATAACATTTAAATACAAAATATTAGCCATTAGGTATAGATATATTTGTTATATTACAATATAATGCGGCCCGTGGAAGATTTTGACGCGGCCCTCACTTCAATACAAAAGCCATTAATTAATTTTATATAATAAATTAATATTACGAAAAAAATGTATTTTAAGAATATAAAACTACAAAATATTAAACATCAAATAAAGATAAACTTCATTAGTGTTTTATCTTTATTGGCTCCGATAGAAATATTCCATGTTATTTATCAACAAAAAAATGTCAGCTTATTATTCGCTATAGTAAAATTATAAAAAAAATGTATTGTTGTATTATAGAATATAATACTATCATTCAATTTGAATGTATTATTAATAAAAAGTATGTGGCCCACAACAACTTCCACCCATATGATGTGGCTCAGTTTTCACAAAAGGTTAGACACGTTGATCTAGACCATCTTTTAGGCTTTTTCTTATATTTTAATTTTAAAGCGAGTTATGAGTACCTATTTTAAAATTATAAATTGACTATACATTATAAAATACCTACTCATAAATTGCTTTAAAATTAAAATATAATAACAAGTCTATGAGATGCTTAGATAATAATCTGACATGCTGTAAAAGATCATTTCACTCAAAAATTGTTCAACTAACTGAGCTAAACCTGATCTGCTGAGTGTACAATTTGCTATGTTACGCAACTGTACAGACTAAGACAACAAATGTTCGTGTAACGTCCTGGTTCGTGTGGCTCCAGTCGGAATTTTCTGACTTTGTCTAACACACGCTCAACATAGGATTATAGACGTGCTCTATTGACGACATACCAATTATTATTATTATCGAAAGATTTTTATACTAAACAATAATTTATATTTTATAATACCACGATAGAAGTCGGTTACTGACACTAGTGACACTAATTTAATCATATTGTTCTATAAATAGTTTACTATTATAATATTGATAAAACTATTAGTTATTCTTATAATAGGTACAAATGTACAATATTATATTATATTAATAAAATTAAAATAATTTTTCCCATGTGAAACTGTTACATTTGAGATATGAATTTATTCAGGCTAGAAAAATATAGGTCCATTCCCCCAGCCCCCCTAAATTGGAATTTGGAATTTTCTTTTATTCCATATGCTTGTAAAGATATTTTTTCGTTTGTAAAGAATTCGTTTTCCTAAAAAAGCAAAAATTACCGATGGGGGAGGGGGGGGGGGCTAAGGAAATACCACAATTTTTTTTTATTTCAATACAAAAAACCAAGAATATAAAACTATTGAAAAAAATTGATTAGAATTAAAAAAATCTTATTAATATTAAAATCCTTATTTGATAAAAAATCTGCACTTAATCAAAAGTTTATTCAACAAAAAAATCTTGATCAATTAAAAAAATCATACAAATCTTTATAGAAATTTTTTTATTAAATAAAGTATTTTTTATCAAGTATAGATTTTTTACTATAATTAATTTCTTAATTAAATACAGATTTTTATTAAATATAGATTTTTTCCTAATTGTATCTCAATACAAAAAAAAAAGAATAAAAACTTGTAAAAATGTAAATTAAAAAAAATCTGTATTTAATAGATAATTGATATCCAATAAAAAATCTATATTTTATTAAAAAGTAAATTAAAAAAAATCTCGATAAATTAAAAAAATCATATCAAATCTTAATAAAAATTTTTTTATTCAGTAAAATTTTTCTTATAAAATATAGTTTTTATTTTATATTTAAATTTTTTATTAAAAACAGATATTTTTATATTTTTTTATTGAATATCAACTTTTTTATTAAATAAACATTTTTTTTATCCAATATAGATTTTTTATAATTTGTATTTCACTACAAAAAAGTCAAGAGTAAAAGACTATAGAAAAATCTAAATTAAATAAAAAAAATCTGTATTTAATAAAAAATTGATATTCAATAAAAAATCTATATTTAATAAAAAATGGATATTCAATTAATCGGTTTCTTTGCTTTTTTTGTTCAAATGGGACTAAATAACAACAATTTCACAGTTTTCGTAAAAAAATTTGTAAAAATAACACATACATCCTAAATAAAATTAATATATATAAGAGATTAACAAAAAAAAATATAATATTTATATTAATTTTTTTCAAGCCTTATATTTTTTTAACGAATTGCTATTGAATGATATAACTAGAGATTCTAAATTTTGAAAATTTGGGGTATTTCCCCAACCCCCATATTATGTAACAACATACAAGCATATGGAATAAACGAAATTTCGATTTTCAAAATTTGGGACATTTCCACAGCCCTCCCTATAGATATTTTTTGTTTTTTAAGAAACAATTTATTTACAAATTTATTTATTTTTTATTTTTATAATCATTATACAATCTATACTTTATAGCATAATAAGTATAAGTGACAAGACGTGACAAACAAAACATGATAATCGTGATTAAGAAGTCACCCACTAGTGACTCTTTGCGTGATGGTATTTACAAATGAAAATAATATTTTTACAAACGACTTACAAACATATAGAATAAACGAAAATTCCAAATTCCAATTTAAGGGGGCTGGGGAAATGCATCTGAAAATATTGTGTAACAACATTAGGTCAGACCAGAATTAAATCACATCTAAGAAGGGTCGATATTCAAGCTGGAAACTATATTTCATGTTAAGCAGAAATTAAGACATTTGAGCTCATATTGTCTTTAATTTATATAAACAAAAAATTTCAAGCAATATAAAGGATGTAATTCTACAAATTTTGATGGTAAAAACTCGAAAAACTTATTGAGTAAGTGGTGCGAAAAATAGTCAACATTTTTTTTTGATAAATGCTAATAAAAATATTTGGTGAAAATTTCAAGTGTCTATTGATATTAATTATTAGTTTTTGAATTAAAACAAAAAATAAAATCGATTTTGTCAAAAATTGGTTAAAAAATTTGTTTTCGTTTTTCCTCCTACGCTTTAAAAAACAATGGGAATTTTAGATTCTGAGCGGAGCGATGAATGTATTGGTTTTACAATGATGTGTGTTTTTTTTTATATTTTTATATTTTTATATTTTTATATTTTTTTTTGTGTCTGTCATCACGTTTTGGGACAGTAAAAGTGCTTCGATTTTCTTCAATAGTACCTTTTCTGATAGGAAAGTGAATCTAGTTGGTACTTTGGGGGGTCAAAACTCAAAAGTAAACATTTTCCAGTAGTTTTCACAAGCGCCGGGAAAAACAACATAAAAATTAAGGAAAAACGGGAATTTTTACGCAAAATCGATTTTCCAAAAAATCGAATTTGGTTTTTGGTGTAACATTAAAACAAATGACCGTAGATACATGAAATTTTCACTGGTTGTTTATATTTGAATTTTCTATACACGATAACATTTTCAAAATATTTTGATTTATTTTGAACTGTTTAGGGACATTTTCATTTTCCATTTTTTTTTAGTTTTTTTTCTAAAAATATCAATAAAATTTTATTTGTTGGTTGCGAAAGCTTGAAAATTTAATAGAAGGCTCCTAATATGTTGTTTCAAAGGCAGATGAAAAATATTAAAAATCCTTAGTCACAATTTTTTTTATAAGCATTTAAAGTTCAAAAATTGACAAAATATGGAAAAATCACGAAAATTAGAAAATTATTTTGAGTTAAGAATTCGTAAAAATTTTTCTTTTTAAATCTAAGATTTTAAAATGAAACACAAGATTCCTTATAAGATTATCTACCTTTATCAATAAAAAAATCTCTACCGGACAGTCAAATTAAATTTTTATGAGCGTTTGAAATTCAAATTTTTACAAAATTGGATTTTCACTCGATTACTCATGTAGCGATTTCCTTATTTTGTTGCAATTCAAAAACGAACAACTGTAGATACATGACAATTTCACTGAATGTTTAAATTAGCATTTTCTATACACCATACAATTTTGAAAATATTTTGACTCTTTTTGAGCTGTTTATGGACATTTACAGCTTTCAATTTTTTTTAGTTTTTTTTTCTATAAATATCAATAAAGTTTTATCTGTTGGACCAAAAAGTGTAAAAATTTAATACAAGGCTCCTGATATATAGTTACAATAGCAGTTGAAAAATATTAAAAATACATAGGCACAGTTTTTTTTTATAAGCATTTAAAAATCAAATTTTGACAAAATTTATCAATATCTCGAAAATTATCAATCATTGTAATTAATAAATTATAAAATGTTCAGTTTTTATAGCTAAGGATTACAAATTAAACACAAAGGTTCTCATAAATAGTTCATACTATAACCAAAAAATCTAAAAAATATATGAACACACTTATTTTTTACAGACATTTTAAATTCAAATTTGGACGAAATTACATATTAAAAAACCTAGAATAACTATTTTAGTTATTTTGTTGTGATTGAATAATATTATTCGTGGGTACTTGAAACTTCTAAAGTGTACTATTATATATCTATGATATATATCACACTATCACGGTTTTTGTTGATGTATAACGCGTTATAAGTATCTAATGGATATTGTGATATGATTAATTTGGAATTTATTATAGGTACCTATTATAGGTCAATTTTTTGTTTAATACCATAAATATGTATATAATATGTCTTATACCTAGAAGGACATACCGTCTCCGCTCAGAATCGTTTTTCTTATACAATGATATTATATCATTGAATTCAAATTTAATACCATCCATTATACAGTGACCCACTTGTAACCTACTGTACAGCAGAGCGACACCCACTTGCCCACCTTTTTAATTTTGACCTCCAAAATACAGCAACTATAGATTCACTTTTCTATCAGAAAATATGCTGATGTCAAAAATTGGAGCAATTTAACTACCCAAAATGTTGATGATAGACAAAAAAAAACCACTACACTCAGAATCAAAAAAATGAAGAGCACATTACCTATAGATATTTAAAGTTTAAATTTAGACAAAATTAGATGTTAAAAATTTTGTAAGTGCAGCAGGGTGGAGTAGGTCAGTGGTGGTGGACGTTTGTGCGGTATATCGATTGCGCCGAAATTACCTTTTTACCTGTAAAAAATCTATCGATTGCGCCACGTATCAACTCCGCCGAACTTTTTTACATATTGATTCCGCCGGTTATCGATTACCCCGAACTTTTTTACTTTATACAGTAATAAAAACATTTAAAAGACTTATGACTTATGTTTACATTTATGTTAAAATATATTTTATTTCATTAGTAGGTACACACTATAACTTACTGTAATTTGTATTTAACTCGTAACAAAATAAGTTGAAGTAGAATAATACACGAACAATGAACATATAAATTGAACTTTAAACTGTTCAACTTTATCTATAACATAATACTATAGGTACACAGCTATATTTATTCCAGTGGAAATCGCGTATTATCGCAACAGACAACAATTTTTATATCTTAATCCAGAGGTTCCCAACCTTTTTTGACTCGTGGCACCCTTGGACATTTTCTAAAAATCCGGAGGCACCCTATGACCTATACTATAGAGTACTTCGGTTCTATTTATTAGTGCATAAGTATAATCAAAAGTAGTAAGGTGTAGGTGCATACTATATACATACCTATTACATTTTATAAACAAATTATTACATTGTATTTATTTTTAATGAAATTGTTTTTTTCTAAAAAAATATTTCAAATAATTTCGGGGCACCCTAAAAAAATTTCGTGGAACCCTAGGGTGCCGCGGCACCCTGGTTGGGAATCTCTGTGACTTAATCAATATAATCTATAAAAGGTTTATGAAAAAAAATAATTTTATTTCATGTAGGTACCTACATACAATAAAAGTAAGTACAAGTCTTATCGATCATAATCCATGATCTTAAATATTGATCACTATGTTCTGCAGACTGCAGTGTTCAAATAATCGACATTTAGTGACCGTTGTATAGTCTTGTGTTACACCGTGTCAACTGTCAAAATGAATTTTGAAATTGTTTATAGTGAACGAAAAAATCAATTAATCTTATATAAAAAATTTAAATTTTATAACAAAGCGTATGTTAAATACTTAGACGCTAATAAATGGCAATGTGTCAATGAAAAGTGCACCTCAAAAATGTATGTTGATCTTGACATGAAGATGACTAAGTGTACCCTAACCTATACTGTTAATTAAAAACAATTCTGTATAATATGATACTTTGGTTATTGTTTAATAAACAGTCGGATGAATCAGCATAAATAAATAACTGGTGGAATCGATAGTCGGCGGAATCAATATAAACAAAAATCCGGCGGAATCGATACCCGGCGGAATTGATATTAAAACGGCGGAGTCGATAAAATCCCGTTTGTGCATCGTTATTCCTTTCGTCCACGGGATAGTGCATTATTACAGGATTCGATTTGAATGCAATGATTGCACTCGACAAAAAATGATTCTGAGTGGACGAAAGAAAATGTATGAATCATAAATATAATAAGTAATCATTAATTATCGTATATAATATTTCCCTAGTGGGAATAGTTAGTTAGTTAGTTTTTACATTTTATTCGTTTCTATGGTGATAATCAAAGCGTTAGAAAATATAATTTCGGTGGTGTTTCCCGTACGTGTTCTCGTTCCTGAATCACGTTTTTTCAATGTTAATGTTAATGAAAGAATGTTAATAATGAAGTATCTAACAATATTTAATTAAATAGTGTTTTAATTCAGTACCTATAGTGTTTGTGGCCTAGGTGGTCTTAAATACATATCAAAAACTATGGAAAAATCAAAAAAGACCACTCTAAAGATCATATTGATCCAAATTCAAAAAACTTGGCATGACTTTGATACTTTACAGTTAAATCATACACTTAAGTACAAACAGAACGGGGTGCGGCGTACCTGATAATATACTGCTGCGAAGTATGTGTGACCATCAACAACAAACCCTGATACTATCATAGATATATAATAGTGTACTTTAGAAGTTTCAAGTACCCATTAATAATATTATGCAATCACTACAAAATAACTAAAATAGTTATTCTATGTTTTTTTTAATGTAATTTCATCCAAATTTGAACTTAAAATTACAATAAAAATAAACTGTGCTTTTTTTAGATTTTTTGGTAACAGAATTAACTACTTACGTGGAATCTTGTTTTAAGTTTCCAATCCTTAGATATAAAATTTGAACATTTTATAAATTTTTAACTACAATAAAATTATTCAATTTTAAATTTGATAAATTTTGTCAAAATTTGATTTTTAAATGCTTATAACAAGAATTGTGCCTATGTATTTTTAATTTTTCTTAACTAATATTGTAACAATATATCAGGAGCCTTGTATTAAATTTTTACACTTTTTGGCCAACGGATAAAACTTTATTGATATTTATAGAAAAAAAAATTAAAAAAATTGAAAACTGTAAATGTCCGTAAACAGCTCAAAAAGCATCAATTGAATTACAACAAAATAAGGAAATCGCTATATGAAAAATCGAGTGAATATCCAATGTTGTAAAAATTTGAATTTGAATTTCAATAAAAATTTAATTTGACCTTCTTATAGACATTTATTTCTTGACAAAGGTAGATAATCTTATAAGGAATCTTGTATTCAATTTTAAAATCTTAGATTTAAAAAGAAAAATTGTAAGTAAATTCTTAACTCAAAATAATTTTGCTAATTTTCATGATTTTTCCATATTTTGTCAATTTTCGAACTTTTTAAATTTTTTAACTAACAAATTAAATTGTATTGATATTTTTAGAAAAAGACTAAAAGAAAATTAAAAATGAAAATGTTCCTAAACAATTCAAAATATATCAAAATATTTTGAAAATGTTATTGTGTATAGAAAATGCAAATATAAACAACCAGTGAAAATTTCATGTATCTACAATCATTTGTTTTAAAATTACACCAAAAACCAAATTCGATTTTGTTAAAAATCGATTTTTCGTAAAAATTCCCGTTTCTTCTCAATTTTTCTTTTGTTTTTCTTGGCACTTTTGAAAATTACTGGGAATTTTACATTTTGACTTCCTTAATGCACCAACGATATTCACTTTCCAATCGAAGATACTGAAGTTAAAAATCGAAGCATTATTTCGACTACTTATCGTGTACACAGACACAAATAAAATAAACAAATAAAAAATAAAAAACACACATCAATGTAAAATCAATACATTTATCGTTCCACTCAGAATCAAAAATTTTAAATTAAATAATTTTTAACTGCAAAATAATTTGAAAATTTTTGAGATTCTGATAAATGTTGACAAAATTTGAACTTTAAATATTTATAAAAAAAATATTGAATATGGATTGTTAATATTTCTCAACTAACGTTATAACGAATACTTATGAGGAACCTTGTATTATATTTTCAAGCTTTTTTACCAAACAAATACAATTTTATTGACAATTATATAACTAAAATGTAAAAATTGAAAATTGGAGAACAACATTTTAACAAAATATGAAAATTATAAAAATATAATAAAATATATAATATATAATATAGTATATATTTAAAATATTAAATTTTCATGATTTCTGACCAAGTAAAAAATTGTTATCTACAATAAATTTTAAAAAAAAAATTATAAAACTCGACATTTTCTTATGTCTATAATATTAGCTCAAAAATAGTTTTATTTTGAAATTCTATGGTGCATAGAAATTGCTAGTATAAAATATATTCAATGAAAATTTCATAAACCTAACTTTTTTTGTTTTAGAGTTACAATAAATAACAAAATCAATTTTTTCAAAAATGTCAGTTTTTTTATTAATTATTTGTTTGTTTTTCCTGTCTTTTTAAAAACTATTGTGACTTTATAACTTTTAAATTCTAAGCTCAGCAATGAACAATGGCGTGCCTTAAATATTTTTTTGTGGTGGAGGGGTGTTCAATATTTTTACTTACATGTATTTCAAATGTATTTATTTCATTAGATAATAATTTTGGCGTATAGATATATATACAATATTCATACAATATGATAATAATATTATTCAATAGTTATTAAAAAAAAAAAATATATAATATACAATAATTAATGATACATTTTGAATCATTTGTCGTCATAAATTGGTCATATTATTATTAGATATTAAATAATTTAAAAAATGGTTATAGTTTATTTATGATATACTATAGTAATAATTGGTACTAAATAAGCAGTTATAAAATAAAACCTTGGCTTCGAGGTGTTAATGTGAAGCTTCTCACCACTTCTTTAAGATAAACAGCAATTTCTTTTTGAATTTATAAAAGATCTTACACAATTAACTGATTTTCGCATGTTGTGTTGCGTAAATATGTTTTGAGACGCAGTAGAGTAGAATATTATGTTCTTTCTGCAGTTGTCGCAGACACAGGTAAAGTTTGCTAATATTTACAATAGTTTTCTTATTGTTAGAATTATAAACAAAACATCCTATATCATATTGTAGAGTATTCTACAATATTTTTTTGTAAGTAATCTATGCAGACTGTAGTACAGCAGCTGCTGAGTATATACATTTTTATAATATTATAGCCAGTGTTAGCCATGGGAAGTGCTTAGGATGCTGCAGCCCCCCACCGAAATGTTAAGAAAATTTAAAAAATATTTTAATGGTCTATGATAGATAAGTATTAACACTTTTCAGCTATCTATCTGTGCTAGTACGTATTTAATGTGTAAAAGTGTAAAAAAATCCTGGCTACGCCACTGAGCGTATAATATGTCTTGTGTAGTGTAGCCGATATACACAGCAGTTAGTCGTTGATTTATACCTCGTAACTCTATTGTACATCGTATCATTATACTTATTATTATATTATACACATCCGATCTTATTATTATTTAAGTTTAGCTTAATAGCTTCTGTATATCTGTGTACTGTGTACCAGAGGCGTTCTCAGGATATTTCAATGGAGGGGGATGAAAAAAATGGTTTCAAAATAAGCCGTACCTAAGGGTTTTGCCTCACAATTCCCATATTATAATAATGAATATTAAAAAAGAGGGTAAGTGGATGTCACTCTGCTGTACAGTAGATTACAATACTTAGTCACTGTATAATGGATTGTATTAAATTTGAATTCAATGATATCATATCATTGTACACGAAAAACGATTCTGAGCGGAGACGGTTTGTCAGTCTGGATATTTTATATTGTAATTATATTTTATTATAGCCTGTAAGTTGAATTAATAATATTATAAATTACGATAAAATAACTAAAATCATCATTTTTTTTTTATTTGTTACAATGGTGATAAACAAAGTGTTAGAAATTGAAATCACATTTTTAGAGGTTTTTGAAATTTGTCGGTGAAATTGTAATGTGTCATTAAATAAATATTGAGAAAATTGAAAAATTACCTCTCTAAAGTATCATCTTGATAAAATTTGCTAAAAGAAAAGATATACTATATGTTAAAAGCGAAGAACTGCTTCTGGTAGAAATTTTTTATGCAGGATAAAATAAAAATAAATATAAACAATATTGAAAAACCAATAGATCCCTCACTCCGCTCAGAATCTAATAATATTGATAGTAATATAGTTGATAATATCAAATAATCAATTCAAGTCATATTTATTGTTCTTTTTATTTAAACTATAAAAGAATGTTATGAATCAGTTTAAATCAAGAATGGAAAATGTTTTTAATTTTTGCGTTTTCGTTTTTGATTTCGTAACAAATTTTTTTTCTGTTTTTGGGATTTTTTGTTATGGTTTTTTGTTTTTGTTTTATTCATTGTTTTCGTTTTTTTTTCCGTTTACTAACGTTTTTTAAAAACGTTTTCCATCCCTGGTTTAAATTATTTATTTTATTTTATCACTGTGGTGTTATCATTGTGTATCTTACCTTTACATTTTTTCTGACGCTGGGAATTTATAAAGTTGACGGAGTGATTGTTTACAAAAATACAGTACAAATCAATTGTAAAGCGAATTGCCTGTTACATGTTATAATTATCAGTGATAAATAATAATATTGTTTATGGCTGGTGGAATCAATAATTACGATAAAGAAAAATTGCAAAAAATAAAATAATAACTACCAAGTCAATATTGAAAACACAAACACATATCAAAAGTAGACAAAACGTGTATTACTAATATGTAAAAAAATAAAGAACCTTGGGGGGGGATCTATCCCCCATATCCCCCCCCGTGAGAACGCCCATGCTGTGTACCTACTTCAACACTTAAATTTAGGAAAAATCTTTCATCACATTCTAATAAAGACTACTGCATTCGAAGGTTATTTTCAACGTCATATTTTAGCCATTTTATTTGCAATGAAGAGAATTCTTCATTAAATACTATAGAATCTTTGAACAAACTTTCATAAAAGGTTATAGAATCTTTTGATATATCTAGTGAATTTACGTTAATACGACTTGAAATTACTTTTTCTAAGTTGATTATTATTTGTTTATGTTGAATAAAACGTAAATGAATAATGACATATTTCAAAAATGGATTAAATATTGTGCGTCTGTAATATTCAGATATTCTTCTGCAGGTGATTTTGAAGGAGTATTAAAGTATTATAGGAGTATATAGTATCCCGGTTTCATTGTTTTTTTTTACGCAGCGAGGCATTGTCACTTCACTACCTACATCATTCAGTATTTGATTACTTGTATCATATATTGCTTTAAAATTGGAATTACTATTTTCATGAAGATTACTAAGATCATCAATTACATTTTGAACGTAATCACATGCAGCAGTTAAATCAGAATTTACAGTCGGTAAGTAATTAAATAGTTGTAATTTATAAGAAAATACTTACTTTTTCTAACAATATTTTTATATTTTTAACGCTTTCGATATTTCCTATATTGTCAGTATCAGTGACCTTTTATTAATTTTTATTTGATTGGAACCTTTTCATCCTCTATACATTTTAACACGTGGCAATAATGTATTCTTTTGATGTAGTTAACTTGCTAGTGCAATAGCGTAAATGTATATAATAATAAATCAATCTTATCTATGGTACTAGGCAGATCGATAATGGATTATATAAATAAACCTGGAAAAAATTTGTAGTATTATACTTCAAATGAAACCATCCCCCCTAGGGACCCACATGACGACGAATATATTGATTTTACAATGATGTAAGTATGTTTATTTTTTGCAAGTAGGCACTGGTGTACCACTCCGGGGCGTTACAAGGGGGGGTCAGACCCCCCATTGGATTTTCATTACCTTAGTAAAAAGTTTTGAGAGGGTGGGGGATTTTCCAATTTTTCCCTCCCATTTAGCCATTGCGGTTTTTTTACCCCCCCCCCTTTCAGAAATCATGTCTACTCCACTGGTACCGCTCACCTTAAAGTAGATGTTGAGTGTACCTCGTTATTGACTAGGTCACTGCAGTATATTTGAGTTAATTATAACTCATTGTTAGTATACTAAAAACAATTCGGTTAAGACAGCTTATATTATTAATTATATTTTATTATGTATTTAAATTTAATAGTATATTGTGTGGCAAGAGCGGAAGTGTGCTATTTCAGTCGCAGGCGACATGTGTGGCACGAGCCATACATACTATTTCCGTCACGCCTCTGTATTCATTGATATCGGCAAAGATAGTCCAGGGATGATTGATTTATGCAATGACCAGACTATTCTACGAAAACGATTTCATGAAAGAAATTCTTTGGGTTTATTTATTTTAAGCGTCATGCATGAAGGGTATAATATGAATACAATATGTAACCAAAAGTTTATGTTTTGTAAGGACCGTGGTACAGATTTCAGTATAAATAAAAATTATTATATTAAAATAAAATAAGAATAAAAAAATGTAATCACGGCAAAGGTAATGCATTATTGTAGCGTTCCATGACCAGGGACTGGAACCTTTTGAATTTATCGGTATCGGTTCCGGTACCAGTTCTCCAAAAATGAAATAAAGGTTCCGGTTCGGTTATGGTTCGTTGATGAAAAAAAAAATAAAGGTATCGGTTCCAAATAATTTTGGTTCCAGTTCCAGTTAATTTCGGTACCGAAAAGTATAATAAATTTTAAATACCTATCCAGAATGCGAGATTAATCAATAATATGAGAAATATTATAAAACTTATAATATAATGATATATAGATGATAGATTATACACAAAACAGTAATACTTTTAAATTATGATAAATAAAATAATTTTATTTTTGAACCTAAAAGTACCTTTTTAATTTAAAAACTCCGATTTTTTTCCGGTACTTAATTTATTAAAATGAAGGTTTTGGCTTTTAATATTTTGAAGGTTCCGGTTCCAGAACCAGTTCTTTTTGGTTCGGTTCCAGTCCCTGGGCCCAAACTCTACGGACTAATATTATTTTATAATCCATTAATTGATTCTACGGACCACTAACTGGATCATTCTAATTTAACCTATAAACTAACTATAAATCATAAGTAACATTTGAAATTAAAATTTGCTAATTGACCACTAATGGCAGTAATGGACCATACATCTATGCAGACCTTGCACAATGTATGAACTATAATCTCATTCATAGGATACCTTTTTGCAAACCATTTGCCCTTCTAATAATTTGAGGAACATAACAAAATAAGCATAAGAAGCGGCAGAATCTAATTGATTTGATCTCTACGAAAACAACGACTTTTAAAGACATTTGCAAAGTCCATGAGTGACCATATCATATATAGAAGGTCCAGAAACATGAAATACTCAGATGTACCATATCCGTTAAAACCAGGCAACTTCATGCCACACTCAGCTACATATTATACAATTATATGAGTACTACATGAATTATATTACTAGCATAAACGACTATTTCATTTTACTATTCAAATTGACTACGACCTGGAGCTTCCCCCCCTTTTATCCGAGCTTGATAATATGAATATGATATGTCGTGTAAGGACCATGGTATAAATTTCGTTGTCTTTTTTTTGTGTGTTATCGAGAACCTGGAGAGGAACTGGTTTTGGCATTGCTTGGATTTGCTGGATTATACCTGCATTTTAGGACGCAGTGCGAGAGAGCACTTGGTTGAACTTAACCGACTAATTTGGCCATGATGATGGAAAAGGCATCTATGACGAATGTCCGGGAAGAAGCCTTCAATAAAGTCAGAACTGACCTCATAGGCGTTGTGGACGAACTTGTAAACTAGCAAATGATGATGCAGGGACGACTGATTGAGGCTAGATACCAACGGTCTTCTGAGATGAACTCAGAAGGATTTAATCATCGGACTTTCTGAAATTGGTGTGCCTTTGACGGCGGGAATGCCTGACGGGGGAAACAATTTCGGAAAGAAGGTTGATAAAATCCTACTAGAGCTTCATGCCAAGGTTAAAAAAAGAGCAGAAGAGTGAAGACACAAATGCGATAAAAGAGCCAAACTTGAAGAAGAAGAGAAAACCAATAAAAATAAAAAAGATCGAGGTAGGAGAAAGTAGTGACGAAGGTTCTGGTTAAACGCCAAGTACCTGAGCAAAAGGCTGGAACTAGTAACAAAGAGATGGCGCCAGCAACAGAACCGGAAACCATGTTAAAATGGAAGAAGGGAGAAAAGGTGACAAAATCCCAACCAGAAAATGCCAAAGCGAAACCGGAGGTGAAAGCCAGCTGTGAACCACAAGAGCTGAAGCCAATGACTGCTAAGGGAAAAGCCGAAGAATGGACGACAGTGGATAGGAAAGTGAAAAGAGGCAAAAAAAAAAAAGAGAGTGGTCCCGAAAGAGGTTAAAATCCTTTTAGAGGAGACACAAAAAGCCATAGGAAAGAAAGCGGCTACTTCCGGGGGGCGAGACAGGAAGCCGGTGACGGGTCAGGGAATGGCAAAGTTGCTGAGGTGACCGAAGCGGAACTGATCAAGAACCTTTGGACTGAACTCTCGAAGAAAAAATGTACGCTGAAGTTTAAGAGACTAAAAAAGGTAGGAAGAGACAGACGTATGTTGAACCGCAGAATGATTATACGAGAAAACTTCTCCAAAACGCCTCGCTTGATGAGCTCCAAGCGGGCTAGAGAAATTCTCGGGTAATCGTCAACGGGGCTGGAATCGGAGTATAGAACGTTTGTTGGAAGAACAGAATAAAGATTCTGTGTAACTAACAGTGTGGTGCCATAAGGGACTTAAAATGATTTCGATAAAGATGCGAGGACGAGGTCCAGGTCCAGGTCGAGGTCACACCAGTGGTCGCTGGTGAGCTTGTGGGAACAATGCTGTACGTGGAGTTGACACGGTGTCGGGTCAGCCATAGTGTGAACTTTCGGAGATGCTATCGGTGTCAAAGATACGGACATGTTGGTGCATCATGCACGACGCCGTCGGCGGTCTGCGCGTGGTGTGCGCCGTGCGGGAGCCATCTCCCTGCGCACTGTGTCGCTCGTTGAGTTTTTTCAAAGTGAACTTGTTGGGCTGCGAGTGGTAGGGCGTGTGGCCATGTCTCGTATGACATCTGGAAGTGTCGAAAGTTTGAGGTAAATATCCGAAGAGAGGTTCGGAAATTTAAATGGACAGGTGTAATGATAGGGCAGGTAAAAACTTGACTAGGGAAACTGCCAGCAGATGACCTTCTGTCCAAGGTAAGAGATAGAGAGGTCTGGATGTAG
This sequence comes from Macrosiphum euphorbiae, assembly GCA_949089665.1. NCBI lineage: Eukaryota > Metazoa > Arthropoda > Insecta > Hemiptera > Aphididae > Macrosiphum > Macrosiphum euphorbiae. The sequence goes on along the minus strand of CARXXK010000002.1, from coordinate 87,162,944 downwards.
TATTTATCCAGGAACCCAACTTGACGAAAAGTACAACGTTTGCTAGTGTCGGCAAATCTCCTATCAGACTTATAACGGGCCACTTGCCTTTTTAAAAACCAGACTGATAAACACTGATAACTCAGCTTAGCGGGAGTCATCTGGTAATCGCGAGGAGCAGAGCTTCTATGTGGGCAGTGCGTACATTCAGTTCTCGGAGCTGACTGAGCTTTATGTTGAAAAACTGGAGGTGGTGGTTCTGGGGCTGGATGGCACGAACTGGTTCATTTGAGTCGATGTGAACAAGAAATCTAAACTTTGGGATGATACCCATACAGACAGGAAAGGAGAAATGGTAGAACATATGATAATGCTTGGAGACTTGTGTTGTAACGTCGGGAACAGACTAATCTTCATGACATCTATGGGATCAGCGATACTCAATCTGACGTTATCGTCAGTTTGAGCTGAAGTGAAAATCAACAAATGGAGGGTGTTAAAACACGATGTAACGAGTGATCATAGACTTATAATATTCCACTACGGGGTAAAAAAAGAGAAAACGGTAAAGAAAAAAGTAAGAGATTGGCTGACTGAGAGACGATCGAAGGTCAATCAGACTATCTTGAAAAGGATATACATTTTATAGCAGATAATATAACCTCGGCAATACGCGAGGCCTGTAATCCATCAATGCCTTGAGTGAGGTCACTCGCACTCTGGAAACTTTCGTTGCATTGAGGATTGATGCGCAAAGGTGGAAGATCGGCAACTGACGTGCCGAGGTAAACGTGGAAAGAACATCCGCATTAGGGGAAATGTATAGAAGAGAAAGAAATAGTATACAGCAGGAAGATGAAAAGAGCAGAGGAGAACTTGGTGAGTATTTACTGCAGAGAATTGTAATGAAATCCATGGGGGCCCACCTACTTATGGTGCAAAGGAAGGAGCCAACACCAACTAACGAGATGTACTCGCAACCCTCCGAAAGATAAGAGGTGGGTGCACGGTGGGTCCAGAAGACACTCTGGAGTTGCTGCTCGAGTCACTGATCCCTCCAAACTCGGAAGAAGGGGAAATCGGGGAGCACAAAGGAATCCGAGATGAGACCGGAATACAACTTGGTGAAACTGGAGACTTACCTGGGTGGATTGACGATGAAAACAGCCAAAAGGATTAACTCACCCAGGAGGAGGCAAAAAGAGAGATCTGGTGAATGAGAAGGGATAAAGTTCAGGGGGAGGACGGTAAAAAAGACCAAATTCTACGTACAGTTTTCCCAGTGATATCAGATATAGCGACCACTCTTTTCAATGAGTGTTGGATAGTTTTCCAAGAAGGTGAAAAAGAGCGATGGTAGTGCCCGTATTGAAAAATCAGGACAAGAATAGATCCGACCCAGAGTCATACAGGCCCATTAGAATACTTTCAGTGTTCTCAAAGCCATTGGAGTACCTGGTGTGTCTGAGGCTGAGAGAACAAATCAAACCGAGGATGACCGAAAAACAATTTGGATTTACGGCGAATAGGAGTTCAATTGATGCAATATTGAGAATGAGAGAATGGGCCGAAAGTCGAGACGAAAATTACGTACTCGGGATGTTTTTGGACATCTCGGGTGCTCCCTATACCGCTTGGTGATCGCCGACTGGCTATATTGCATCATATGAAAAGACTAGGTGCGACGAAGAGAATGTGCGATATGACCCATAGTTACCGAGATATACTCTATTCAAAATAAGACCGTGACCAGGCAGCGACCAGTTTTCGTCCGGTGGCGGTCAGACATGGTGAAACGCCGTCCCCACCACGGCAGTGCGTCGGGCTCTGCCACGAAACAAAGCCACGCCCATGTGCACAACTCGGCCGCCCGGTCAAGGTCTTATTTTGAATAGAGTATAGTTGATACACCAGAATTACCGTTCCAAAGGTTTTTTTTTCGAGAGGATGCTTTCCGAAGGCTGCCTACAGGGCAGTCAGTTTGGGCCGGCACTCTGGAAGATTTTGATGGACTCACTACTGAGTTTTGACGAGTCAGAAAGAGAGCTATCCATCTGCTCCGCGGATGACGCTCTGCTGATTATAGCAGTCAGAACAAGTAAAGAGGTCATCCAAAGAACGGAGGAGAAATTAGAGAGAGCGAGTTCCTGGGATGGCGGGATAAAGCTGAACATCTCAGCCGCAAAGACGTAAGTCATGTGTCTGAAAGGAAAACTGATACCACCCTATTCTGTTAGGATGGAGGGAAAGTGGTTATCGGAGGTGACAGAGATGGACTACCTCAGAGTCACATTGGACGATTTGTGGAGTTTTAAAAACCATGCGAAAATTGTAACGGAAAAAGCGCCTCCAATCTTTAAGAGGATCAGACGGATCGTAGCCTCAACATCGGGTCTTAGTGGTTGTACAATGGGAAAATTATACCTAGGTGTATTTGTGCTGAGGATGACTTACTAGCGCTGCCTTGCGGGGGTGAAACCGTAGCGGATCGTACGACGAAACGTCTGCTGTTATCGGCTCAGCGGAAGGCACTTCTGTCTATCACACTAGGATACGGCACCACGACTGCAGATGAACTGCAGGTGTTGTTGGGGGTACTCCTGTTAAACTTGGGAGGTAAGACGATTGGGCCACGTCGCTAGGAGTAGAAGAAACGGGCTCCTAGGGAGCAGGAACTGGAAATAGAGGAGGAAGTGTGGCAAACACGATTGGATGAGAGCAACAACGGTAGAATAACACATAGCTACTCATATCGGTGAAAGAAAGGTTGAAGCGTAGGTGGATAGATGTGGGACACGAAACGTCTCAGTTTTTCAAGGAACATGAAGCTTTTATATTCTACCTAAAACGCTCCTCTAAATCAGAGACCGACGAATGTAAGGCTGGTGTTGCGTCGGATACGGTTACCCATATCAAATGAGACTGCAAAGCATTGACAGGCGTGTGGCAGACACCAGCCTTGTGAGCTGAGGTGGAGACGACCGAAATCTGTAAACAGTTCCGGTCGTTTGTGCGGGACGCTGTGGTTTCTCGGGGTGGTTTCTCAAAGTGGTAGGTCGTAGGCTAGATGAGTGAGAGCGTCAGGCACGCTTTGTTAGGGATTGCAATTGTTAGTGACGGGCCTGTGTGAAGAAGCTCTATGGGGTGATGTCTGCGATATCTGGCGGCCGGCTTCTCGATCAAAATCGTTCGAGTTGGCACCTAGAATGTGAGATGCAGTGAAAGAAAACGTTGATGACGAGAGAGACGTGGATGTCTAGTCTCGGGCCAAGTGCTGCGGCTTCTCATTCAGTGGCCTACGTGTTAACATTAGGTGCGCCGGGGGCGCGTGGTAAAGGTGCACGACTGTAAAGGTCTGCAGATCTTGGGGGGTACTCACTCCATTGTAAAAATAATAAAATTAGTGGTCACGACAGCCGTGCAACTCGCGATCGCGGCGTTGTACGGGCTCATAACTAGCCCTCTGATATCTGAAAAAAGTAAATAGTCGGGAGGCCATAACTTAGATAATTTACTAGCAATGATACACCTCTTGCCGAAACGTCACACTTTGGACGCCCGGTTGTAAAACTTTGGAAAAGTACTATGGAAATGGCCTCTGGATCCAAACATCGGGGAAACCGATCAATATATTATTTACATTCAAGGATCAGATAATGTCGTGCCGGATACGCTATCAAGAAACGAAATCGCCGGAAGAGCTGACCTGCCGATGGTGCATCAATTTGCCGCTGATCAGGCTTCCAACCCGCAGCTGCAGCAGTTTATCACAGGTTCCACGACGCGGTTGCTCCACTTTCAACAGCGATTATCACCCGATGGTGTTGTCTACGTTTATTATTCGACCGGCAACGCACGCATGTTCGTACCGTCCGTGCATCGGATCCGAGTTTTTAACGAGTTACACGGTTTATCGCATGGCTAAAGGGCACGCTTCGTTTAATAAAATCGCGATATTCCTGGCATTACATGAACGAAGATATCGCGAGTTGGACCAAATGCTGTAACCATGTCAGCGTGCCAAGGTAAAGAAACATACGGTATCCGGGATACCAAGACGATAATACAGTATCCAAATGTGCGCCTTTCGCGATACCCGTAAGATGATTTGGCCATATACGTGTAGACCTCGTCGGACTTCTACCCGTCCAATGGTTTTAAATATCTGCTCATCATCTTCGACAGGTTCTTTCGACCAGTTTTACTCTCTGGCCGGAAGCCTGTCCCCCTGAAAACATGTCAGCACACGTGATCACGCAGGTGTTAACCACGAACTGGAAAGCTGCTAAGCTTGACGGAGTAATGACTTGTACTACTAATACTAGTATTAGTATAAATCAGTGGTTCCCAACTGGTGATTCGCGGACCATCAGGGGTCCGTCGACTCATCTCAAGTGGTCCACGAATGAAAAAATTTAAATTAAAAGTAATGAGCGAAATTATACTTCATAATTTTTGATATTTACGGCTTAATGCCTAACAGCCAAATAATACACTTTCGCGACCCATGACAATTCATACATGGATCCGGTCATGTGGGTATAGCTAAATTATGATCAATAATTATTTCAACTATACTATTATACTACAGTAACTATTACTATAAGTATTATGTCTCATAATCTGACCATAATATGTTATGTATATGGTTTATTATCACGTAGGTATTACCTACTCGTTTCGTATTTTATCTACATCAATTTTATTAATATATGCTATTCTTTTTATACTCGTATCATATTTATTTGTCATATTGTAAGTTAGTACACTACTCGACTGTGTGAAGAAACTATTTTCTAATGAGTTTTTAATTAATTTACATTTATTTGTTTGTATAATTTTGCTATTAAACATGCCGAAAAGAAAATACAATAATGAATACATTAAATTTGGTTTTACCGGTATTAAGGTGAATAACGAAGTAAGACCACAGTGCGTAATTTGTACCGAGTAATGATGCGCTAAAACCTGCAAAATTGGAACGACATTTGAAGACAGTCCACCCAAATTTTAGTGATCGTTTTCGAAAATTCTTTGAAGGTAAGAAGGAAAACTTAAAAAAAATTAAACTTAGGACAACAGGTACGAGATTTGAAACCTCTGAAAAAGCGCTTCATGCCTCATATAAGATCTCTCTATTAATTGAAAAATCCAAAAAACTTCATACTATTGGTGAAACTTTGATTAAACCGGGTTTGTTGAAAGTCACCGAAGATATTTTAGTTAAGGAGACAGCAAAAAAAAAAATAAATACCATACATTCCTTTATCAAATAACACTGTAAAATCTCGAATAGGAAATATGTCACAAAACATTGAAGAACAACATATATGCCCCATGAAAAAAACCTCCTTGGTTTGCTCTTTAGTGTGACGAAAGTACGGATGTTGCACAATGTTGTCAATTGCCAATCTTTGTTAGATTTTTAAGTGGAGATAATACAATCAAAGAAGAATTATTACTATCACAAATATTAGAAACTATATCAAAAGGGGTTGACGTTATGAAAATAAATCTTGATTATTTTGGAAAACATAATCTAATGTGAGTAAATCTGGATGGATTTTGTACCGATTTCACTCCTACTATGCTCGGGTCACATTCAAGTTTAGATACATTGATAAAACAAAAAAATCCAACCATATTAACAACGCATTGTATTATATATCGTCAAGCGTTGACATCCAAAACATTACCAAAAGAACTATATTTTGGGATGAAAATATCCATAGAGTTAGTCAATGCTGTTAAAAATAGTGCACTCAATACACGTGTTTTTCAAATATTATGTCCAAATATAAACTCTGAGCATGAAACATTACTATTTCATACTGAAACAAGATGGCTTTAGAAAAAAAATATGTTGGCACTTTTATTTGATCTTCGAGGGGAGTTGAAGGTTTTTTATTCGATAAAGGTCTATACTATTTACATGAGCAACTTTGTGAGCCAAAAATTGAAATGCAAATTGCATATCTTGTGGATATATTTTCCCATTTAAATCACCTAAATTTGCAACTGTAAAGTTCTGGTAATGTTGAACTTGAAGGTTCCGCAAATATTTTCGTATTTGAAGATAAACTTCGAGCTTTTGTCTGCAAGATAAATCTTTAGATTGACAAAACTCAGGTGAAATATTATTCTGTATTTCCCACACTGCGAGTTCTTATTGATGACGAACACTACAAATGTTTTACAGAAGGATATTCAGTATAATATATTAGAAAGAGGAATTTACCAGATACTTTTCAAAATATGGTGTAGTAGACACTGACATTGTTAAAAAAATTAATTCGTAATCCTTTCACTGTCGAAGTCAACAACGTTCAGGAAAAAATGCAAGAAGAATTATTAGAACTTCAGAACGACGGCATTTTGAAGAGTTCTTTTGAATATAATGAAAACTTAGAAAAGTTTTGGTGAAAAAGCCATGGGATATCCAAACATTCAGCAAACAGCATTATGTTTCCTCATGGTTTTTTCAACTACATATTTATGAGAGCAAGGATTTTCTTCACTATTATCTATAAAAAATAAACAACGAAATCGTCTGAATATCAATCAGCCAGTATCAATCCTTATGTACACGGCCGCCGCATACGCTGCTTCGGTGGCATCACTAAACCCATGTAACTCGTATGTAGCATTTGGATGGGTAACCATGCGAGGATTTTGTAGAGTAGCTATACGGGGAGCCCTCGGTGGTATTGCGTCCAAGAGGTTATTGCTTCTTCCGGTATTGTTTCATCCCAATTTACTCCAACCAACCAGAGGTATTTCATTAATCTTTTTAAATCCGCTGTAACAGGAGTGAGAAGGATGAGAGGATCATGATAGTATTGCTCATTTGCTGAATTTTAATGGACAGGGTTGTTATTGGTAGCTGAGTGAGTCCACTGTCGAGTTCCACTTTAAAACGAGAACATTTGTGCAGCCTGAATCACGTTATTTGAAAGTAATTTTAAGTACTTGTCGGTGTTCTACCGGAATATGGGTTTACAGTTGCTCAGAGTTCTTTGACCATTTTCGCAGTTCAAAATACTTTTTTCGAATAATGTGATTAGTTTTTGTGTGAATTCAAGCTCTTCATTTAGAGTACTTGTGCAGGTTACTATGTCATTGACATAGAGAACCCGATGAACGATAGCTTTTAATGTTTCATCTTTAGATGCTTGTTCGTCAACCAATTTATGTAGCGTACGAATTGCAATAAATGGAGAACATTTTTGACCAAAAGGAAATCTATTCATTTCATATTCCTGCACAGGTTCCTCTGGGTTGAATCAATATAACAATCGCTGATAAGGACGATGGGTTTCTGTTACAACTGTTTTTTGAAACATATTTTTTATCTCTGCAGTAAACACAATGGGATGTAGACGAAACCTCAAAATTATCCCGGGTAGGTCTTGTTGGAGCTTCTTTCCCCAACTAAGGTTATCGTTCAATGACATCCCAGAAGATGTTTTCTTCGAGGCATCGAAAACAATTCACATTTTTGTGGTTGCGCTATGAGGCCGTATAACTATATGATGGGGAATGTAATAAGTGTTCTGTTCATTTTTAAGGGTTCGATTTAATTTGGTCATATGGTTGGTATCTAGGTAATCCCTTATTTCTTTGTTATACTCCTCACGCAAGACAGGATTTTTTGTAAATCGATTTTCTTAATTATATAAGCGGTTCAAGGCTTGATCTTTTTACTGTCTAAGTTGTTGATGGTTTTTCAGGATGTGAAATAGGACTACGTACCTACGGTCTGGTTGACGCGTTGTGGTTGACTGGTAGATTCGCTCACACTCTAAATCCACAGTTCAACTTTTTTCAACATTTTTAACTTCTTCCTCTTCAAAAAAGCGTTTTAAGGTTTGGATAATGGATTCTAGTGTTGAACACATTGTGAAAATCTTATTTTTAGTAGTGCATGAGGTGCATGACGCCCATTAGGTCGATGCTTATAGTACTTCCTAAGGCTGTCACGGTATTTTAAAGGCCATTATGTAACTCTGGATTTGAGTTTACTGGTCAGCTACAAGCGCAGATGTTTCAATTTCTTACGTACTTGAACTTCTCAATTCTGCTGTTTTTCCAGTAGTATTTGCTTTGAAACGTCCGGTAAGTTTCTTTTCATCCGAGGTGGTTTGCCAGCGGATAGATGTGGTATTTCCATATTACGTGGTGTGCTGCTGACCTGGGTATTACCACTAGGACTCTTCGTTGTTTTCTTGTATAGGATGATGCCATCCATTTTGCATATTTGGGTTTCCCCCCCTGGTTATTATTTATTTGTTGATCGTTTTGTTGCTATTCCTTGATTTTTTATTGGGTGATGTGGGTTTTCCCTTTTGTGGTATCTCCTATGATGGCTCCGATTGTTTTTTGCGCTTTCTTTGGGGTTTGCCATCCGGTTAGTTGTTCGATTAGGTTGTCTTCCTACACTTCCTCGTTGACTTCTGGCCCATCGGGGAGAGGGGTCCTTGATAATTCGTCCACTGCTTCGTTTTAGGTACTGGTACGTGTTACCGTGTAGTTATATGGTTCTAATTGCATTTTCCGGTGTAGCAGCTTTTTGTTGTTATGTTTCTAGCCATTTTAGAGCAGCAATGCCCGTTAGCAGTTGCGGTGCTGTTATTACTGCTTCTTTGAGTAGGCAAAACGCTTTTTCTTTCAGTGTTGTTTATTTCTACGCGTTTCCATTTGCTAGCATATTTGTTAGGGGTGTTGCGATTTCTGAATAGTTTTTCACAAAGAGCATATCCCTTGGATGCAGTGTTGTAAAGTATTTGAGTAAAAGTATTTGAGTAAAAGTATTCAAATACTTTTTTCCGTATTGAATACTTTTTCAAATACTTTTATTTTTGAAGTATTTGAACGGTATTTTAAATACATTTTTTTACTATTGAATACTATTTTATTGAATACTTTTTTTATTCCTTCAACTTTTTATTCATTGTCAAATAATAATAATGTCTTAATAATATTATAATATATATTTATCATTTATGAACAATTCTATATTGGTTTTAGTTTTCGTCTATTAATAGCTAATTAATATTAGTTAGTCTGAGAAACCGTCTGTTTATCGTCGACACTCCACGACGATCGGAACGGTACGTTTCGGTACCTACTACCTACCAATATAGTATATTATCATATCGAAATATAATACGAACATAAGGTAGGTAAGGTATGTCGTATACGTACGTATTTTTTTGTTTTGTATTTGAAAATTATTTCAAATACTTCTAAAAAGTATTTGAGTAATACTCAAATACTTTACAATAGATAGTATTTGGGTGGTATTTTAAATACTTTATTTTATAAGTATTTGAGTAATTACTCAAATACTTTTTAAAAGTATTTTTTACAACACTGCTTGGATGTTATTTAACTTTTTGGGTATGATATGTAACTTTTTGATATGAAATAAACTTTGCTGATTTCTTTGTCTATCTCATTCCCCCATCTACTACCTGGGCAAGGAAGTTCATTTTTAGTAATCCTAACTTGCATTATTTTGGTTGGCACGTTAGTCGATAGCGTTGTAGTCTTTCTAACAAATTTTGCAGGTGTTCCAGATGGTCCTCTATTGTATTATAGTAGATTACGATGTCGTCTGTCCGTCAGTCGTATTCCATGTTCTAGAGCCAGTGTTCTTCCCACGGTGTTGTTAAACATTGCAGGGTATTTACCTAAGACTTCACATAAGGCGTCCCCGTCTGGTCTATTTGTGATTTAAAGTTCTGTGAAATTTGAATTTTTCCCTTATTGGGTTCAATTGTCTAAACCAACTCACCGTTTGAGCAAACTCCCTGTGCTTGTTGTTTTATCAAGAAGTCATGGCCTATACTGATATGCAATAAGTTCTTTCAATATTACTACTTCAAAGTTCCACTCCAGCGTTTGATTTTTGCCTTGATCCAGCATCTTCTGTTTATTTCCTGGCTGTGCCAATCAGCCGTTTTTACAGTTGAATTGCAGTTGTCTGCTTGTTTTTTGTATTTTTAGGCTATCCATGGTCGTACGTACGTTTTTTCAGCTTGTGAGTCCAGCAACGCGACTACCATTCCATCTGGGTATTCCATTGCCAACGCGGGTGTAGTCATTTCCGTTGTTTTTGACTCTTTCTATAAAACTTTTATCGGGTTCCCTTTTTTGATCTTTTTTTTTACGTGATATCGATGACCGGAGAAGAAACCAATTTTGACAATACTTATGTACAATACTGTGCGATAGTGGACTTCCTCTCCTCGCGTTTAACGGCCGCTTTTGAAGGCCGCAACTCACCGAGCTCGGTTACAGCCTGTAGTCATCCTATATTTGTCATCAGCCGTTTCAGCGCAGCCACTGTGCGTGCCGCCTTTTTGGCGACGGCGTTGACGTGAGCCGCAAATGTCAGGTTTTTATCGAGGATGACCCCGAGGTACCTGATGTCTTTGCGGATGGTGATCTGGTGGCCACCGACCTTAAGCCGTGGGGCAACGAACGCCCGCCTGTGGGAGAGGATCACCGCCTCACTCTTATGGTGGGCCAACTCCAGGCCCCTGCTTGCCATCCAGTTGTCAATCGCCGTAAGTGTGGGGTTGATACTGTCTTCCAGGTGCTGGCCGGTCACTGCCATTCCCACCACAGTAAGATCGTCCTCAAAGCCTACTAGCTGTACTCCAAGCGGCACGTCCATCTTCAGTAGGGAGTCATAAGCGACGTTCCATAAAGCCGGACCTAGCACGGATCCCTGCGGGACTCCACATGTCACTGGCCTTGCTGTCATTTCTTCTCCCGTCAGCAGAACTCTGTCCGAAAGCCAGGATCGAAGCATCTCCATTAGGTACTCGGGGGTGTCGATGACTGGCCATCTCAGTCAGTTGAACTAATTTTTCACGTCCAGTGTCACCAGGACGCAAAGGCTTTTTTTCCCTGGGGTGGTGGCTGCCTGAGCGGCAATACTGATTACTTTGCTGACTGCCGACTCGGTGCTGACTCCCCTCCTGAATCCGAATTGGTTCGGGCTCTTCTCCGTCCCCCGTGCTCATCAAGATGCTCCTCGAGCCTTTGGAGAAGGAGCCGTTCGAGCAACTTTCCAGGGGTGTCTAGCCTAAAAATTGGCCTGTAGCTGGACGGGGCGTCGGGGGGTTTGTCCGGGCCTTTGTGGAGCAGCACTAGCCGCGCCCTTTTCCAGGGGGGTGGAAATGTCAGCGCGCCGAGGCAGTCGTTCAGTATCCTGAGGACATCACGAGGCTGGGTAGACACGAGAGCCTTGAGGACCTCGTTAGGGATTCCTGAGGGTCCAGCCGCCTTACCCGATGCAAGTCTCTTGACGGTTCTGCTGAGTTCTGCTGGCGTGAACTCCGGGATGGTACGAGTGAACACCAGGGAGTTCCGGACCGAGTCGAACGCCTGAAAAATATTGAGCACCGCTGGAGATGGAGCTAAGTCCCAATTCATCACGGGGGCCGCAGGAAAGAGAGAATCCGCGATGGCAGTCTCCTTGCCCCTGGAATCCGCAGCTGGGTTGCGGACGCCTAACTTTTTCATGACCAGTTTATATGGTCTACCCCAGGGGTCAGTGTCTACCTCTGCGCAGAGGTCAGCCCATGATCTACTCTTTGCTTCGCGTATGGCTATGCGGAGCTCTCTCTTGGTGGCGATGTAGGAGAACCTCGCCTCCTGGACGTCAGGCTGGCCGGCGCGTCTAAGGCAGGCCTGATAGCGCCTTCGGAGGGCCAGGGTCTGTCGCCGACGCTGGGCAATCTCCTCTGACCACCAGTAAACTGGTCGCCTGCCCTGGGGACCCATTCTCTTCCTGAGCATTGATGCCTCGCAAGCTCCAAACAGGGTTATGTCAAGTGATTCAGCTGAGGACAGGGCCTTCTCGGCGCATACGGCTCCGACTGGAGCACCTAGACGCGTGGTGCTAGGGTAGCGGTGCAAGGCATTTGGGTCCAACTTCTTTATGGACCAGCCGCGGTGAACGTTGGCGGGAAGCTCATCTTGGACCGGTGCCTGAGCCCAATAAACCGTGATAAAGCAGACATAGTTGTGGTCGCTTAGGGGTCTCGAGGTGAGGTACATGCCATCCCGTAAGGTCTACTCCTCGGTAAAACGTGAAGTCAATGATCGAGGTGGCTGCCCCTCTCACGAAAGTAGGGGTGGTTCCTGAGTTAGCCAGGATCAATCCCAAGCTAGAGGCGAGGTCGGACAGCGGGACTTCTCTATTAGTGTTGGCTCTTGATCCCCACTCGACGTTCCAGGCGTTGAAATCGCCGGCCAGAACGATTGATGCGCTTCCCCTGGCACGGATCGCTGCCTCCAGGTCGCCTAGGAACAAGGCGTATTCGTCCAGAGTCGTGCTGGGTCTCCAATAATACCTGAACACTGTTATCTCACCGAAGGACATCCAACCGTCCCGGGCAAAAGACGTTGCATGGGTGGTCGCCACAGCCGCTGAACCATCCGTGCTTGAGCACCAATTGTCCCCATGACCATGTTTTGTGTAGGGTTCACTAACTATACAAATGTCGGTATCCGAGTCCGCCGCCGTCTGGAACATTAGCTGCTCGGCAGCCCAACAGTTGTTGAGGTTGACTTGAAGGAAGTTAACCATCTGTATCGTTGAGGATCTTTGAGCCTGCGGCCTTCCTTCTGGCTGCACAGGCACGCGAACCTGGCCTGTGGATCACTCTCTGCAGACCCGCCAACTCGCATGCTAGGCAGCGGTCCTCCCCAGACGTGCACTCCTTCATAGCGTGACCCTTTTCTCCACATCTCCAACACGCACCCGTTCTGTCGGTCGCGGTGCATCTACTGGTATTGTGACCAAAGGCCTGGCACCTGAAGCACCTTTCCGGTGCCTGGGTCCTGAGGCGTACCCGGCACATGGTCCAACCGACCGGGACCCTGGTGATCAGGGATGCGGCGTACCTGCTCATCTTGGCCGTCGCAACCTGCTGTCCGGCCCGGATCGACCATATCCGTACATCGCTTATCCCGTCGCGTTCAGCGACTGCCGTGGGATCATTATCGCCAGGAATTAGTGTTCTTAGTTAGAGCCACGGGAGCTGACGTGCTGGTCTCTATTGCAGCGGGTTCCTTGGTTTTCGGTGGTCTACGTACCACTGTGGACAAGTTGACGGCGTCTGTTTCCATGGTGAAGTCGTTATCAGTGTCTTGGGTCTGGACGCGCTGCTTTGTAGCGCCAGACGTTTGGTGAAGGGGCCTTCGCCTGCTGGCCAGTATAGACTCGCTCACCTAGTCGTTATCCCACCAGCTGGGAGTTAGAAAAGTATCCGTAGAGCCGTCTTGTGCGATCGGCTTCCTGAGGGGCTGGGCCGGGAGATCTTGCGTGTCAGTCGCAGCCTCAGCGGTCTCTTTCTTGGATTTCTTGCTGGCTACGGGTTCCTGGGTGGAAGCGTTCACTACCAAGTTGCCTTTCTTTGTGAGAATTCTATCGATGTGCTCGTACGCAGCGTCTGTGTGTGCCACTATGCCGCCGGCCCACTCCCGGCTGCCGCCCTTCGAGTCGAACTCGCGTAGCTCGGCGCGAGCCGTTCTGAGCAGGGCTCTGGCTGCGTTAAGGGCGGTTCTGAGAAAAATAACGTCCTTTTTATCCTGAGAAGGAGAGCCAAGATTTCTTTTCCCCGATTCCGCCAGTTTTGTCTGCAGGATACCCGCTTCTAGGGCACCCATCCTCGGAAACCTGGAGGTCGGCGTAACCGGGAACTGGTCTGCCCCTTCGCCTCTTGCGGTGGAAGTCCCAATGTCGGTTCCGTTTTGGTTGTTAGCAATTTGTGGCTTACTAGGATGCGGCCTGGGTCTTGGGGGGGTTCGACAATTGGTGCTGGCGTATTTTTTGAGCCCAGCCCCGGAGGGGGGGGGGTTGACCCATCTCCCGGACCCTCCCGGACCCTCCCGAATCCGGAGGGATTTGGAGAGCGTGGTCCTTGGGGGTCGCTATCGCGGTTGCCGATTCTCGGCGTGATCGGGCGCTGGATTCCGAAGTTTCTTCGAATCCCTTGGAAGAGATTGCGCGGCTTCGCTTCGGGAGGGGACTTATGGACGATGGAGATCTTAGGCTTTTCGTGGAGAAACCGGGTCTCTATCGCGGTAGGCCTCAGAGATATACTTAACCGAAAAGAGCGAAGGGGGGGGGGAATATTGAACGTAGTGCGGGTGTGCCTACCCTATAGTGTTGTGTCGTCCGCTGTCTTATCGGTTAAGTATCGACGTTCGACGGAGATAATAGGGCAATTAGGTTGTTTCCCGCACTCGCGGGTACGACCGCTTGTCGCCTCCGATAACGGGCGGCGCGTGACGGAATTCAAGGTCGCTTGAGAGTGCACGTGACTACGGAAGCGTAGGTTAATAATGATTACTCACCAGATTCCGGCTGCCAGCAGAACCTTATGGCGGAGCTTCACTGAGAGCCCCACGGGGGCTATGTTTATCAGGCCGACTCAAAATCGACACCGACCTGAACGCGAACTTATTATCAAGTTAATTCCGTGAAAAAGACGTAACTTCGCGAATTTAATCTGACCTTTAGGCCAAAATACAAAACAGCCACTGGAGGCGCGCCTCGGAGCGTCGGTCACGGAACACACGTGTGAGTGGTGTACAACCGCGGCGCAGACTGCCCTTTTTTGATCTGAGCGAGTTGTTGATGGTTTCCCATTGTTGTGATCGCAAATAGTGAGATTTCAAAGCACTGATGTTGGGGTTTTCCCCAAGACCAATGTCCTTGTTCTGTTATTTTGGTTTTAGGTTTTTTACTTTTTGGCTGGTAGGTTTTTCCCGTTTCCGCTGATCGTTCTCCCCTTTATCGACTTCTTGGTATTCCAGTATTCCTTTGATCTGTTTTGTGTCGGGGTGTTGGTGTGTTGAGAGAAGACTGATACCGGTGCGGTGAAAAAGTCCGGTATACATACCCGGCCCGGTACTGACTAGTAAACTCCCGTGTTGGAGCCGCTGTCGTTGTGTTTAGGTTCTGTGCGGAAGTGGTGTCGTCCGCACAGTTTTGGGGCTCTAGGTATGGGGATGGTTTTGTTCGATGGGTCTTGATCTCACCTTTGGATCCCTTGTTTTCCAGAGTGTGGAACAACCCCGGACCCCCGTACTGAGGGCGCAAAGTCATTCCGCCGGGCTGTCCTGCCATGCTGGGCCCTGATTGGTGGACCGTTTTATGTGTACGACGGTGTACTGTTACACACTTTAGTTAATACATGAAGTAAATACGCGAGACGGTACTACTGTCAAGCGAACATAAGAAAAAAACGGCAAGCCCACAACACCGCAGGCCCGGGCATCGGTCAAAACCACCGTCTCCAAACGCAGAACGATGTGTCCCTTCTCTACTCAGGTCCAACGAACCAGCGACCAGCCGAGTAGAACTCGCGTTGTATGAGGTTCCCGTATGCTGGGTTATGGCCATGACAGTCCTAAGTCCGTCAAGTTAAGTTCTTCTTCGTGCACGGTTATGGAAATATGTATTTATGATAGACATCAAACATAATATATTATGTAAATAATAGATAATCCCCAACAAAAACCTAACGGTGAAAAAGGCCAAGTTCCGAGCTCCCTCCCAAAAAAGTCGGCCTATCAAAGTAGTGAAATCTACATTGTGGCCAAGTCTGCTATTTTTTAATTCATAACCTCACTGCACAAAGAGCAATACTCCTCTTTTTTTTGTATTCTTTAACATTTGGCCCGTTTCTGAAATAGGCATAAACAACACATTTTTCTTTTATTTGTGTTCTCTTCTCCAAATCACCCACGAAAGTCATAAGTCAGTACATTCGATAATGATGTTTTACTCATCATTCAGAAACTGGCTATGTGTTAAACTTGCCAAGTTGTTGGGGATTATGTATTCTTTACATATATTATGGTTGATGTCTATCATAAATACACATTTCCATAACCGTGCACGAAGAAGAACTTAACTTGACGGACTTAGGACTGTCATGGTCATAACCCAGCATAAGGGAACCACATAGATATCTAATAGGTTGTTGTACCCGCAAAATATGAATTTGCAATTAGTATTAGCTAAGACTATAGTTTTAACGGTTGATACATGAGATTTGTAAGAAATGTAAGTGACATCGTGAGTCATGTAAGAAAATGAGCAAGAAAGCTCAGTTTCTTTGGACCAGTCCATAGTTGTATGGAATAGTTGTAGTTCTAAATTAAGTATTGTGTTGGTGAGAGTATCTAATATTAATTATTTTATCTTCAGGTATGTTTATTTTTTTTTTTTGAGTTTAACCGGTAATCACTTTCCAATTTATTTTCAGTATTTTTTTTTTCGCAGTTCGTTGTTGTGTGCCCAACAGATTTACATAGAAAGCAAGTTATTTTTTCATGAGTGAAAAAATATTCTGAATTGACTTTCGGTTATATTAATTAATAACCAATTGGTGAAGAATATCTTCGTCACATTTAACAGCAAAAATTCAAGAGGTTTTCGTAGCTTTCTACATTGGTGCTTTGACAGATGGTTAATAAACGTTGAACCATTAGCTGAGGCTAAAGGCCTGTCTCTAGTTCAATCGAAAACTTCCCTCGTGGTCGGTGGACGAAAAGTTCTAACCCAGAACCTTCGTAAGTGATAAAATAGTGCTTTAAGCCATAAATAACTTAAGCAACCACATACCAAATACCCAACACCGAGGCTTGATATAAGTATCACAGAATTAGTGAGATCCCAAACCGTAAAATTTAAAAGACGATTTTACTTTAGGAAAGCTAAGTGGAAAGACTTTAGGGAAACTATGGATAAGGAAATACGTAACTTAGACCCAAAGCCAGAAAACAATGATAAATTTGCAGAAAAATTCAAGAAAACCTCAAAACTCTATATTCCATGGGGGCTTAGAGAACTGTGATAAGTGGCATGACGGAAGAGACCTTCGAAGTAAATAAGATATAGGGAAAATCATTCACTATAGGCCCATTTAGAGAAGAAACAGTAACGTTAGGAGAAACCCTGATTAACCACCTATGTAAAGCTAGAAATTACAGGTGGCATGAACTCATTGAGAATACAGTGGACCAAAAAAAGCAAAAAAGTATGGCTCATTAATTGGCTAAATGGGGACCCAGTTACCCACACTAACAATATAAACGTAACAGCTAATCAAGTAGCCACACTGCTATTCTTAAACGGTAAACCAGGGTGGCAAAAATTTAAAGAGAAAAAATCATTAGAACCTTAGACACTGAGCAAAATAATTTCCAGCTTAATTTTTCTCTTGATGAACTAAATGAGAGCCTGAAGGAGATGACAAATGAAAAGGCACCAGTGGTAGACAAAATAATGACAAAACAAATAAAAGAATTCATCATAAAATCTAAACAATGGTTACTAACTTTTCTAAACTCATACCACGACAAGGCCTTAGTACTCAAAATTATTAGAAAGGCAAAAATAGTGGCACTGCCTAAACCAGGCTAAGATTACAAAAACACAAAACATTACAGCCAGATATCTTTGCTATTTCATACCTATAAACTGTATGCACGTATTATCACGAATCGTATCAAGTACCAATTCGAAAGAAAACTCATTCCTTAGCAAGCTGGTCTTAGGCCAGGCAAAAACTTTACGGGACAGGTTTTAAACCTGTGCCAACATATAGAGGACGGCTACGAGAACAAAAAAGTAACATGGCTGGTTTTTGTAGACCTATCCGCAGCGTACGATACGGTGAACCATTATCTTCTAATTAAAAATATATACGAATGCACAAGTGACTGGCACCTTGTCCAAATAATATTTTCTATGTTACACAATCGGCGTTTTATAGTCACACTAAATATCAAATGGAGTAGATGGAGAAACCAGCGAAATGGATTACTCCAAAGTAGTGTATTAGCACATATGTTATTTAACATATTCACCAACGACCAACCTATCATTAAAGAAACAAAACATTTCTTATATGCAGATTACTTAGACCTAGCAGCGCAGGATACAACCTGCCAAATAGTCGAACGTAAACTTACCAGACCACTTCAAGAATTAACAAATTTTTACATAAAAAACAAACTAAGACCCAATCCAGATAAAACACATTTATGCAGCTTCCACCTCCGAAACTGAAAGGCAAAAAGAGAACTAAAAGTTGAATTATCTTGGAGAACTATTGGGAAATACAGAATACCCAGTTTACCTATGGGTTTACTGGACAGAACTCTCACGTTCAAAGAGCAGTGTAAGAAAACTAAAATGAAAGTTGAAACAAGAAAGAACCTAATACTGAAACTTGCAGATAGCAAGTGGGGTACAACTCTAAACTTGTGAGGACTAAGGAGTGGGAGTAGTATTAACTATTGATATCGGTGCTTGATGATACATTGCTGCCCACGCAGCATACAAATATTTGCTAGCTATGGTAAAAATGTTTTCAGGAAAATAGTTGTCAAAATATTTTAAAAAGTTGCTTAAATAGTTAGAAAATATTTAAGTTATTTTCTTTGGCAAAGAAGTTCATATTTTTGAAAATATATTATAAAAAAACATTTACAAGACATTTTAATCATATATTTTCAAAAAACATTTTTAAGGAAACTTTATTAAAATAACTTGATTAGAAATAATTACATTTGAATCCCAATCCAATTATTGAATTATAAAATAATTATGTATATTAAATATTTATTTCAAACTAAGAATTAATGAATAAATATTTTCAGAAAAAATATAAGCTTAGATGTTATGAAAAACGCTCAGAACCAAAAGACATTTTTATGCAATCATATTTTCGTACAATATTTTGTTATCATAAAAAGAAAATATTTATAAAATATTCAATATTCATACACTTTAAAATATTCACAAAGTACGATTATAATTTCCCAAATGTTGTATGGGTGGTGTCTGCCGTGGAGTGGGGAAAAGTACTTTGAATGGTATCCGCGATCCTTGTGGTCGATTGAGGAACCGAAGAGATTTTTGATTTTGGAATGTTTGGTGATGACATTCAGTGACACAGATAATGTGTCATTCATTGGTAAATTTATAAACGTTTGAAGGATGGGTTATAGAGTTTTTGCACATTTCGGACCTGTTGCCTTTTGTGTTGTTATTTATTACTAGAATAAACACGGTAAATAGATGTTATACAATAATTAAAACACATTACCTGCTGGACGCCGATTAGATTAATTTGATATCGAAAGCTATAAAATGTAGTTGAGACAAACACACGTGTTTCAAGGATGTCTATCGAACACTAACAGGCTGAATATTTATATTAGAATTATTTATACCCTACACAATTTAAAAAATATGTTGACTCTTTTTGAGCTATATACATATATATGCAAACGAAAAATTCAAATTGTATTAGTTTCTTTTTATCTATCGTTGATAAAAAAAATTTTAAGTTTCCTGATAAGTTGTTGTTAGTAGAAATACAAAATTAAAATGAGCGTAAACCCAGGATATTTTTTGATAAGCACCTGTAGTAAGAGTTTTGACAAAACTCGTCAAAATCACGAAAAATTGAAAATTCATAAAAAATTATCAATATATATCTAAGATAATTTTAAAACTTAATACAAGATTCCGTAAGTTTTATTACCTTTAACAAAAAAAATCTAGAGATATAGACAAATACGAATTATTACCAGTAAATAGTGTGGACCAGCCCTAAGTTTACAAGTTGGATTTTATGATTCATGTTTTCAAGTTAAGAACAAGAACATAATTTTTATTTTTTAGAATTAAGCTAATGTTATCAATGTTATCATTAAATTATGATTCATTTTTCAAAAGTAGGTACCTACTTTCCAAAATCCCAAGTACTGATATTCCAACATGCAAGATAAACATATTCTAATTTTAAATTAGAATTTTTGTGTATGGTGAATAGTAACTTGAAGAATTTTTTTTTTTTTAAATATGGGTAATCTTTACGTACGCAGACAAATTAGCTCAACCCTGTCGTAAAAAGGTACTTTATGCTCAATCATGTGAAAGTCCCATGTCATACTTATTTATGCTAAGTGATAACCAATGTAAAGTATATAATTAAGTTTTGTATAACTTTCAACAGTTATAGGGCATTTAAAAAAAAACATCCCTTATAATTTGTTATATTTTGTTTAATAATAAAACATCAAATAACACACTACTTATTATACTAATAATAAAGCTTTGTACACAAATAAAGGATGAGCTCATTTTTAAAAAAATATTTTGTTGTTAATTTATTTGATATTCTTGACACACTTACACACTAAAAAACACAGTTCAATGAATAAAATAATCATAGATATAGGTATTACCAAGTTACAAATATTATTTTATCAAAGACAAAAAGGAAATTTAAAAAAAAGTTTTATAAGTTAATTATTATCTTAAGGGGCCTGGTCGTGAATTTTCAAATGTTCCGCAATTCTATAAAATTCGAAAATTAAATTTTATGTTTTAGTTGCCACCTAAATTATAATACTTTTTTACTAATCTATTACCCAATACCTATTTAGGGGGGGGGTTGATATTGTGTATTATATCGATCAAAACACACTTTACAGGAAAAACTCTCACACCTAGTAAATTTTTTCCGATTTCCGTAATTTTTTTCTTGTCAGATAGAAGAATATTTTTTACAGGGCGCATTGGACTTCGATGTTTGATTACGTTGCTAAAAACAAATAATAATACAAAAACTAAAAAGTTGTAAAAGTGGATTAAATTTAAACTTGTAATATTAAATTTGGAAAAATAATTTTGAAAATCTATGAGATCGAGAAAGTTTTTCCTGTAAGGCATGTTTTTGAGCAAAAAAACAGGTCGCACGCAGGCCCCTTAATTACAAAATTCCCATATTTCGAAGAAAATTAAAACAATTTTAATAACTGACAGAAGTAAGGAAAATTATTAAGTAACTCTGTGTCTTCCAATTTAAGCACTGAGTATATTTATTTTATTATTGGTACAGTGTTGAGCATTATCTAAAATCAGCTAGATAAATAAAAAGAGGTCATTAGTTGTATTATCTTAAATAAATTACTATACATGATGTCTTAATTTACAATAAATCCAATTTATCCAAATTAATTAATTTAGATAAATAAATGAATATGTTCGTGATATAAAATTAAGTATAAAATTGTATGTCTTTTTTTATTGACATATAGTGCTTATTAGTATATTGATATTTGAAAAACATAGATTTTCAATGGCAGTAATTGCTTAACAAATGCAATAATGAATTATGCTATTACTGTTAACATACATTTTTAAATCATTATTTGAATTAATTTTTTTATGGAATGTTGAACCATATTTAACAAACATTATTTTCTAGAAAGTTTTTATACAGAGTGATATTTTTAACGTCAGGAATGAACTTTTTCAGAATGTTAATTAATTTTGTATTATTTTTACTAAATATTTTTAAAAAATGATTTTAATTTTAGTAATAAAATATCTCATTAAATTGATTTTTAACATAACAAAGAAAATTTAATAAATAATAAATATTTTCTATTGAGAACTGTGCTACAATATATTTTTCTGACATTTTTAAATGTATTTTATTAGGTTAATAATTATTAAACAAATAGGGATCACGTATTAGTTACATGTTTATACAACTAACATCATTCGCATTTAAAATTTCTAGGAGTATATAGGTAGGCAGTTTAGTGATTAGAAATAATTACATTTGAATCCCACTCCAATTATTGAATTATAAAATGATTATGTATATTAAATATTTATTTCAAACTAAGAATTAATGAATAAATATTTTCAGAAAAAATATAAGCTTAGATGTTATGAAAAACGCTCAGAACCAAAAGAAAAAAAGAAAAAATGAAAACTGTATTACTTACAACTTTTTTTTTTATTACAATTTTCGTTGTATCTACTGTAACAATGAATAGGGCATAATTATATTGAGTATATATAGATTATAGAATTTCATCTACCTATCTGAAAATATCATTAAATTATTCAACATATCTAATTAATAATTAGAGCATTAAATAGATTACCCTGTACATAAATGTTACTGATTAGAATGTTGTGGGCTTAACAAGTAGGTAATTACAACAGCCAAATGGCATTACAGCGTAATAATTTTCGTACTACAATCTTTTGATTTTCTTTTTTTTTTTCGTGATTTTCGTTTCGGCACAACTGGTGTACTAGGTGGTACAATAATTGATAGTTGAGTCAGAGATGTGGCGTCGTCTTCAAAACTCAACTTGTCAACGATTTCTTCGCATACACTCGATGAGCTCTCATCGCTAAACATGCAAACGTAAATGATATATAAACAACATGATAGATATAACGAATTGAACGAGCATTTTAAAAGTTATCTTTAATTGGTACCTAGTAATTTTGATTTTATATAAGGTTATATATACCTAGGTTAGTATATACACTTATATAGGTATGTAAATATCAATATTTAGGTACTTTAGTTTGAATTTTCCCAGAATCTATACCTATTTATCGTTTAAAAATAACTAACAATTGAAGATATAAACATTTAAAATTTAATTTTCGACATTTGTCTTAATGAATTTTTGAAAAAGTAACAATTATAAACCTATAGTATATAGGTTACTAACCTATATATTAGTTGAGAAACTTGAGAATGTGTATGAGATAATCTTCACAATTGTTTTCCTTATCTGTGGTTTTTACCATCACGTCATAATGCCATAATATCAAATATTATTTATACTTTTAACATATAAAATATAAATAAACAATATTTTTGGAGACACGCATCACGGTAGTAAGGTTGATAACCATTGGTCTATATAGTTATTAGTTACTTATTAATTATTTAGATAGTTTACTGGATATCACACTAAATATGTATTATGCGAGTTAAGTAAATAATCAAATGGTATAGAAAATATCAATAATTTTTAAATATCGTTTTTAAGCATATTTAAAGATTCCAAAAATCAGATTTTGAATAAATGCATTATTAAAAAAAAAAGGAAGGCGAGCATGCTTGTTGAATCACACTGTATTTTCGTAATTTTTACCTCGAATAATCTGATATATCTATATTTTTTGGTTGTTCTGCATTGGAGCCCTGTTCCATTAGTCGGCTGCATATTTTCAGTTTCATTCTTTCCTATAAATGAAAATAAAATCGACAGCAATTATTTTAGTTATTATGAAATATATAATATTTGGTAAATGCAAAATATAATATTCATATTTAAAAATAAAAGTCAAGTAACAAACATTTCGGGGATCCTCGTTATAATAGTCCAACAAGGTTTCACAAAACGTCTGTCCGATATCTTCAAAGTCTTTGATACCGAGATGAGTGTTAGCTCGAGAACCGAGAGACGAACCGCAAAATGAAGCTTCCATTGTGTAACTATTCTCGACGCCCATCAGCCAAACGACTACACGAGCTGTGTTTTCCTTTGAACGCTGAATGTTGAAATTGCAATCTTCGAATGAAAACTGCGGCGTAAACGAAGCAAATATAACAGAATAAATTACATTAGTTTCCGTTTCTTTTCTCTGGAATATACAACTAATATACTTTTTCTGGAGCGTTTTTGTGCAACAAGAGTGGAAATATTTGCTCCTGCAGTTTTCTCCCTTCGTGGCCTTTTCCTTCGCATCCATACATGAAAATGTTCGACTTCCTCGAGTGTGCATGTAAATCGCAGAACATCACTACTTGGCGTTCTTCAATTAATCTTAAAACAAAAATATTACATGAATATTATATTATACATAAAATAATAATAATATATGGAATGCTTGAAACATATGGAGACATATTATTAACCCCTAGAATTTTTCCCACATTTAGCTCAGATTATAAGTCATCAGATTTTAAAACTTTTTTATTTTGAGAAAAAAACTGTAATAAGTACTATACAACCATACAAATATAAGTCACATTATCTAAAATTAATTTAGGATTTAGATAATTCTATCCAATAATAATGTACAGCATATACCTGATTATAATTTAAAAAAGTGGGTACTACTCTGGTGTACATTAGTTGTCGTGTGGGGTCACTGTAATGGATGTGTTAAATATAAATCCAATGCTTCAAAATCATTGTAAATGAAAAAGTATTCTGAGCGAAAACCGTCTGTCAGCCTATGCTACTAAGCATATTATATTAAACGCCGTTATTACAATGTCCTGCTAAGGTCTACGCTAACGTGGCGGACACATTTAGCGGCCACTTTTCAATATTCCGTTATTAAAATGCTCCGTTAAGTAAAATGTTACAGCTAACTATGAGTTAACGGTCACTTAATTTAGCCTGCAGTTTTAGTTACCGTTAATGTAACTAGCTGAAAGAATCCATAAAGGTATCTACCTAATATTTATAATTTTGAACTTTGCTGATTCATTATTGTGATAATTTTCTATCACCAGTGATAGGTATTTATATACTCCGCATCATAAATTGTACAGTGCATTTATTTTATATTTTTGATAATTATTTGATTTAAAATGATTTATTTGAATAATATAAATAATTTGATTGAGTTTATTGATGGCATAAATAACATTGGCCGAAGAAGACCTCAAGTGTACAAATATAGTCCAAACTATTACGATATTTTGACAGATGATGAATTTATCTATAGATTTCGTGTTTCAAAAAGTTGTGTAAATTACCTGTTAAATGTACTTGCAGGAAAATTGGAGATGGCTACTGACATGTAAATATTATTAATATTAATAACCTAACTGTTTGTAATGAATATACCTAATGGCTAATACCTGAAAGCTTAATACAGTAATACCTATGAAATATTTTGTTTTTAGGAATATGGCATTAACCCCAATGAATCAAGTACTACTTAGTACTTACACTACCCTTTTATGCTCTGGGGACTATGCTTATATCAGTGGCAGATATGTTTGATGTAAGTGTATCTTCCGCAAGCAGATATGTTAACTTCCACAATGTTAAGTATGCTATTGCAGGATTGAGTAATTAATTTTTAAAAATTCATATATAAGATATTGCTGAAATAAAAACGAAAATGTTCAAGATTGCCCGATATCCATTAGTATTCGGTGCAATTGATTTTCGGAAACGTTTAGAAATCGGAAAGGGTAAAACAATAATCAAGTACAGTACCTACATACACACACACAGAGGTGGAAAGATAGAATATAAGGAGATCTCAATAAATTATAAGTGTGAGAATGAAAGACGCTAGTCCAGGATGGAGTAGTGGAAGGAAATTGTGATGCCAGCAACAACGTTCAAAGAGTACTACATTCCAGCAGAAGAAGAAAATTAGAGTAAAAATAAAACATTGTAGATAGCTACTGTTAGAAATAAGTAATACACCTTTTTCCTAAATTCACTAAAAATATAAACTAGAAAGAAATGTTGAAATAGAATCTAAGGGGAAAATAATTTAGCCAATAAAGTCCACCTTTTATCTACCTTTGCTCACAGGCATCTATCATAATTCATAAAAATTTACTAGTAGTGAGGAAAATGTGCCTATTTAATATGTTGCTACCCTGTTGTTTTAAGTTTACTGTTAAAACAAAATAATCACACTGTGGGTTAAATATGAATTATAATATGTAGGTACATAAATACATTATAATATTATTCATAAACAATAAATACCTGCGAAGCATAAGTTTTGTATGCCAAATAACTGGATGGGCGTCTCGAATAACGCTACGATATTGCCGATTTAAGTCCCGTCCATTTAATGAACATCTACTATTACCAACTACCACGCCGTCTGGGTTCAACATTGGTATCAATTTAAAAATAAAACGATTCCGTAATTCCTATAAAAAATTGTTTTGTTTAAAAAAGTATAGTGGTTAAGTTGGTGTAGACCCTCATAGGTTAGGTTAGGTTAGCTAGGTTAGTGTTCATTGGTCTTCCTCTACCTATCTTTCCTTTTATATATATTTCCATAATCACTGTCACTGCATCTGAATCAAATCTCCTCATGTATTGGTTTAAGTTTTATCTTAATGATAGATACTCTAAATACCCTGTCTACCTCATGATTATAGCATTGTGGCCAGTAAATTAAATCTTTCTTCCTTAGCTGAGCGTAGACACTCTGCAACCATTAAGTTTACAAAGGGAATCATTGATGGCATTATTGAATGCTCTGAACTCTTGTCGTTATTTTAATTCAAGGTACCTCAACGTTTCACTAGATCCATTGCACCATTCTATGTCCCACATGCCTCTGCCAATTACCTCGCAAATGAACCTTTACGCCGTTTAATGAGGAACGCCAATACCTTCTTTTTTATTTTAAGTTCTCACATTTCATTTAATTTAATTTTTCATAGTTTTAAATTTATGTAATTATCAACTATATTAATGTTAATTGCTCATTGTTATCTGTACACGTGTTTGCAAAAATGGGTCCATCCCGTATAATATAATAATAAATAAATAAATAAACAAATAAATAAATAACATGACTGGACTGGACTATCTATTATCCATCATTTGATCTACAATTGGTGTCACTCATTTACTATCCTTAATAGAAGCTAATTCTTTATTATATCCTCTTAAATTACACCACACATCTATCTTAGTATTCTCAACTCCCCCTCAATTACATTTGATTGTCCGCTGTCTAGCATTCCGATCATCCATAAAACGTTACAGACCTCACAACAAATCTACTGTTTAATCTCAATTGCATCCTCTTGCTCCCACAAAATGCCTGACAATTCTCTCCTCTTCATCCATACAACTATAGCCCCTACTCCTGACATTATCCTCAAAACCACCATTATATTGTTCTAACGGCCCTAAGTAATTTAACCTATTACACGACAATATCCGTATTAATCATATGTTTTCCCTATCTATTTTTAGATTACTTTCTTAAAAATCATATACAAATTTCCTTATTTATGACTCCTACTAATCCTTAGTCAATTCAAGAGCTGTTGTTCACTGTTTCAGTTTCTTGTTCACTTCTTTCAGGCTTTCTCCCACCAACACAACATCATACACCATATAACCTCATCATATATGTCTTTCGTAATATCCATCCACTAATAAGGACAACAGGAAAGGACTCAACGCTAAACCCTGGCTCAGACCTACACTTAAGTCTTCAGTTTTTCCCACATACATTATTCACTCTCTCGTTGCCCCTTTATACATCGTCGTCACTTTCACATACACCCATTGTACTTCTTTTCTTCTAAACATAAATTTTACAATCAAATATATTTATGTTTACCTAATATAAATAAATTAAAAGGTAATATATATATAAAAAATAATTATCTATGGTTGATTTACCTTTGCTTGTGACGAATCACCAGTTAAAAAATCAATAAATCCTTTCATCATCCAAGATGATGGAGTTTCGGATGGATGAACACGTGCTGTTAAAACAATAACTTTTTTTTGCTAAAACACATAGGAAAAACTACAGTCTATACTAAAGTAAGAATAAAATATATTTATAATTAAAATATACTTTTGGATCTTCTTCTTGACAAGGCTCCGTTACAGTCAAATAATGCACATTATTGCCAGCTAATGTTCGGCACAAAACTCTGAGTTTTGTAAATACCGCTTTCACAGGGTCGTCCTAAAAATATCATTTACATGTTTAAGTTCAACCATCATAATTAAAATAAAGTTGTGGCTTAAATGCCATGACAGCTTCTAGGCATCACCTTGAGTTTTATTAGATAGTCTTGTAAGTTCGTATATGTGTATGGATAGTTGTAGGCCAGGTATACAGTATCCATATCATGTGGGAACTCTAAGAGAAATGAAAATATATAACGTGGGTTATCCTCACTATCACCATTTCTGAAAATTCCAAAAACAATGACGAAATAAGAGCAAATGTATAACGTGTTTTTGAAGAACGCAAATAAATTATAAACATTTAATAATTACGGTGCGTCGTTCTTGTAATATGCAATGTTTTCCCCGCAACGTCTCCAGCCCATATTTTTTTGACTTGCGTCCTTTGTTGAGTACAACAATGGTTTCATACCAGCAGTGAAAAGACTTTCAGACTTATACATATTGACTATGGAGAATCTGAAATAAATAATAAGTACCCATTTTTAATTAATATATTTATTTTATGTATATAATATAATTGCGAGTATTTGAGACGTGTTATTATATTTAGGTACATCAGTACATGATTGTATAATGGGAGTCTAGCTATACTTTCATTCCAAGTTAATCCAACATTACCATCCATTAATAAAACGCATATCTTCTCTAACAATCCCTGATAACCCCCAGAGACGTTTAAAACGCTCCTGGCCTAGAGACCTTCTAATTTAATCTGTCGGGTGGCACTACTGAGTGCCCTCCCCCATCTGTTATTCTCGATATTATGTAAATACTATATCTAAATTACTTATTGTACTAAATTGTTGTATAGATTGTAATTATATTTTAAATAAAAAAAAAAAAAAGGATATCAAAAAAAAGCTATATCTGGTGAACAAAATATTCAAGAAAAAATACCCAAAATTGTCGGGTATAACACTTAAATTTTAAATACATAAGAAAAAAATGCTTTTGGTAGTATTTTAAATACTATTTTTTAACAGTATATTAAATATTAAGTACTCAAATACTTTTTTTAAGTATTTTTATACAACATTGTTAATATTCAAATAAATTATATTGGTGCTCACTATAGTCACTGTAATTGATTATGTACAAAAATTTGAAGGAACAGTTTCTGAAAAATCATACAAATAACTTTATTTGCATGATTAAATATTATCATAATAAAGTTTATGATTTACACTTGATTTTTGTTAAAAACGGTAAATGTATTATCATGCTTATTATTATATCATTAAATAGTTTATACCTAATCAATATTCAATAACTTCCACAGTTTCAGGATTCGTCTAAAATATTTAATAGCATCAATATTCGAACTTAATTGCATTTAACTACTTAACAAATAGGTAATATGTTTATAAGTGTACTTAAATGTTATCGGTAGGCCCTGTAGGGTACTAGTACTATGGTAGTCATAGATAATATAAGATTATTCAAATTCTTGTTTGCTCCAACCATAGGCAGCACAAACCCTGATAATTAAAATAATATAATTAAATAATATGGTTAAAAAAAACTTGGGGGCGAACAAATAAAACGAGTGCGCTTAGTCCCCCCTTAGCCCCACCTATTTGCACCTATCGATCCAAACACGTCAAATTTTGGGGCGAAATAGTAATATTTTGAACTTTTTTGTATACAGTATACACAGTGCATACCATACACTTGCAACCAAAAATATAAATATTACCCACTAACCTACCTAGGTAAGTTGCGTCCAGAGATTAAATGTGCAGAGGATAGGTCTTTTTTTATTTTCTATTTCGTTACCAAAAATTGTATTTAAGAGTGATTAAATACATAAAAGAAAATTAAAAACAGCTTATTGCGTAGGGGGCAGTCCATCGAGAAAAATTCCGAATTCCAACTGGGTCAATCCACCCCTGATTAGACTTCATTTAAGCATCGACCTTAAAAATTCAAATTGGAGGAGACTGGGGAGGAATTATTATATATTATAATGTATATAATTGTTATTATCATATAAGAAAATACCATACTCATAGTGTAGAATGCTATGAATAGTTTATTGTTTATAGTTTAAAATTTACCAAAATACTTTGAAAATATCAGTGTATTGAAAATAATTGTCCAACATTTTTTCCACAGATATAATATTTTCCGTTCATTTTTTCCTTCAGATATATTTTTCTTTTACTTTTTATCCTTCACATTTATTTTCTCCCCTCCCCTCCCATGATATTTTGGATGAATATACCTACTGTATAATTGTGGGATGGTCAAATGTCACCTATACCGCAGTTTTTGACAAATATAATGAATTTTCATAATATGCAATAAAGGATACATTTTTCGGTTCACGGAGTGAAGTGACGTCAGTGTTAAATATCACGTGAATCTTGATTGCTCATATTTTGCAGATACCCAAAATGGTGCCAATACATTAGGTGAGTTATCATAACGAACCGTAAAGTCGTAAAGCATTTTAAATTGGAGATATTACTATAATATACATTGCAGTGTAGTGTTGTGCGCTAAACACGCAAAATACTTAGTTGAGTTGAATAAAAAGTTCGCTTTGGTGAAAAGGCAATCCGATCATTATCACGTAATTTGATGAAAAAGAAATATCATATCGATAAGGTGCCCCAGCAACTTAAACTTTTACCTAAATAGTACAAAAACTTAAGGAAATATGACTTAATTACTCTTTCATAATGTCTTATACATGATAATTTTATTTAATTATGGAAAAACAAATTCCCCTTTATCTTGTTTTATTTATAGATTCAAGAGGCTTTTAGAAGCTTCAATGATAGGTACTAACTTTCTTAAATTTATACCTCATAAAAATTATAAATTACTTAGAAACTAAAGAGAAATTTACTCGACTCCGTTAATCTCTTATCTAGACTTACGCCTATATATCTTTTGTCTCGCTAGCATGAATAAGCTAGCTCTGAACTGCCAATTACAGACATCTAACTAATCAAAATTAAATTATTTGTGGTCCCATTATTTAATAAACAACATTATTCAAATATATAATTTTTATTAGTAATTTAATTGCTGTTTAATTTTTTTTTTTTTTTTTTAATTCAGAATATAAAATATTTTGATTCTCGGGAGAGCGGCTGCCTTAAAAAAAATTGAGAACCAATGATCTAGCTAGTCAACTAGACTATATCAAATTCAACATACCTACACCTAGGTATTTAAAAATTCATCTTCAGAAAAATGTCAAGAATTTCTTTCATTAGGTATTAATTAAATAACTAATTACCAGCATGAACAAGATAATATGTTTTGTTAATTTTAGATTTTAAATTTATTTTGTTAACAATTTATTTTATTACACTTTCCATTTCTAAATACTAGGTTTTTAATATGTATCTTTATACATTGTTTGATTTGTTTCATATTATATAAAATATATTTATAGTGTCTTTTTAATTTTATATGTTGATTTTTTTTCTTAACTGCAATATAGTTTCTTTGAAAATTATACTATTATCACATAAAAGTACCCACCTTTATTTTTCCATTAAAAAAAACGAAATAGTTTTTCTATGTATCGTTAAAACCGCGATATTCTGTATCTATATAATCCGTTTATTTGGAAACATTGTAATTTTTACAATTACCTACACAAAAAAACGTAACAACTACCTAGGTACTAAAAATTAATAATGTGTTAATTCAAGGCCGATAAGGGTATATGAAAAAAATCACAATATTAAAGATACGATAATAACTAATATGTTTATTGCCATTTTTAGTTGGAACTTAAAATTTGTGAAGAAAGAGTAATGTTGCAAATATGTTATTTACCTTCTTTTAAATTACAACAAAATAATCTTTATAGCAGCTTTTATTTAGCATATTAAATGAAAATGTATGTACCTATCATACAATGGAGCTGCATAAATCCAGTTTTCAAACAAATATTTACTTTTTGTTAAATGATATGCATAATGTATATTATATAATTTCGAGTTTTAAGAATTGCTACTTTAACATATTATATTTAGTAAAAGTACCTATGTCTCATGTCTCACCAATTCTAACAAAATATGGTACTTACCTATATTTAATATTTTTTTTTGTATTTTCTATTCTAAAATAGAACCATTGAGTGTGCCGATTGGTATACATATCTGATCTTAGCGATAATTCATAATACGTACTGGTTATTTTGACAACTTTGGCTAGGTTACCGGATTCAAAACGTGATTCAAAAATCAAGTCAGATGTGTCTTGGCTACTATGTGCTTGAGTACACGCACTACCACCAACGGCTGAACGACAAAACTGTAAATTGCAAGAGATCCGCCAACGAATTTGTGTTGGAAAAAAAAAATCTATGTGTAATAGGTACCTAATACAAATTTTAAACTCACGTAGTTCACGCTGCTGATAGGATAATATTTGAATATTACTTCTCCCGAATCTTCACCCACTTGTTTTGGTTGTATTTCTCTGCCTGTAAACTTGTAAAGAGGCTCTTTTTCTGAATAAGACCCAGACGTCGGGTGGACGTGAATGACGGGATCGTCTATGACCTAAACAGATTGCATTAATTTAAATTCTAAAAGTTACTTAAAATAAAAGGAATTTCAAGAATAACAATGCACCTATACCTACTAAAACTAGATGGCAAATCGGCCAGACTTTTCATTAAAATTTAATGCACGTAGGTATACATATAATAATTCATATAAAAATTAACTTTAAAATTAAGATATATTATAAAATGTCAAATGTACATAAATATAATACCAGAAAAATTAAGTTAGATACGTAAGAATGAACCATTTTTTATATACAGTTCATAAAACTCACAGTCAATAATAAGTATAAATGTATAATTTTATATGTTCATGTACCTACTAAACATAGTAAGCAACCACGGGACATAAAAATATTAAAAATGTATAATTTAAATTAGTTTGTTTTAAATAGGTTACACTAAAAAATTTCACATTGAAAACATATAGCTAAAATGGAAAATGTATCAAAGCACTACGTTGGATTACAATTTAGATACCTATAATAGTATAATCCTGTGATCATTAAACTTGCAGTGCTTGGTAGTAATTAAATTTATAATATACTTTATAGTTATTTTTCTCACTTGACACTCCATTGGCCATCTCGCAGCTTGGTAAGGACAATCTACTTCTTTCATCAACGGAAAAACTTCTTTGACGTCTCTTAATTTAGATTCTAACTGCCTCGGGTCGCCGTCCGCGTTTAAATCCACCTGACTGTTTCTCAATGTACGATTAAGTAAATTGTTTAAAAATGACCCTTGAAAATAAAAACCCAAGTGTCATGAAAAACGAAATTTTACAACAATATTATTTTTATTTAAATGTTATATAACCAACTTATAGGTATAATACCTATTATGTAGACAGCCCACCTAGCAGTCCACCTATATCAATTATGACAAAATAGCTTATTTTTATAAATAGCCTATAATGTAGGTACCTATATCTGGTATGCTTAAGCTGCAAATAAAACGTGTTCGAAATTGTTATAAACTCATATGGAAAACGTATTTTTTACAGCAACATTAATTTCGAAACTCTATCAAACGGTTAATGCTTCCTCTTATCACTGTATCTGTACTGAAAAGTAAATGTTCGACGACATTCGAGACATCGGAATTCGTTTAAAATACTGCAGTTACATTTATTATAATATATTATGTATAGGTATTTATTATTATTACTCGACGTGACATAATACATAAGAAACTCGGACGAATAATACTATACAGATATAGGTACTTTAAGTGGATATAAGTTTATTCGTAAATTGATTCCGTTTTAATACTGAAATATGAATATTAAAACAATGGCATTTTGGCATGTAACACGAGCCATTAATCAAAAACATAACATATTGTACACGATGATAGCGTCATACCTAGGTATTACATAAATTGATTGAGTTTGAGAAGATACTGCACAACATTTTATCGTGTGATGTCACGAACTCAAGAAACAAACATTAAGTATAGGTACCTATTACAATATAGGCGCATATTATGTAACGACGTTAGGATTAAATTTTTATCGTATCAATATGCGGCACGGGGTTTGTTAACAATTTATTAATAGCTTAAATGCAAATTAGGTAGAACGTAAAATATTATATTACCAGCATAAATGCATAATACCTATTGCGATACTGTCACAGAACGAAATAGTACGATGAGTATACCTATATTGTAGTGTAGTCTTTCTCGTAGACTGTACTATACACATTGTCACATTATATAATAAAAAATATATATTTTGCCATTAGGTACTTGTATAGGTAGTTAATTTACGAAGATTTTATCAATACGTTCGTGACTGTATATAGATCATTTATTTTTAAAGTGTTTAAGTTAAATACAGTACATATAAACACAGTGTAGGTATACAAAGTAGGCAGGTACCTACACAAGTTCGTAATGTACTACCGAGGCTTAATTTAAATGTTGAATAGTATTATTTTACGTAAGACAATTTTCGAGTTGGTCTTTTTTTCACGTTTTAATTTTGACATATAAAACTGAACTTTTAACTTTAATAATATTGTAATATTTGCGATTATGAGCATGCCTGCGATGTAACGAAAATGCAACATAATGATATTATATAAGTAACGCGAATGGTTCAAAAAAAACGTTTTAGGAGAGAACAATATTATTATACAGCACTATCGTCAATATATTAATCTTTCGCACAGACGCGGGTGTGATCGGAAACATCATAATCATTATATTCATTATTATTATTACTAACACGAAGCTTATTATTGTTACTGAAAAAAAATTTAATAATAATGTTTGTACCTTTCGTACAAATCGGGAATAGCGACGCTTGCAAGTCTCTGACCTGTGCCATGTTAACGTCCGCGTTGGCCCCATCCATGGTTTAAACTCGCGACACACCGCGCTTTCACCAACATTCGTCCGGTTACTACGGTGACACCGGTATAGACTGTGTCCAATCGATAATATTATTATTATATTATGCCGCTGCGCTTGCAATTCGGTTTTCGGTATAAGCAGTAACAGACTATAATCACAACAGTACAATATTATTTTCGTGTTTACTGTGTTTAGTACGTTATGTACATAATCTACATAATATATATGTGTAAAATTATATTATATATATATATGTGTGTGTGTGTGTGTGTTATGATAAGTACACTGTACACGTGCAGTGCGTGTACCCACCTACTGTATTGTACAACCCTATTGCACAAACTCAGTCTAACGCGCTCAGAGGTTTAATAGGCACCCAATATATAGGTATCCTAATCCCCGTAGAATATCGTAATAGTTGTACGTATTTTTTATAAACAAAACAACGAAAAGATAAACGGGAAAAAAACGACCGTCGACCCGCTTTCGATTTATATGATATAATAATATAGGTAACGACCGTATTTACATATTATACGCAGAGGATAAACGTCAATGGGCTGCAGTTATTTTGATTATTATACATACCGACTAATGACTATAATAATTATAATAGTTAATTATTATTATTATTATTATAAGGATGTTTTCACTTTTGACATTTGATCACCAAATATTCGCCCTTCAATGCGACAAAATACAGACACATTTTACTCGTATACTACGACTTAACGACAAAAGACGGTCCTACTTAAAATATTAATTTATGATACTATTTAAATTATCAGTGATGCGTTTATTTGAAGCAATCGTTTACATTAATTTACTGGACAAAATACTTTTAATTATAAATCATTTCTATTCTTCGAGTGTGTTAACAGCTATTGATTGTCATTAAACCATCGTCTGTCACTTAACTGTAAAATAGATTACAATATTATATTATTATAGTCTATAGACTATAATGGTTAAATTCAAGTTATTTTATAACATAAACATTAGGTAATTAATATCAAAGTCTCCCAAGGTATAATTCGAGATTTAAATGCAGTGTTCTAAGACAATGCATTCCAAGTACTAAAGTACATATTAATTCGTTTTCACATAATATCAGATACTTTAAACTGTTAGTGAAACATTTACTTTGAATTTTCACTGTTTTTCCATTTTAGATTCTGAGTGGAACGATGAATTTATTGATTTTACAATGATGTGTGTTTTTTTAATTTTTTAATTTTTGTGTCTGTGTACACGAAAAGTAGTCGAAATAATGCTTCGATTTTCAACTTCAGTATCTTGTTCGATTGGAAAGTAAATATCGTCGGTGAATTGGGAGGTCAAAATTAAAAACTCAAAGTAATTTTCAAAAGCGCCAAGAAAAACAAAAGAAAAATTAAGGAAAAACGGGAATTTCTAAGAAAAATCGATTTTTAACAAAATCGAATTTGGTTTTTGGTGTAACTTTAAAACAAATGTCTGTAGATACATGAAATTTTCACTGGTTGTTTATATTTGCATTTTCTATACACAGTAACATTTTCAAAATAGTTTGATTTATTTTGAACTGTTTAGGGACATTTTCATTTAAAATTTTTTTTTAGTTTTTTTTCTAACAATATCAATAAAATTTTATTTGTTGGTTAAAAAATCTTGAAAATTTCAATAAAGCTTTATCTGATGGGCCAAAAAGTGTAAAAATGTAATACAAGGCTCCTGATATATTGTTACAATATCAGTGGAAAAATATTAAAAATACATAGTCACAATTTTTTTTTTATAAGCATTTAAAGATCGAATCTCGACAAAATGTATAAAATTTAAAATTGAATAATTATTTTGTAGTGAAAAATTTATAAAATGTTCAAATTTTATATCTCAAGATTGAAAATTTAAAACAAGATTTGACGTAAGTAGGTAATTCTGTTACCAAAAAATCTAAAAAATACATAAGCACAGTTTATTTTTTTGTCATTTTAAGTTCAAATTTGGATGAAATTACATAAAAATTAGGTGCTCAGTGGATATCACTCTGTAGTACAGTAGGTTACAAGTGGGTCACTGTATAATGGATGGTATTAAATTTAAATTCAATGATATAATATCATTGTATGAGAATAAAGATTCTGAGCGGAGACGGTATGACAGTCTAGGTATATAAGACATATTATAAACTTATCTATATGGTATTAAAAAAAATTGACCTATAATAGGTACCTATAGGTTTATTATATATAATACATTCCAAATTAAACATATCACAATATCCATTAGGTACTTATAACGCGTTATACACCAACAACAAACCCTGATACTATCATAGATATATAATAGTGTACTTTAGAAGTGTCAAGTACCCACGAATAATATTATACAATCACAACAAAATAACTAAAATGTTTTTTTTTTATGTAATTTCGTCCAAATTCGAAATTAAAATGACTATAAAAATAAATTGTCATTCTGTATTTTTTTAGAATTTTTGGTAACAGAATTAACTACTTACGTGGAATCTTGTTTAAATTTCAAATCCTTAGATATAAAAGTTGAACATTTTATACATTTTTAACTACAAATAGTTATTCAATTTTAAATTTGATCTTTAAATACTTATAAAAAAAAAAAATTGTGCATTTGTATTTTTAATATTTTTCACCTGATATTGTAATATTATGTCATTAGCCTTGTATTAAATTTTTACACTTTTTGGCCCAACAGATACAACTTTATTGATATTTATAGAAAAAAAAAATTAAGAAATTGAAAATTGTAAATGTCTGTAAACAGATTTTTTGAACAGTCAATTTTTTAACTTTAAATGCTTATAAAAAAAACTGTGACTAAGGATTTTTAATATTTTTCATCTGCTTTTGAAACAAAATACTGGGAGCCCACTATCAAATTTTCAAGCTTTTTTAACCAATAAATAACATTTAATTGATATTTATAGAATAAAAAACTAAAAAAATTGGAACTGAAAATGTACCTAAACAGCTCAAAATAAGTCTAAATATTTTAAAAAAGGCATGGTGTATAGAAAATTCTAATAAAAACGGTCAATAAAAATGTCATGTATCTACGGTAATTTTTTTAGTTTTTTTTTCTATAAATATCAATAAAGTTATATCTGTTGGGCCAAAAAGTGTAAAAATTTAATACAAGGCTCCTGATATATATTGTTACAATATCAGTGGAAAAATATTAAAAATACATAGTCAACATTTTTTTTTATAAGCATTTAAAGATCGAATTTTGACAAAATTTATCAAAATCTCGAAAATTATCAATCATCGTAATTAATAAATTATAAAATGTTCAGTTTTTATAGCTAAGGATTGCAAATTTAAAACAAAGGTTCTCATAAATAGTTCATACTGTAACCAAAAAATCTAAAAATATATATGAACACAGTTATTTTTTACAGACATTTTAAATTCAAATTTGGACGATATTACATATTAAAAAATCTAGAATAACTATTTTAGTTATTTTGTTGTGATTGTATAATATTATTCGTGGGTACTTGAAACTTCTAAAGTGTACTATTATATATCTATGATAGTATCACGGTTTTTTTTTATGTATAACGAGTTATAAGTACCTAATGGATATTGTGATATGATTAATTTGGAATTTATTATAGGTACTTATTATAGGTCAAATTTTGGTTTAGTACCATAGATATATGTATATACTATATAATATGTCTTATACCTAGAGTCTAGACTGACATACCGTCTCCGCTCAGAATCGTTTTTCTTATACAATGATATTATATCGTTGAATTCAAATTTAATATCATCCATTATACAGTGACCCACTACCCACTACCCACTACCCACTATCCACTACCTACCTACTGGCTACTGTACAGCAGAGCGACACCAACTTGCCCACCTTTTTTTTTTTTTTTTTGTCATATTTGTTTTTATTTGTACAATCTGTATAAAAATATAATTACAATAAGCACAATGGAGGGGAAATACAATTATAGGGCATTTTTCATAGTTGGCTTGAAGGAGAAGCTATTCATTAATAGCACTTCGTAACGGGATGGTGGACTAGTCGACTAGTAGGTCACGGCACCAGCTACGCTTTAAACGTCGGCCAGGGTCGCCCGGGATTGTTCGGGAAGATAGGTTTTGGATAAGAGGGTTTCGGTGATTTGAAAGTTTAAGGTGGAAACTTTTATATAGGGTTTTGGCGACGTTTTTTACTGTCGGAATGAGGAGGTCCCTGTGGAGGGTATCATTTGTAACATAAAAAGGGGCTTTAGTTATCTGCCTGAGGCATTTGGATTGAAATGTTTGGATTCGGTTTATATTGGGGTCTTTGGCTGAACCCCAGAGTTGGATACCGTAGGTCCAGATAGGTTTGAGGAGTACTTTGTACATGAGGATTTTATTGTGTAGTGAGAGATGTTTGGATGATAGGAGGAGGCGAAGTTGTCTTTGACGATTATTTAGTACAAGTCGTTTGTTACGTATGTGGGTAGCATCAGAATCTAAAACATAGAATAACTGTTTTAGTTATTTTGTTGTGATTGTATAATATTATTCGTGGGTACTTGACACTTCTAAAGTAGGTACACTATTATATATCTATGATAGTATCAGGGTTTGTTGTTGATTTATAACGCGTTATAACACTTATAAGTACCAAATTAATATTGTGATATACTGATATGATTAATTTGGAATTTATTATAGGTACTTATTAAAGTCAATTTTTTTTAGTGCCATAGATAAGTATATAATATGTCTTATACCTTGACTGTCATACCGTCTCCGCTCAGAATCGTTTTTCTTGTACAATGATATTGTATCATTGAATTCAAATTTAATACCATCCATTATACAGTGACGCACTTGTAACCTAGTGTACAGAAGAGCCCCTTTTTATAGCATTATTTAGAATTTTTTTGTAGTTTTATCAATTTTTAGTGGATATTACTTTTTAGTAATTCTTTTATTCGAATACTTATTAGCTATTATACTGTTTATTTATGTTCCGAATGATGATATTGTTTTATTGTTAGTTTAATAAATTAAGATAAAGCAGAAAGTGTTAAAAATAACGAAAGTTAAACCCTCGTATTTCTCTCAAATGCATGATGATAAAAACGATTTGGGTAATTTTTTAATTGGTATTATTGTGTTGAAAAGCCATTTTAGATTATTTTTGAAGCAATTTTGATAGTTTATATGGCATTTAAATCCACGCCCTAATTATAATATATGTGTTATAATAAAGTAGGTACCTACCTACTTATACAACAATTTTCACACCATTCTACATTTTTACAATGGTGGGCAAGTTAATGAAAATAATTAACTGTGGAAAGTTAAGTTAATTCATTTAAATTGCCTTCAGTTAAGTTAAAAGTTAACAAGGAAAAAAAAATTAACTAGATAAGTTTAAAGTTAAGAGAGAAAATAAAATTAACTTATCTCAGTTAAAAAAAAGTTAATTTTTTTGAAGGTACAATATTTTTAAATCATATACTACCATAGTATTTTGTTATACAAAAAAATTTACCAAGATATTTAACACTGTGTAAAAAATTAAATTATTATAATACATAATTCGAAAATAAATTACTAAAATCGTAAAAAAGTCGACCAATCGGTATTGCCTAGTTGATTACGCATGACTCAAAAATTAAATTAACTTAACTAAATGACAATGATAATTAACTATAAAAAGTTAAGTTACAACAATAAACATTTTAACTGAATAAGTTAATAAGTTAAAAACAAAAATAATTAACTAGTTAAGTTAAAAAGTTAAAAAAAAATTAACTTTTTAACTTAACTTTAACTTTTTAACAAGTTAATGCCCACCTTTGCATTTTTACATGCAGTTCTACGTACTATTTTAATTGTTTATCAGATATGTGTTTATACTTTAATTAGGTAGTTAGGTAGGTAATATAAACGTGGAGGTTGTTGAAATTATAATACCTTATTGCATTATGAAATCTACTATCTAGCATAACACGAATACTCACTTTGCAATGTGCGCATAAACATCAAGTAGGTAATACAATTAGATTGATTAAGGCAATAAAGCGTTTATAATATTAGAGTCACTTCAAGAATGTATTTATTTAAAATACATTTATGACAAATATATATATGTGCTTAAGACACGCACTAATGAATTTTTCGATATATTATTAGTTTCTCCTTACACAAATAAGTATAAATCTACTGTCTACTGCCATGCTATTTAGTTACTACTTCTCTGACTTAGA
This sequence comes from Macrosiphum euphorbiae, assembly GCA_949089665.1. NCBI lineage: Eukaryota > Metazoa > Arthropoda > Insecta > Hemiptera > Aphididae > Macrosiphum > Macrosiphum euphorbiae. The sequence continues at coordinate 87,122,229 of CARXXK010000002.1, read as the reverse complement.
AACTATCACTTATAACTTATAAGTATAGGTAGGTACCTATTAAGTTAAGTACAAACACGCGATCATGCGATTTTACAATTATTACTGATTAATAAATCATCAATGTACATTTTTATCATCAACAGAATCATAACTATGAGTTTGAATTAATTTTAAAGATAACAATCCAATTCCATTTATGTAAATATAGGATGTATCATAATTCTAGTAAATGTCTTGAGAATTTATAAATTCAAGTTAAAACTTAGATTATTTTAATGCGATATTAGGAACATTATATGCTAGAAAAAACCTACCTAGGTACCCAAAAGTATTTAGTAAAAATCTCTATTCAATTGAACAGAGGAAATGAGATTTTAATCCACGCTCTTCTATTACTGATAGGTATTTACTTTTTAGTAATTAGCAATTATCATACTCACAAATCGAATTTCCACTGTTGATTTTTTTCCTATAGAATCATTCAAATCATTGTGATGTGTATAAAACCGAAAAACATAAAATAGTTTTAGTATTATAACAATCAGCCTTTTAAATATTATCCAACCATTGAAATAATAAAATTATGGGTGACAACAAAAACTATACTTATGCTCATAAAGTATTGATCAGGTATTTTTGAGTTTCAAAGAAAATACCTACCCTTATTCAATGTTCATACAAATTACAATATACCTACTTTTCCCGTTTCCCCCCGTCACAAAGTAGGTACTTAAAAAATCCGGGGAACTTGCTCTGCTGTAAAGTAGGTGTCGACTGTCGAGTGTACCTGGCCATTTAGTAGATTATAACCAACTGTAATGGATGTGTTAAATTTAAATTAAATCATAAATCATTGCTACAAAAAACGAATATTCTAAGGGAAGGCGGTCTTCAGCCTATTATTCCAAGTACCTACCTGTATTTTATTACATAGTAGATTATTATTATGTCAAACTTCGCTAGCTCGCATTTTTCGTTATCTCCAACAACATTGAAATCCCCTTGAAACTATCATTACACTCCTTGCTCAATAACATTTTACTCTCGATAACTTGATATAAAAATATTCATTTCTTGTTATCTCTAAAAATAATTAGACGATTAGTCAATAATATCCGTAGTTAATAATGAATCAATTTCTATAGATATGCTTGAAGCAATTAGAATGTCTGATACATGTGTGTCCACAGACTATATTATTAAATTGCTATTAAAAGGTGGTTTTATAGACGCCAGACGAGGATTTAATTCTAATAGATAACTGATTTTTATTTAATATTTAATATTTCTGATGATAAATGAAATTCTGCCGATCATTTAATTTATTTTTATTAGTATTAGCATTTTAAGTATTTAAATTGTGTATTTTAAACATTCAAATTATTTACTAGTTTTTTTAATTTTTAATAAAACTCGAAGTCTCGAATTTTTCAATATCTCTAACTTTTTCTTGTTCCCCTAGAAATTCAAAATAAGGAGAGTTCACTAGGTACATACAATATACGTATTTAGAGTTTATATCTACTAGGTCAGTGGCGCATGGCGTGGCGAGAATATTTCAAACCCTAAGCAAAGTACTTATTTGAAAAATGGCCCACCCCTACTACAAAATATATAATTTAAAGCTGTATGCTGGTTTAGAATTTTTGTTATAGAACCTCATCAATAATTTAGCATAAACAAAATACTATAATAATTAACTCTACATTTGTAGACAAAAATATTAATTTAAAAAAAAAATAAATGAATTTCTAGGGCTAAGCAATTGCATTAGGTAAACGTTGTTTACCACGCCACTATACTAGGTATTATAAAAGTAATAATTTTTTTTTTTTATTAATAATATGGTAAGTGAAATTAATTGTTGCCAAAAATAAATCTCATATATTATAAATTATAATTAAAAACTGGATTTGCTTTCAATAATGATTATTAAATATGCTCTTATATTTTATAAAGATAAACATATGAACTATGCTTTACCTACCTATAAAATGTAATCATTATAATAATACCTATAATATTAATTTAAAACTAAATCTAAGCATTAAGCAAACAAAACACAAAAATTATATAAAGCATTGAAGAAAACATATTATTATACAATATACATATACTACTTACATAAAGTTGTAATACTAATTAGAAAAATAAGTTACAATAGGTACAACCAATTTTTATATTAATCAAAAAAACTAAAAATTACTACAGAGTACCTACAGTATGTATCCACTTCTCACTACTGTGAAATTTTTATAGATATCGACGATTTTTTATGATATACTTCACCTCCATAAATATTTTTTTAACTGATTTAGTGTTCACTAACTAGATGTCCCTCTATGTTTTGTTTTTTACTTTTAATATTACCTGATTTTATACTATAGGTATACGATATACCAAAAATGTAGGTTTTGAATCGCAAACATCCCCCCCCCCCCCGAAGCTGTTTTTGGTGTAGGACATTTTCCCCTGATACATATTTTGATGCAGAATTTCTCCTCCAAATTTTTTTTTTGGACTTTTCAATTTAATATTATTATATTATTAATTATGATTGAATATTAAATTATTATTTTTAGCCTATTATCTAATATTGTCTAAATACAGAATATATTTCCAAATGCTTTCATAAATATAATAAATTATTGATGTATATTTTTGATAAACTGAAGTCTGAGCTACTTGAAAGCAGTTTAGTAGTGGTTTAGTGGTAATAAGTAGCAATACGTTTCAAAATAAAAAAATATATATTATTAAATAGTAAACTTTAAAAAAAAAAATGGTGAGGAAATATTGGCATAAAAAAATGTATCGGAGGGAAATTTCCTACTACACTGAAAACAGCCAGACCTGATCTATATCTAAGTGGTAGTATCTCAGAGGAATAGTGTAATATAGTAGCATTTCTGGAGTCTGGACTGCCATAAAAAAGTTTTTGTATTTTGAAATTACCCAATATGGACGTCCATATTGTGAAAATAATGTTTACTTAAATCTCATGGTATTGGTATGGATACTTTTCAAGAAGTGCATGCAACATAATCATATATACCTATAGGTTATCATGACATGTGGGGAAATGGTTACCTCCAAAAGTGTCACAACCCTGAAGGTCGAGCATCTCTGCAGCTATTGGGCATATTAGCATAATATACTGTTACTGTACCTAATCCTTACATAAAGAGAAGTATAGAACCATAATTTGGTGCATAATATTTTACCCACAGTTGTGCAGATAATATTGTTTTTAATAGGTACTTACGTTAAAAAATGTCACAATGGACAAGACTTAAAATATGGTAATAAAGTACCAATATTGTTTTTATTTTTGTAATATTTTTTCATTTTTGTTTAACTCCTTATTTGAACAAAATCTATTGAAAGCGCGATGCAGACGTATAAAAGATAAACGAAGAGTGAATACGGTAAACATAAATAAAGGAATGCGCTTTCTCTCAAAACGTTTTGTTTTAGAACTGTTATGACTTGTAAGAAAATTGTCTGTTCGTATATATACAACCGACTTAATGGCCTATTAATGGCTACAATATATATGCTCAGTCTTAAGGATAATAATTATAAAAAAATAATAATAGTAATGTAAACGAGAAGTATAAACGCGATGTAATAACTAATTTTTCTAAAATAATAATATAACAGTTTGAAAGTTGGAATAGTTTTAAATCATTTGTCTTTTATTTAACATTTGCTCGATATATACCTATATATAGGTTTGTATATAATATATATAATGTTTAAGTTTTCAAATGAACTAACACATTTAAAAACATAAAAATAAATTTTAATGCACGAACTTTGTACATAAAATTGATATAGCCTATGTTTTGTTTTTCTTTGGTTACATATAATGCCTATCACAACTAGATTGGTATGTATTATAATGAACTAAAAACACGCACATTTACAAAAATAACAAAATTCAGATTTTAAGAATAGGTACGCAGTGATTATTTTTTGAGACTTTGTGCTTAAAAGTTAAAATAGAAAGTCGGTAAAAAAATTGACAACTAAAATAACTGAATAGTATATTATAGGTATGTACGCAGTGGCGGAACTAGGGGGGTGAAGCCGGGGATTGATCCCCGGGCGTAAAATTTTAGTGGGCGTAATTTTTCTTTAGTTCTTTATTTAATGCTTGGTGATAGAAGTTAAGAAAACATTTTTATTTCACATTATTTGTTTATGATGTTGTAGTGATGACGTTGGAATTAATGAAAAAAAAAAAATAAAGTTAATGGTATTATGAATAGATTCGTATTAGTATTATACTAAATGTATACTGGTATACTGGCATTAGCATACCTACTGCAAGCATATTTATATACAACTAATATACTATAATTATTAAGATTCTGAGTGAAAATGTAACTAGTAACTATACCTAGGCATATTTTATTGATGCTGTGTTTTCGTTAAAATTTCTGATACCTACACAATAACTGTTATAAGATTATCAATCAACGTACCTACGATGCGTATATTATATCTGTAAATTAAAAATGATGTTAATATATAGTTTATAATATTATATATTATAATATTTACCGAGATAGTTATACATTTGTTTATGTTTAAAAAAAAAGATTTGATTTTAAATATTTACTTTTTCATTTTTTCTATGATAAATTGTTTAATTAAGTACAATTTTTTACTGGCCTAAATTGTGTACCCTAATCAGAATAAAAGATTTTATATTTTACCATACAAATCTATTATAATTGAAGGCTGAGGTGCATAGAACCAAAACAGTAAAAGGGTTTATAATTTTTATACAGGATAGGTAGCTAATTAAAGTTTTGATTATTTTTCAACATTTATATATAACTAATATTATTATTATTTCTAATAATACATACAATTAAGTAACCACTACAGTATTTCCAGTAATTAAAAATGTATCAACAATATGTTAACTAAGTTTTTAAATTTAAAGTGTTTTTAGTGTGAATGTGTGATAGTTTATTAGTATAAACTTGGTTACACCACAGTCCACAGAATATATTAATTACTATATATTATTATGTGTTTAAAAGTTAATAAGTATGTTTGTAATTTTAGTTCCAGTTATGATAAAACAATTGTAGGGAATGATTTTGTATATTCAATCTTGGTCTATGATTGGGCTTAATTTTAATATTTTCCCCGGGCGTAAAAATTCTTAGATCCGCCTCTGTTAATGTACGACGGTCCAGTGGTCCATACACATAAATAAATAATATTCATTGTGGGGTAAATGAGATTCGAGCAGAGGAGTATTTAATCTACCCATTAAATACCTCATTCCTAGCTCCTACAGGATGAGATAGGTACCTAATTATTCAATACCTAGTGGAGTCGAAGAATAGTCGAATATAGGTAATAATAAAATATACCACCGATATGTAAACCCCTCAAAAATATTATTCTCTATATTTTTATTTTAGGCCATTTTAACTGAGATTAGGTGCCTATATATGTAGGTTGCTACTTGAAAATCGTATAAAATAGTTTTATGTGAATGCTTTTTGTCTATAATGGGTCTGAAAAAGAAAACAAATATTTTGCTAATAGCTTCTTAAAAAATACTGTTCCTTATCTAGTTCAAAGCGGCCCTTACACTATAAATATTACTGATCAATATTATGTTGAAGGTAATTCAACAATATTCAAAATATCCAAACCGTTTTGATATTTATTGATGGGTTATTGATATTGTTATTACCTATATTGATCGTGTAGGTATCTATGTGCTTTTTAAGGGTTTTTGTAAGTAGTATAGAATTTTAAAGGCTTACAGATTTTTACTAAATTTGTATGCATTTTATTTTTTGGAACTTACCTACTTACGTATTTTAACGAACTAAGAACGATGATGCAATCAGAATTTGTCACTTGAACTTAGTTTCAAAGTTCTAAACTTATAACTAATAGTGTTTTGAGTTTCCTAATTTTCCGTTATTTTTATGGCTGCGTACGAGTTGATTCCCGGGTACCTACCTGTTTACCTGCACCGACACCGTTGAGTTGATTCCCGGGCCATTAGAGGGTACGTACGAGTTGATTCCCTATTGTTGTATATTAATTATCAATAGATTGCACGAGTAAAGAGTTTAGCTTTTAGCTTACATTCTAAACTCAACAGTTGTTTCTATAGTGGGCACCCAAATATTTTTGTATTTATAAATGAGCTGTTAGAAGTAGGTACAATCGGAAACGTATATTAAATGCAGGAGTATAATGGAACTAAGAAATCTAAAAAACAACAAGAAAAGAAATTTTTTTAAGAGAAGAGATATATTTCTTAATCTCATTACCAGATACCAATTTATAAAAATAATGTGTTACAAATTTTTACCAAATTATTAAATTGTTTTATATTTTTTTACCTAGTTACTATACTAAATGTTTTTAATAATAATTTTTTACCTAATTACTACTAAATGTTTTTAATAATAATAAATATAATATAATTCAATAAATAATTAATAAATAAAAATTGAATGATTTTCAAAATATGAAAAAACTAAAAAAAAACAACATTTTTGAGAAACTTGTCAGCCAACCTCCTCGTGGTGTTTCTTGGGTTATTCTAATAGGCTGAATATTTTACAAAATATTGAATAAAATATATAATGACCTGGGAATCAACTCGTACGTACCTCTTAATGACCCGGAAATCAACTAATACATGAGAAAGGTCTCGGGAATCAACTCACCTATTGCGATTTTTATATGCTTGAAGCAAGGACTGGACCCTTTATAACTTTATCGATTTGGGTTTAGGTTTCGGTTTCGGTTCTGGTTTCGGTTTTTAAAAATATCAAATTTCGGTTTCGGTTTCAGTTAATAACGGTTGTAACCCTTATTATTTGACTTTTTTTTTTATTTTATTTTTAATAATAAAGTACTAAAATATAAAAAAAAAAATGAACTTATTAATAACCTCTATTTAGTGACAGGTATTTGTAATTAAGTGTAAAAATTTCAGAATTTAGGTAATATTATAAAAAATGAATTATTAAAAATAAATAATTAAAATAAATAAATAAATTTTAATATTCAAAATAAATAAAAAATTATTATTAAAAAAAAAAATAAGAATGAATTGTTGACACACTTGGACGACCCATGTTTCAGTTTGATAATATAATAAATTTAAACAATATATACCGTGGTAACGAAGACGGAGAACAGTTCAGTAGTAGGTACAGTCGAAGTGTCGTGCAGAGCATAGTAGGTATAGAGTAAAGAGTTAACGATACGCGCATTTGGTTTAAGTATTTAATATTATCAATGCAGGCAAGGTAACAAATATAATTTATAATTTATATGACAACTTACTCTGAATTTTGAAACACTCGTCCAACTATTCTTTGGAGGAATCTCCACCAAATCACAATGCATAAGGAAAAAAACATTTTATATTATTCCAAAGTTATAACTATGTTGGCTTAATAATAAAAAAAGGTGGGCAAGTGGATGTTGCTCTGCTGTACAGTAGGTTAAAAGTGGGTAAATGTATAATGGATATTGGATGGTATTACATTTGAACTCAATGATATCAAATCATTGAATAAAAAAAACGATTCTGAGCGGAGACGGTATGTCCTTCTAGGTATAAGACGGCTATCGAACGATTGAGAACGTTACACCTTTTTGGCCGAACGATTGAGAACACTTAAAAATAACAAAGAACTTACCACTGACCCCAAAAAAACCCAAAAAAGAATACGATTGAGAACGAATTTACGTGCAACGTTGCCATATCATTTAATATTTATAAATATGTTTAAAAAATGTTTAAAAACTTTTATTTGCTACATACCACATATATTATTATCATGAATATTAATTAATTTAAAAGAAAAAGCTTTTCGCTTGCAGTTTTCACGTACAACTTTACGTTCTATTATAGTAGAGGTGTAGGGATATCGGAATGATAATGCTTACCGAGTCTTTACTCTTTGAATCAATAATTTTTTTTCTGAGTCTGTTAGAATACTTGCAGTACATTTATTATTTGAACACTTCCATTTCAACCGCGTTTTTTTACGTTTCCGAATAAAACGATATTTATTACTATCTAGATAATAGTACTAGATCTTCACCTCGTTCACTTCGTATAATTTTAATTTCATTATTTTCCGTCATTCGACGAATAGTAATTTAAAATTTTAATATATTATAATATTTAATAATATATTTTAATATAATATTTTATAAACTGACGAATACTTCGTTGACGTTTGTGCGACGACTACAACGCCTATTAAGTCATTCTCTCGTATATCTGGTACCTATCTAAGTTATAAATAACATCCGATAAACTTCCGGTAAATATTAAATATCAACCGGATCAATCGTTCGGCCAAAAAGGAAAACGTTCTTTATCGTTCGATAGCCGATTATCGTGCTCAAATTATCTTTCGATTACATTTGGCAACGTTGGAAAAAATAAATAAATATCAAGCGTTCTCAATCGTGTTACCAAAAATAACGTTCTCAACCGTAACGTTCTCAATCGTATTTTACCGTATAAGACATATTATATACTTATCGATGGTATTAAAAAAAAATTACCTATAATGATTTCCAAATTAATTCTATCACAATATCCACTAGGTACTTATAACGCGTTATACACCCACAACAAACCCTGATACTATCATAGATATATAGTAGTATAGGTACTTTAGAAATTTCAAGTACCTACCCACGAATAATATTATACAATCACAACAAAATAACTAAAATAGTTATTCTAGGTTTTTTATTATGTAATTTCGTCCAAATTTAAATTTAAAATGTCTGTAAATAATAACTGTGTTCATATATTTTTTAGATTTTTTGGTTACAGTATGAACTATTTATGAGAACCTTTGTTTTAAATTTGTAATCCTTAGCTATAAAAACTGAACATTTTATAATTTATTAATTACAATGATTGATAATTTTCGAGATTTTGATAAATTTTGTTAAAATTCGATCTTTAAATACTTATAAAAAAAATTGTGACTATGTATTTTTAATATTTTTCCACTGATATTGTAACAATACCTATGTCAGGAGCCTTGTATTAAATTTTTGGCCCATCAGATAAAGCTCAATTGATATTTATTGAAAAAAAAACTAAAAAAATTTAAAACTGTAAATGTCTGTAAACAGCTCGAAAAGAATCAAAATATTTTAAAATTGTATGGTGTATACGAAATGCTTATATAAACATTCAGTGAAATTTTCATGTATCTATAGTTATTCGTTTTTGAATTACAACAAAATAAGGAAATCGCTATATGAGAAATCGAGTGAATATCCAATGTTGTAAAAATTTGAATTTCAAACGCTCATAAAAATTTAATTTGACGTTCTTATAGACATTTTTTATTTTTAATAAAGGTAGATAATCTTATAAGGAATCTTGTATTACATTTTAAAATCTTAGATTTAAAAAGAAAAATTTTTACGAATTCTTAACTCAAAATAATTTGCTAATATTGCTCCATATTTTGTTAATTTTTGAACTTTAAATGCTTATAAAAAAGAACTGTGACTAAGGAATTTTAATATTTTTCATCTGCCTTTGAAACAATATACTAGGAGCCTTCTATAAAATTTTCAAGATTTTTTAACCAACAAATAAAATTTTATTGATATTTCTAGAAAAAAAACTAAAAAAATGGAATATGAAAATGTCCCTAAACGGCCTAAACAGTTCAAAATAAATCAAAATATTTTGAAAATGTTATCGTGTAGGTATAGAAAATGCAAATATAAACAACCAGTGAAAATTTCATGTATCTACGGTCATTTTTTTAAAATTTACACCAAAAACCAAATTCAATTTTGTGAAAAATCGATTTTGTGTAAAAATTCCCGTTTTTCCTTAATTTTTCTTTTGTTTTTCTTGGCGCTTTTGAAAATTAATGTTAGTTTTGAATTTTGACCTCCCAATACAGCGACGATATTCACTTTCCAATCGAACAAGATACTGAAGTTGAAAATCGAAGCATTATTTCGACTACTTTTCGTGTACACAGACACAAAAATTAAAAAATTAAAAAAACACACATCATTGTAAAATCAATAAATTCATCGTTCCACTCAGAATCTAAAAAGTTCATGAAAATGTACAGCCCCCCAAATTAACTGGCCTGATTCTTGTCCAGCAACGATTACTTCACGTCCAGCGCCGAGGTTCTACGACACCGCCGAGAGCAGTTCGTGCTCACTGCTCAGACAACGATACAGTTTTTAAACAACAAGGTGACCTTCCCACTGACCCAGCGTGTGTATGCATGTCCAATCACCACAACATATATGTGTGCTTACCCACATCGCACAGATGACTGTGTGGACACTGGTCTTCTATTATCCGCCCATAGATTTCCTTCATTAATTGAAAGATTTTATGTCACATTTGTATTTTGTATATGTAAAATGTGAAACATTTTATAAATAAAGTAAATAAATAAAAACATTTTATAACAAATATAACAAGTCAATTAGTCAAACATATGTCATATTTCAATTCCATATGTTAAATTCAAACTCACCTATTGAACAGTAGAGCGACACACTCTTACCCAATTTTTTTACTTAAAAATGTACATATACATATATATATATATATATTTTTATATTTGTGATTATTTTCTGTTCCTTATTTAAAAAGTTTTAATTGTTTTAATTTTATTCATTTTACAGTTATTTTTATTCAGAAATATACAATTAAATCATAACCAACTTTCAAGTTATATTGTAGTATTGTACAATGTTATTTTAATAAAATATATTAGTATGAAATATGAATTAATTTAGTATGGGGTAAAAAGATACGTTTGTTTAAATGTCTAATTATTTAGAATTTTTTTTATTTGCTTTGGTAAAATTAACTTTTGATTGGAAAATTGAAATCTACATTAGGTATATATAATAAGAAAATAACATCAAAATATTTCTAAAATGTGGATGTTACCACATAAGAGCTGTTAAATTATTATTATAATATAATATATAATTCATTATACATTTATACCCCAGGTTACTCTATACAATATACTCAATGCTTCAATAATTATAATACCTACTTATATAGATTTCCTGAAATAGAAACATTGCTCTGGCCACAACCTGTGTAATGTGTATACTATCCAATAATCTAAAGGTTATATTTATATATAGTGATGTTACGAACTGTTCGATTTTCGAAAATCGAACTCAAAATTGCAAATAGTCGAACCGAACCAAATACCTAATAGTTCGGTTCGACAATCGATCCAGACTCCAGAGAATTTAAAAACAAGTCGACGATCGGACGATTATTGTAATTAATAATTATTATTATTATTATTTAATATTTATTGCGTGTTTAGGCCGGCAGCGGCGTGCGGCGCGGCCATACCCCCATACCGGGCGTTTCACCGAGCTCACCGTGATACAACTTCACTACGCCAGGCGGTGCAGGGGGGTCTGGTTATGACTTATGAAAAACCCTAGATACAAAAATAGATTGTTTGGTTGTTTTCAATTTTAATATCTATGGCTTATTATTAATATCTTATCTAATATTATTATATATAATATAATATAATACTTATGTATTTAATAAATACATAAGTATTAATTATTAAATATTCAAGTACACTCATGATTTATGTTTAGAAAAAAAATATTTAATATTTATTTATTTAATTATATAATTTAAAATTTGATACAAAATTTAAATCGAACTAAATACTATTTATAAAAATAAATTGTAATTTCCATTGTTTATACTTTTTATTATTTAATGTTTATTAATTAATAACTTTATATTTTATAAGTTAATCATTAGTTTATAGTAAATACTAAATACTAAATAGTAAACAATAAATGAATAATACATTTTTAACCTTTGGAATTTTTTTAATGTTCGGTTCGAGTTCGATAAAATATTTTGGAAAGTTCGGTTCGGTTCGAGTTCGATTAAAAATATGTAGGTTCGGATCTGTTCGAGTTCGTTAATTTAAAGAAGAGTTCGGTTCGGTTCGGTTCGACCTTAAAAATCAGTGTTCGTAACATCACTATTTATATATTTTGTAGAGCACTATATTTTGGTAATTCATTTTAGGGACTAGTAATTTAGTATTAGTTGGCTCTATATATTATGTTTATTCTAATACCTACTACCTAGTCTATAGAGTTCAAATTTCTGCGATTGTCATGCAGCATAGATTTCTGTTCTCATATTTTTTAATCAACTCTAAAAATACACTATTAATAATAATTTCGGTCTTCTTGAATGTAGCCATTTGGGATTGTAATTTGTAGTACTGTACTGAGTATGTCTATAACTCCTAACAAAATATCTCTTAAAACAATTACTAAAACTATGAATTTACATTTTGTTTTTAAGATACAATAATAATATATAACTAATCAATAATCATAATGCAAGATAAGAAAAAAAACAATTTTTAAAAGTAAATTATAATATTAAAACTATAAATATTTGAAATTACGACCACAGTTGCGCCACTAGTAGCCACACTATCTAATTACTTAATAATTAATACCTATTACCTATGCAAGTATTTTAATTTATAAAAGGGATTTTAAGCAATGATTTACTTTAATTGTCTATTATACAAGCAGTTGGTATAAAAATTAAATTTATCGGTACTTATGTTGGATATAGGTATATTATATGACATCTAAATAGTCCTCTAGCCTTTAGGTAATTGGGTGTGTGATAAACAAACACTACAAATCCTCGATAAATCACTTCCAGCATAATATTTTTAAACAAACAATTAAATAGAAATTTGTATTTTTAAGGCAAAGTGTTATTTAAATGTTTGACATGCCATCATAACACCAAACTAAACTACCAAAGAATATATCAGTGGCGTATCCTGGTGTAGTTAGAGGGTTTTAACCCCCACCCCAAAAATTGTTAAATGATAACAACGTTATCATTAATAAATTATTTTCAGATAAAATTCGTCGAAAATGAATTATAACCCATCCCAGAAAAAAAATTCTGGATACACCGCCTACAATGACCATTATTACTTATAAGTAGAAGTAGGTTAGTGGGCACCTCCTTTAAATGTTATATAAATAATACATTATACTGTAAATATAGTCATATAGATAGGTAAAATGGCTAGAATAATTTATATACATGGTATACCTATTATAGATTATAATTATTAAAACTTGTTAGTCCAGGAATGCCGAAACCATTTAAATTAACATAAGTGGTAAGATTAGTTAAAAAGGAAATACATAAATAATACATATTACATGTTATATAATTTAAAAGAGTGCCAAACTCCTATAGGTAGACAATTAGGATGAACTAGACATCTGGGTGTTTCATCCCAGGTAGGTATTACATTAAACATTTTAATCATTCAAAAGCGCCTAAAATACTACCTAAATTAACTAATTTATTATAAGTTTTTAATTTTAATTAATATAAGTTCAATTTTACCATTATATTACATTATAGTTTTAGGTTTTTATGTCAATTTTCTAATTTTGAAAATAATATTTTCTTATCTAGAAAGATTGGTCAAAGTACATAATATATAAGCTAAAAGTTCAGAGGCATATAACAGAGTTTTTACGTTTATGCCATTTCTCGACAACTTAATACAATAATTTAATCAAGGGTTCTCAACCTTTTCTGAGATATCAACCCCTTTATAATATAAAGTATGGCCATAGACCCACAGAACCACACACACACACACACACACACACACACGCGTGATTATTTAAACGTATGATTATAAGAATTACTTACAAATGTATAAAATTTTTATGAAATTCAATAGAATCACAAAAAAATTATAATAAAATCATCATAGACCCTCTAGGAACCACCGATTAAGAACCCTCAAACAAAATGAACAATTTTTTGAACAAAGGGTGTATCCAAAACGTTTTAATTGTCTATTACAATATTACAATATTTTAGAGGATTTAAAAATAATTTTACAGTTGTTACAATAACATAGATACCTAACAATATTAAACAATGTTAATGATTTTATAACAAGTTTAGAAGTATGTTATAGGCTGTAGCATATAGGTGGACTTAAGTTATGATAATATTTGAGCATTCTATCACCAAAAACTACTTTAACAGAAGATTACAGAAGAACTGCAATCTAGACTTTTACCTAGTAATTTTTAAGGTGTAAGGTACAAATGTACAATACTATTAGTTGATAATTATTATTTGAACTTTGTAAATACACCATCATCTATCCTGTCACAACACCCCCACTGCTTCTATGTATAAGATTGGCTCAAACACCAGACCAAATATCCTCACGGATACTTGCCGGTCAAGTCTTTTATGCCTGAAGCCAAAAAAAGAACATCACAACACTAAAAACAAGTTTGCTTCGATTTATAGTACGTCATAATCTAAGAAATATGGTGTGGGTCTCACACTTAAACACTAATTATTCAGTGAGATACAAGCGCTTGAAAATATGTGTGTGACGTCATAGAGCCGAAGTCTGAACGCATTTTACGTGTAAAAGTGTCTAAATTAACACAATGTTTATAACACTAGTATGATTATAGTTTTGATATAGCTTGATGAGACTTTCTAGTAGATAAAACTATTATGGTAAATTTCGTAAAAATTGGTTTATACGGCAATATAACGCGAGTCGCAAATTCAATAATTTTACTTAATTATAACTTATAATATTTATACAATAACAAGATATATTAAATTTTGAATTACACCATTGTCTTAAGCACATAAATATACTTAGAATAATGAAAAAAAAAATTCTGAAATACTATCGTAATTTATAAAAATTATTGTGTAAATCAAATTACGTTTACACATAAAACATGGGCTATATGACTTCACGCTGATATTCATAAACTTTCATTATTTTAACTTTGAATTTTTACCAAAAATGTTTTCATTATTTGGACTACAATAATTCACCAATAAACTTACGATTAAAAAAAAAAATTATTGTTGTGATGTCTTTTAAAGATAACATATATTTTATTTGTGTTTGTGTGTTGGTTTTATTACAATATTTCAATTGTTTGTTGTTAACATTAATATTAGAGTAGATTTACCTATTATCATAATTAAACTTCAAACATTATCTGTAGTTTTGAAAATATATTTTTTATTTTTATTTTTAGTAATTACACTTTGTAAATAAGTAAAAAAATAATTACTCTTTCAAGAAGATATTTAGTTTTTAATTGTAAAAAATATTTAATAAAAACTTTAATTTACATAATATTAACCTTATTAAATATTTAATTATTTGCTTTCAATATAAAACTGTTTAAGAAACTGTTCTTCAAGTGGATGTAGTGTACCAACAATAACAATAGAATGTAATGGTGATCCCATATCCACATTGACCATTTCAGCTAATGTGCCTGCCACAATTTTTTGATCTGGCCATCCAATACGTGCTGCACCCACACACAAACTTTCTCTCGTAACATCTATATAAAAATCAACGTGAACATAAATAACAATTAAATAATTATTATTAATTTCTTATTATCAATAAATATTAATATTAAAAATTGAATCAATATGACTAACAATTTTCTCCATCAAATTCATTGCTGTCAATAATTTGTAATAATTGTGAGCAGGCTTGTTTCACTTCCATAAATCTTGATGGCTGATATTCTTTTTTTTTTTTTGTAATACTTTCCCATGTTGGTTCTTTTACTTGAATATCTACAAGAAGCCAATTATTGTACATTTATTTTTGGATTTAAGATATTACTTTTGACTCACCAAGTAAACATAAGGTGTGTAATCCGTTTGATTTGTTTTGATTAATTTTTTTTAAGAAACTCGAAGGTTTCCAAATATCTGTCCAGAAAGGTATAGAAACTGTTTCTCCAAAATGATATAGCTAAAACAAAAAGTTAACATATTATTTTTAAAAAATATGTATGTTCACAAACAAGAAAATGTATACAGTAGAAGCAGCTTATTAGGATCACTTTTGGACCAAGGTGAAATATGTCATCAACCAATTGTT
Organism: Macrosiphum euphorbiae; assembly: GCA_949089665.1. Classification (NCBI taxonomy): domain Eukaryota; kingdom Metazoa; phylum Arthropoda; class Insecta; order Hemiptera; family Aphididae; genus Macrosiphum; species Macrosiphum euphorbiae. The sequence continues at coordinate 87,106,204 of CARXXK010000002.1, read as the reverse complement.
TCTAATAGGTAATTGGTTTCTACTTGTAGTAGTCTGGCCCGTCTCTAGACATTCTGTTTCAATATCAATTATCTATGTTCCTAATAAGCGGCATCTACTGTATATAGATAATTTATTTTAGCAAAACCTAAAAGTTTGGCTACATAAAATGTAGTAATAAAAATATTATTTTTATTACAAATATATATCAAAATAACAAATACCCACACTATACAGTATAATAAAATAAAACTATACAATAGTTCAGATTATTAAATTTTGAGTATGCATATAATATGAGAAAGAATATAAGAAGAAAAAGGAAAATAACAGTTGGAGAGTTAGATAGCAAAATTAAATTTATATAACACTCTCCTTGTAAAATGAAAATGAAAAAATTTGAGGCTATTTAAGACTTAACTACCCTATGATTGTGTTATAGTATAGGGCTTGGATTAATTTTAATAGAAATAAACAATGATATTATTTGCTTGTATCAAAATTATACACACAATAAGTGAAGACAAAATAAACATAATACCTATTAGTTCAAATTTCAGAATAGATTATAAAGGTTTATATTGGCCTCAAGACTTTTTCATTTGCGTATTTTTTTTGTTTTGGTCGTAGATTATTCTAGGTAAGCTATAAATTTGCATATTTTTAAATATTTAGTTTAATCTAAGGAAAAGTGCATACATGACCAATTTTAAATTTTTTTAAATGTTCATGTATGTAATTATCAGGAAAATTGTACTTGGATAACATTCAAAAATATTTTTTTTAAATACAGTAGAATTTGTTTATAACGATCTTAGAGTTAACAAACCTAGAGAATCAGATGCTTATATCCTGATGACTAGGGTTTGGATTTGAAGGCAATATAATCAATAAAAAAAGCATTTAAAATGTAAAAAAAGGCAAAAAAAGGCATTTAATTTATATAAAAAGGCAATTCATAAATATACTACAAAATAAAATAGTGAACATTTTTTAAACACTTTTAAATGCACACATTTTGAGAAAAATACAAATTAAAAATGAGCATGAATACTAAACTACATTAAGTTTATGCTATTTTGTATAAATAGATTAGGTACCTTTTTCTTTAACCAGGTTTCCTAAGAATTAGTTAAAAACAATTTTAAATATTAACTTACTTGAGTTATACCAGTTAATTTAATGCAAAATAAACAAAAGGTAAAAAAAGGCAAAAAGGCATTTATAAGTAAAAAGGCAAAAAAAGGCAAAAAATAAAAAGATCCATTCTCTAAGAAATTAAATGAAACACATTTTTGTATAAAAATTATTTTTATATTATGATTAATAAAAATAAGGCATTTGCCTTCAAATCCGAACCCTACTGATGACTAAAACATACTGTACGTGTATATGAAACCAACCTAGTACATGGCTGGGAATCATTTTATCCGTAATACTGTTAAATATAGCATCGTAATAAGCAAATTCTACTGGAAATTATGTTTGGGTAGGTACTAGGTAGGTATGTAAGTTTTTATGATTCACTTTATTGATTAATAATCAACTTTTTTTATCGACAATTCTATATTTGTGGATGATGACATCTAGATTCTAGATTATATGAACAAATGAAAATCGAGGTGTTCATATACCTATATCATGGTGATATAAGTCGCATATAACGTTATTAGTTATTTCTTAACCCAGATCCCAGTATATGTGCCATTATGTATATGTGCCATTTTTTTTTAAATTTAAGTTGTTTTATTTCAAAAGTTTACAAATGACCAAAACATGCAATAGCATTGGTATCTATCAATATACATCAAAATTAAACCCATGTATAAAATATTTTTATTATGTACCTATTTATTTTTTTATTGTTTTACCTATAAAATGTTAATAAGTGTTATGTGCTTCTTCTAAAATATATTAAATTAGCTGAAAATTTTAAAGCATATTTTTGACAATTTTGACTAGGTACATATTTAGATAATTTTTAATACAATAAGTCCCAAGCCTATTATTAGTTAGAAGAAAACCTCAAATTGTCTGAATAGTGACTAACCTAGTTCTTTAGTAAACTATAGCCTTAAATTCTAGTTCTCAGTATTTTAGTGTATAGTTTGAATACAATAATATGTTTGTTAAGTTATAAACATAAATATGAAGAGAGTGATACATTTTTGTTATTCAAATATCAACTCACCTGAAGTCCACAACATCCTATAGCATTCATAATAGAAGCATTATGAATCACTTTAGTGTCAATGTTTAAATCTCGTGCCCTCAACAATATATCAGCATGTGTAGTTGCACTAAAAGGATCACCAACCACAAGTAAGACAACATTGTCCTCGTTTGCTTTGTCTAATATTTCATCTGCACCTTGCTCAACAAGCTCTCGGTCAGCTTCAATCAATTGCCTTTCATAAAAATTTTCCTATATAAAGCATATTGTATAATTTTAATTAGTGTAAATAAATGTGTATAGTATAATAATATTATGTATATTGTAATACTTTTGGTTGAATTTTGGGCAGTTACTTAAATATTATTTGGGCTAGTACCTATTGTACTAGAATATTCATAAAAAAAAAATCAGAAATATAATATGAATTTACTAATATTATATTATTATATTTATTACTTATTACTACACTATAGTTATATCTTATTATATTAGACTATACACCCAATTTGCACCCATATTATCTATGAGATGATATAACTGGTACTTATAAATTTCAGTACACAATTTCCGAGACAATTTATAAAAGAAAAATACTAACGCATAGAAAAAGTTATTGAGTTATTATTTATACATAAAAAAAGATATGATTAGGGCTCAGTATATAAAAAATGGGTTGTATCACTTTAATGATATATATAAGTTACTATATAAAAAAATTATTGGACTGATATTTTATATTTAATTCTATACCTATACAGTAGAATCCGCTTAAAGGGGACACCTGCTTAATGGGGACATTAATGACAGCCATTAATTTATTGTATGTAAAATTCTTCGGTTGATAGGGACAGTCAGGATAATGGGGACAAATAGATCGCCGCCCAATATGTCCCAATTTAGCGGATTCGCCTGTATATATTAATACTTGTTTTGTTCTTTTTAACCAAACCGGAAAATTACTTTAGGAGGACAGTAAAGCCACCTTCTCTGAGTGTTCTTTGGATAATAAAATGGCTATCATAAAAATAATATTGTTTTTTTAAAATTTAATGTACACAATTTACTACATAGAAATTATTCATAATGTTAAATTCAAAAATGGTGTGTTAGGCACAATTTACAAGTGGCAATTATTTTATAACTTATTATTTATGATTGTTGTATGTATTTTTTTCTCAGATTAAAATTGATTTTACCTACCTATATTTTTTAATTTGTCTGAAATCAAGAAATATTATTGATTTTATTTTATTTATATATATACTGAAAAACTATTTCTTAATATAAAGAAATGCTAAATTAGTCTGATAAATTCTAAAAAATGCAGGTAATAATAAGCAAGTAAAAATGCTAGTATACTTAGTGATGTGCTGTGGGTAAATACACGGGTAGGTAAATATTTTGGGTATTTAACCATCACTAAGTATAGGTACTTAATAAACTAATTTTCTTGAATAAAATAAGAAATACAGTCAATTAAAAATTAAAATGATGTGCTATTATTTTAAATAAAACAATACACAAAAAAACATTGTGATGATAACACAATTCTCCTTAATTATTATGATTAAATATGCGTGACTTAATGTGAATGGTTACATATTAAAAAACGTTTATCCAAAAGAACAATAAGTGTATAACTATGGATATTCAGTATAAGGTACCTCTCCTTGAGATTTTATAAAATTACCGAAAAATATTTTCTAATATGCAATTTAAAAACTACCAATCACAATATTATAATACTTAATACTTATTGATATTTACCAACCAGTTGAAGTTTGTTCTCTGGTAATATGGATGTATAAGACTCTAAGTACACTCGTTTAGCACTTCGAACGATTTCGAGACCTCGAACTGTGATGTCTTTAACGTCCCCTAAACCTACTCCAATGATGTAAAACATTTTTATTACGGAAAAGTGGGTAAATTTAATTAAAAACAATTAACAAACAACAGGGTAGCGGCAGAAACGACTTTTTTTAGTTTAGAAAATATTACGACTGATATAGTGATATCTCTTTCTTTTTATCTCTCTAGCCGGGTGTGGAATGTGGATTATCTATTGATAACAGCGCATGTGGTTACCACGTCGTAATATTCCAACATCGGCAACCACTACTACGACTATACTGCGAACATTAACAAAATAAATCATGATAATAATATTGATTTATTGGGGTTGTACATTTATTTTGTGCCAGACAGGGCTGCAAATAACAACTTCTCCAATATTTTATGAATCCGATATTTTATTATTATCATATTTTAATTTTTTCTACTACATAATAATATAGGTACAACAATCTCGGAATCGAAATTGTTACGAATTGTACCTACCTACTACAATATTACATTGGGCGGTGAACCATTGGTACGACCAAAGACTTTAATCGTATAATTTATACTATATTATTATAAATATCTATCACGATACCTGAAAAATTCGAAATATAAATATACATTTCATAATATACTTATGTAATAGTAATTTAAATTGTTGGTGGATGGGGTTAAATTTACATGAGAGACCCATGGGGTATGGGGTCACGCCTCCCACATTGCCTATCCAATCACTAATATTATACCTACTTCTAAAGATAATAATTTTTAGAAGTGGTTTTACAAAAATATAAATCCATGGACCGGTTTTTACAAATTATTAATGTTGATAAATTAATAATTATTAAACCAGCATTTTGAAAACACCATTCAATATAGCTCTTATATAGTTATATCATCCAAACCCATTGGCCCATCATGAACCTACACAAAGTTAAAGTTAAATTTAAGCTGTTTGAATTTTGATTCTGATACGTCAACATTTTCAGAAAAATTATCTGGTAAATAAATTACATTCGAGAAGAGGGGTTGTCTTTAAATAATATAATATGATATAATATACATATAATATGTAAACGAACATGTTCAGTGGGTCCATTATCTTCTTGGAGAATAAATAAAAATAAAAAAATATATATAATATGATGTACCTATATATATATACAATATACGTCCTTAAACATATTAAATTAAAAAGAATCGCTCTGCTGCTATAACTATTAAAATTTATAATTTAAGTTTAAAAAAGAATGGTAGGTATAAAAATCACGAAAATCACGAAAAAAACTAATTTTCACATAAATTCATCATAAAAAATAAAATTATAATCAATAATAATAGAAAATTTAATAATTTTTATAATAATTGAAACTCATGGAGATTTTAGATTCTGAGCGAAGCGATGAATGTATTGATTTTAAAATCATGTGTGTGTTTTTCTTTTTTTTTCTTCTGTCGTCCCCTTTTAGGAAAGTGAATCTAGTTGGTACAGTTTTATGTTATTTATAATTAAAACGTGACACAATTTTTGAGTTTATCATTATTTAGAAATTAGAATTAAAACGTTAGTCACTTAGTCAACGTTGATCGTTATTCAGAATTAAAACGTTATCCAAGTTTTGAGTTTATCGTTATTTAAAATAGTGTTAATACCTATTAAATTTAAAAATAATAACTATTGCTGGTAGGTAATGGCCTGGATACGGAATATATTAGTATAATCAATTTTTAGATTGTTTGGATGAAATAAATTTTTCTACGAAACCATTAGACCAGTGGATATTTTAAGGAATTATCACTAGGTGACATTAAAAAAAAAAATTCACGCAACATATTATGAGCTTATAAAAAATGTTCGGTATTAATTATATTGATTAATAAATAATAATTTATAATAATAGTTATTATATTGATTATTCATAGAAATTTACCGAATATTAATAATATTACACCAATACCATTAAATTTTATTATAAATACTACTATTTTTACTAGTATTTATAACCAATGGTACCTATCTAATAAGTTATACGTATCAAAATTATCAAATATTATGCGAATATATAGGTATATTTAATTTAGGATTATTGTATTTTGCAATATTTTGTATAATATATTATATTGAGAAGAGGTACTGTATTTAGTATAAGTCCTGCAAGTATAAAATATTAGATTTTAAATTATTTTACAATTAGGTACCGAAAGTCCTGTCGTCGTAGTATCGTACATGACGTATTAGGTAACCTGGTACAGTGGTACCTTGAAGGCTTGGGCGTTTAAACACTTTAAACTGTTTAAAGGTTCAAATTGAAATAATTACCTATTTAGCTAATATCTTATAGGAACAAGTACTAAAATCAAATCAAAAACAATCAATTTCTAGATATTTGCCGGAACGACTGACGACCAGATGAAACATGTCGCATTGTCGCGTGCGCACTTTCTTGCATTGTATTATTCTATGGATACCTACGGGCTACGGTGAACGATCACATGGGTTTTTCATTCTTAATAATTATTTGTCAAACGGAATGATACCTATACATCATAAATAAATAACAAAACTAAATATAATAAATAATCAATAAATAAAATTATATAATAATTTCAAACATCGAATTTTTTACAAAAATTGTTGTCGCCCAGTAATTAAATATATCATCTACTAGGCGACAAAAAGTTTTCTCTGGGCCACTTTTCTGTCCCCCAGTATATAAGTTAAAATATCCACTGCATTTAGCATTAGACCTTTTAAACAAATAAATTTTAAAATATTTCGTTTTGAGTCATTTTTCGTTCAATGATATTCTATAAATTACGACGTTTAGGGTTAATTTTCATTTAATGATATTCAATGAATTACGTTTTGCGTCATGTTTTGTTTAATGATAATATATATAATATATTTTGTTTTGTTTTGGGTCAATTCATTATTTTTGATTATCGCTTTCCGTTATAATAACGTTTACAAACTTCAATCGTTCCTAGATTCTGAGTGGAACGATGAATGTATTGATTTTACAATGATGTGTGTTTTTTTTTTTTTTTTTTGTGTCTGTGTACACGATAAGTAGTCAAAATAATGCTTCAATTTTCGACTTCAGTATCTTGTTCGATTGGAAATTGAATACCGTTGGTGCATTGAGAAGGTCAAAATTTAAAATTTCCAGTACTTTTCACAAGCGGCGGGAAAAACAACATAAAAATTAAAGAAAAACGGGAATTTTTACGCAAAATCGGTTTTCCAAAAAATCGATTTTAGTTTTTGGTGTAACTCTAAAACAAATGAACGTATATACATGAAATTTTCACTAGTTGTTTATATTTGCATTTTCTATACACGATAACATTTTCAAAATATTTTAATTTATTTTGAACTGTTTAGGGACATTTTCAGTTTCCAATTTTATTAGTTTTTTTTTTTTATGAATATCAATAAAAATTTATTTGTTGAGTAAAAATACTTGCAAATTTAATACAAGGCTCCTACTATATTGTTTCAAAGACAGATGAAAAAATATTAAAAATCGTTAGTCACAGTTTTTTTTTTAAGCATTTAAAGTTCAAAAAATGACAAAATATGGAAAAATCACGAAAATTTGCAAATTATTTCGAGTTAGAAATTCATAAAAAATTTTCTTTTTAAATCTAAGATATTAAAATGTAATACAAGATTCCTTATAAGATTTCCTACATTTATCAAAAAAAAAAATTCTATAAGAAAGTCAAATTTAATTTTTATGAGCGTTTGAAATTCAAATTTTTACAACATTGGATATTCACTCGATATCTCATGTGGCGATTTCCTTATTTTGTTGTAATTCAAAAACGAATAACTGTAGATACCTACATGAAAATTTCACTGAATTATATTAGCATTTCCTATACATCATACAATTTTGAAAATATTTTGACTCTTTTTGAGCCCTTTACGGACATTTTCAGTTTTCAATTTTTTTAGTTTTTTTTTCTATAAATATCAATAAAGTTTTTTCTGTTGGGCCAAAAAGTGTAAAAAATTAATACAAGGCTCCTGATATATTGTTACAATAGCAATTGAAAAATATTAAAAATACATAGGCACAGTTTTTTTTATAAGCATTTAAAGATTGCATTTTGACAAAATTTATCAAAATCTCGAAAATTATCAATCATCGTAATTAATAAATTATAAATGTTCAGTTTTTATAGCTAAGGATTGAAAATTTAAAAAAAAAGATTCTCATAAATAGTTCATACTGTAGCCAAAAAATCTAAAAAATATATGAGCACAGTTATTTTTTACAGACATTTTAAGTTCAAATTTGGGACGAAATTACATATTAAAAAACCTAGCATAGGTACCTATTTTAGTTATTTTGTTGTGAGTGTATAATACTATTCATGGGTACTTGAAACTTCTAAATTACACTATATTATATATATGATAGTATCAGGGTTTGTTATTGATGTATAACGTGTTATAAGTACCTAATGGATATTGTGATATGATTAATTTGGAATTTATTATAGGTCAATTTTTTTTTTAATACCATAGATATGTATATAATATGTCTCAAACCTAGACTGACATACCGTCTTCGCTCAGAATCGTTTTTCTTATTCAATAATATTGTATCATTGAATTCAAATTTAATAGCATCCATTATACAGTGACCCACATGTAACCTACTGTACAGCAGAGCGACATCCACTTACCCACCTTTTTACTTTTTAATTAACTTTACGATATTTTAGGTACATACCTAAGCATAAATATAATAATAATTGTAATTACACTTTGTCATGGAATATTTTTGTCTGTGGTGTTTTTGCACCATTATAACTTGTAATTACTTTTATAATAAAGTCTTAAAGCTTAAAATGTTGAATTATTATTTAGGTAGGTAGGTACACAGAATATTTGATCCTGGAATATATTTTTGTCTACAGGGATATTTTAGTTTTGGGATAATTTTACATGTCAGTTATTTATACAAGTGATTTAGGTTTCTCCATCGTAGTTGATTCATATATTTTATTTAACGATACAAACATAGACAAAATATTATATTGGTTAACATCATTTGATTTTAAATTACCGAATTTATTGGAAATTGGATTACGCATCCAATAATTTAACTACATACATATTATATTATATTTATTATTTATGTATTATATATACATTATACATGGATACATGTATATAATATCAGTAAACTAATTAATAAAGAAAAAATAAGTTATGAGAAAGATCTCTTAATGAGGTGGTGAGTAGGTAGTTAATACTAGACAAGTTAATGATAATTTTTAATTGAGTTAAGTTAAGTTGATGGAAAATATTTTAAAAAGTTTGCTAGTTAATAGTTTCCCTATTTTTTTTAACTCAGTTAATTTAAAAGTTACATGGAAACTTACAATTAACTTATTAACTTAAGTTAAGTTATTTATTTGTTTATTTTTTAATTTATAAATAGCCACCAATATGATTTTAACTAATAAATAGTAAATGTTTACACAACATGTATCATCATTCATCAATAATAATTGTACTATATTTATTATTTAATTATTTATAAATTATCTTAACTTGGATTTAATTCAAATTAACTCGTTATTTATGAAGTTTATATCAATAAAAATCAGTTACGTTAAAAATTAAGTTAATTAAATGAAATCATAAAAAGTTAAAATTAACTTAACTTAGTTACTAATCTAGTTTTTTCAAATTTAATCAGGCACATTAGTCATTTCTTAAGTGTAAAGACATATAGGTACCTAGAAACTAAAAAAGAACTATAGTAGGTTCAACTATTGCAATTATTAGTTGAGAAAGTCGAGCCTCTCGCCAGAATTATATCATTTAGATAATGTATAATGGGTATATCTTAGATAGGTACTAACATACTAACTTATAGAACCTATATTAACTAAAAGAATAAACACATCTGAACGATAAAATGTGGTGAAAAAAAAAATATAAATTAGAAAATAAATTTGATATACCTACCTACCTTGGTATCTACTTATTTACATAGGTATTATGTAGAAACTTTTACCTAGTTTATCCATAGTTGAATTTGTCTAATTATAATTTATTGTTTAATACCTATCTATGAGAGGTATAACAAAAATACAAATTTGTAAAATATTTACCTATGCAGTAAGTACATACCTACATGATTCATGAGTAGGTTTTCATGTATTATAGAGCATGATTGTATGAATCTATGTTAATTTTTTTTGGGGGGTAATTATATGATTTGAGAGCGTTTGTTACAAATATGTTTATTACATAATTTCATTGACATTTTTTTTTAACAATTATTAAAGGTAGAGACTAGAGAGTAATAACAAATAACAATTATTGTGATGATTTTGATCACCATAGTAACAACTTACACAACTGTTCCATTGATTTGTTATAGGGTTTTATTTTAAATTATACTGACATATCTAGATAAACATTATTGTTTATTAAATATCAGGAATTATGACAGTATAATATACCTATGTAAAGTACAATGTTTAGTGACAGCCCAGTGAATGTAGTTGGGTTTAACCACACTGAGACGCATAGAAAAGGGTATGTTGAAAAGCTACTTTAATATTTTTTTATAATTATTTTTAATTATTTGTTTGAGTAGAAAAGCTGAAAAATCAAATCAATATAATGGACTGTTCACTGAAGACAAATCATGTGATACCATTGATGTGAAAACTGTAGATGTTAGTTAAATTTATCATCAATTTTTCCACAACATATTATTTACTGTTGAATGATTTAGACGCAGACTGATTCCATTGAAAACATTGATATTAGAAATGTCGATCTTGTTGCATTAAACAGTTGTTTGGAAAAAGGCTTAAGACTCTTAAAAACTGAATGTAATGACTGGCCAAAAATGCCTGATTATTTAGAGACAACTCAAAAAGATATAAATGATGAAAAAACCATGAAAGTATCTATAAGGCAACACCCTTCATTTGGAATGGTAATCACTTGTAGTTTCTCAAATATAGTTTTCTGTAAAAGATAATAGTATAATATTAACTGTATTTTAATGGTAATATTATTTCTTTAGTTCAAAATATTATGATCAATATAAAATAATATGAATTTGGCAATATAAAAAATCATTTTGACTAAGCTGTTAGAAATAGCTTAAATAAATTAGTTTAAGATAAAGTGTTACCTATTTTTAGTTACAACACCTTAGTAAATTATTCTCAAATATTTTTAGTTGTGTTGAGTTTAGTTAATACATACTTGAATCGATAAAGCTAATACTATAGGCGTACATTTGGGGAGGCTAAGCCTCCAGCCCGCTCCCCTATTTGTGCCCATGGCTATTACCCACATAGGTACTATATTAATTCAATTATTTTAAAAATCAATATTTTATTGAATTTTAAATTTAAATTTTCTTTTATGAAGTTTAATTGGCATACTTATAATATTAGAATGGTATTAATTATTAACAATTTACTACAATTTTGAATTGATTTCTTAGAAAAATATCAGTGCAATTAGTTGGAATTGTAGCGGAGATAAATTAATGGTAGCTACTGGTGAACATTGCCATACACAGTGGTGTAATCATTTAAATTCAGTATTTGTTTATTCTATGTTGGAGTGAGTAAATTACTTTGGTATTGGTATCCAATTTTATGAAAATTAGTGATTACTATTTGATATTTGTATATAGTACCTATAATGAATAATAAATTTTATAATATGTGTTCTATTTGACATTCAGCTTAGAAAATAGTGGCAGTACTGTATCTAATATACTGGAAGTTACATCTTGTATCACATGTTTAGCTACACATCCAACCAATGAACATCTAATAACAGCTGGATTATACAATGGTACAGCTCAAGTGCTTATGATAAATATACTTAAAAGGACTCTACATCCACATACGCAGTCTTCATCTTTCAAACGCTTAACTTGGCGAACTGTACATTCTGAATAATCCATTTAGCTATGTTATGATTAATATTTGAGTGAATAGACCTATTATCAAAGTTATAAGAAAGAATATTATCTAGTATAGCTCATAGGTTTTTTTTTAGATTTTAATTTTAAAGCAAGTTGTGAGTGTTTTAAAATGCTCAAACAATTCACAATTTTAAAATACTTATAAATTGCTTTAAAATTAAAATAAAAAAATAAATATCTATGAGATTTACTAGATAATATACTTACTTCTAAATTTGACAATAGATCTAAATTTACTCCAATATTAATTATAAATTCTTTACAGAGTTAAATAGATTATTCAGAATATACAATTTGCTATGTTATTCGTTTGTAAGCCAAAGACAATGCGTGGATGTAGCGTTTAAATTAATATTTAAACCATAAATTCATGTAATAAAATGTTGTCTACTTCAAAATTGTGACATATAGTGACAATGTATTGTAACAAAATATGTATTATAGTAATTGTTCAACACACATTGATAAAGAGGTAATGGTGTCGTAAGCGATCTAACCATTATTTTTATGATCTACAATCTGTTGTGCTAACAATTATTAAGGCTAAATTTATAGACCCATAAATTGGAGCCCACACCCAGCTGCTACGTTCGGACCCCTCTACTCCGCCCCTACACATAGTTATAATACACTGAATCCGTTGTACTTCGGTAACACATAGATAGTTGAGATGATGTCAGCATTACACACAGACCCTGGGAGAGCAATATTAGGGCCGCGGGTATACTACTTATTAGAACGATACCCCGCATCAATTAAAGCCACATCTGCAACCCTAAGTCAAAGGTCAGTGTTCGCACTACAAAATAATCAACTATCTAATTATGGAAGGCCCCCTGGACTGTGAGAACCAAAGAAGCAGTCCACCAGGGATCTAGTAAGAGAGGAGATAGGAGCCCTGGGAACAGCCTATTATTCAGACGTGATTTAGCTACCGTACGTACACACTCCTGTACCTTTTCGTTCTTGGTAGTAACAATTTTTCTCGTTTTGACTTAGATTATTTTTGTTAACAGCATATTTCGGACTTAGAGAATATTCGAGCAATCGTTTATTTTCTAAGGCACTAGTATTCTTCGTTAATTTGAATAATCTAATAGAATTTAAATTCAATTTGTCTTTTATTTTCTACAATTTTAATAAATATTGCATCAAACCACAAATTGTTGATCATTTGACGCTTGTACCATCATCCTATCCTGACACCACCTCCTGTAAGTTGGGTACACGCAACACAGCACATTGAATGGTATTACAAAACAAATATGTTCTATATGTATCAATAAAGGTTCTCCTTTACTTGAAAGGTGGATGCAAGAAGTATAGTGAATATCTATAAATCCATCAAACATTCAAAGGATTCAATTATTGATGGTTTCTAAATGATATAAAAGCAACCTTATGTGGTTAATTAATATAGTATTAGTAACAATAATATTTTTTATGTTGAGGTCTTTTTTTAAATTATTTGTTCGTATTTTTTGTAACACTTTTTCATTAATTAATATTTAACAAAGGTTGCTTTAATAATTTGTGTGTATTTAAATTTTTTTGGTAGATTGATTACGATATCGGTATGCTTTAGTATGTTTATTGCTTACGACACCTTTACCTACGCCATAAAGATTATTGTACTAGGTTCTAGGTATACTTAGTGTTATGTTTATACTTGCAACACTTACTACAAGAAATAAATTTATGATTCCAAACATAATTTTTAGGTGAATTGGTGATTTGTAACACAAATGATAATATGTCTATGGTTTCCCTCGAATGGCATTCAGTGGCTGTATCTGAATCATTGTGGTTTGTGAGATCTGATCATCGTGTTGTATTGATAACTGCAGGAAAAGATGGATATGTTTGTGTAGGAACTATGATAAGTGACAAAATAAAATTCACACAAAGAATATACAGGTATATAAAATAGATATTAAATTATTCAAAATAATAATCATAAGTAATTAAAATATAACTAATTAGATATCTTGTTGCATTATTGGAATTTTATACGGTAATACAATTAATTCTTAATATTAAAGTATAAAATATAAGTATATGTGTTGTAACTGCATATTATGTATAAACAATAATTCATATTTACATACTGACACAAATCACATAATATTAATATTGTAATCATAAAGCCCCATCCAGACCAAAGAAACATCTGTTGGAAACATGTGCTCCCGACAATGTTTCTAATTTCAAGTCATAAGTGGTAACATACATATGGTCGATGACAACACGTGTTTCTTAGTCTGGACAGGGCTTAATAGATGCGTTTTCATGTCCTTTACAACTTCTTGATTATCAGGCACTTGATAATATTCAAATTCTCTATAATAATTTTTAAGTTCATAATATACCTATTACCCACTTAAAAGTACTAAATGGAAAGTAAACTACAATATCGTTAGATGAATAAACATTAACTACTATACATATACATTTGTTTTGCATTATATTTGTACATAGACAGTGCTGTGGACACAGCCACACAGGGCAAAGTGTTAGTTTAGAGCTGGCCATGTATGTGTCATCTTTTGCACTACCTCTAAATGTATAATTGTTAGTTGTATGATAATAGATAATCAAATACCAATGTCTTAATTATTTATGTTTGACAATAGAGAATGGGACATCCAATACCTACTTCTCCTTTTTCTTATGTATAGAGAAATTTGTTTGCAGCTTTGATTACATTTTTTTTATAAATTATAGAAGAATAAAAACCGAGATACTTAATCTGCTAGGTGTTGAGGGTTCCCCGTCACTGAGTAGGTTGTCACTGTAATGGCTAATATGTTCATTTATAATTCAATGGTAAATCATTGTATACCAAAAGCAATTTTGAACGATGTAAATGGGTGAATCAGAACACCTATTTCTAAGGACAGCTTATGTTATATAACTATATTGTAATAATTTACTAAACTACCCTCAAATTTGAAGGTTGGAATAAATATGTTGCTCCAAAATGTGATGAATTGGCCTAGGATTTCTCTGCATTACTTTATTTTTTTCTTTTAGTCCAAATAGATTGGTGGTCGGTTAAGCCACTTATGTCTACAAATTGGCTCATACTAAAAAAATAGAACAATTTTCTTTTTTTTTTGCTTATTTTTGCATATTTTAATCAAAATGCATTTAAGTGCACACAGGTTTTAAGAATATATTTGATAAAACGAATATTATAATTTTGTATTTATGTAATGAAGATTGAAAATTTGTAAATATTTTTTTTATATAGAAAATATTTATTTATAAACTGGCACGGTCTGTTATATCGAGTAAAAAGTAAAATATTATCTTAATAGTCTGTATAATCAGATTGAAAAAAATAAAAATATATCTACATAATTTACTGTAAAACCAATAAATTTTTTGCTCGGTTTAGAATTTAAAATAAATATTTTTTAACAAATATAAAATATTTTCTTAAACGTTTTTGTTAGATTTTTCTCCAGAACTAAGATCGGAACTCAAGTAGTTAGTAGTATATTATGTAGTATGTACATTATAATATTATAATGAATAATAAACATCTAACTACATGACGTATTTAGGTATTTAGTTGGGATTCCAGGGAAAGTTGGTATTCGGTGTTTTGATTATTCAAACAGACATTTTTTAGTAGCTCTGGAAAACGGAAAAATCTCTAGCCACTTATGCGAAACAACAAGAAACATTAAAGGTACGTCATAGTATACTCTGGGCCACGATAGAATGCACCCGGCGGTAGACCAAAAACTCATTTTTCGGAAAGCGCCGGTTTTGGCGGCAGGTGTGTACCATAGACCAGTGGCCACATGGAGGGGGAAATTTGGCCTAGAGACGACGGAGCACCGTAATTTGGATGGGCATGCAAGATGCATTCTCTCATGACCCAGAGTATAATTATAAATTATTAATTACTAATTACACACTATTCCACACCACCCATGAGGTTGTGTGTCAGATGCGTTTTTTTTAAAGTGGTATCCCCAATAGGCCTAGTCCACTATAAGAAGTACAGAGGATTATAACTTGTACCGTGCAATTTTTTTTTTATTGAATTATAGAAATTAGTACATTAACTTGACATATATACTTGACTATTGATGATTTTAAATTTAACAGAAAAAGTTGCAATGTATATAAGTATAGTATAAGTAACTTATTATTTGAATACAGATGACGTTCATATTTAAATTTAAATTTTGAATAATTTGTATAAAAATATTAAGTATATAATTAAATTTATTTATTATAATTTTTACCTAGAACTTGAAGCTGCAAGAGCTTTGTTATTATAATTTATCATTTTATATTTTTTGTACTTTCGGTGATAAATTTTTAACCAACATTTTTATTAAATTGTGCGTTTCAGAAGATCAAGTTATAGAAGCCGTAAAAGTTAAAACATACAATGGATATTCATTAATGATTGAAAATATACAATTTTGTCACAAAAATTCAACTACATTTATCATAACACAGTTTGATTCTACAATACTATTATACAATGTGTATCAAGTTGGTAAAAATAAATTATTAATTTTGAATATATTGTGTAAATGTTATTTATTCACAGAAAGATCCACAAAAAATTATTTTTAATCGAAAACTAATAACCAGATTATGTTGGAGTTTAGAAAATGAGTTTATAGTATACGTTGGTGAAGAAAATGGAGAACTTGCTAAAATTAATCTGACAAATGGGAAAACAGATTCAATCAAAAAATTTACATTTTGCGATATAACTGCAATGAATATTAATCCAAAAAGGTTTTAATTTAAAAAGTTTTATATTGTATACATAACAATTTAATAATTTTAATTGTTTTATACAGAAAAAATATTATTGCAATCGGTACAATACAAGGAGAAATATATATAAGTAAATATGAACAGCCATTTGAAACTTGAAAAAAATTAATTTAAATAATATAAATTATGGTTTTATAATTGAATGTCGGGCGGAATGTTATTCACGGTTTTATTAATTATACAAAAATGTACTACATTTATTAAAGAGAAAAATTGTATTTATTTTGTTTTTTTTGTGCTGATATTTTGTTTTAAAGAAAGATGTGTTTTGTTGTGGTGACGAACTATGATGTAGAAAGGAATAAATAAATATATGTAGTGTACTTGTAGTAGTATTGTTATAAGAATGAGATCGTATAAGGAATACTAACAGCTTAGGAATGGCTGTATTTCATTATTATTATTATTATTTTTTTTTTTTGGTTTTTTTTTTCTTTTTCTTTTTTTTTTGGTTTTTACATTTTTTCCTAAAGTTATTGATAAAAAAAAAATTAGTATTGAGTGGACTTATTACACTAATTGAAAAAGAAAACACTACTAAATGTTTTAACATTAATAACAATTGTAAAGATATCTGTAAAACAATTTAAGTAAATAAAAATACATTTGAATATTGGTGATTCATCTTACACATAATGGATTGGAATACTTAATTTTTTTAACTGTAACAGTCTCACAAAAAAAATTCCAATTCAACATTAATATTCTTAACATATATTTTTAAAACAATAATAAAATAATTTATCATAAAAAAATAACACAGTAATATCACACCAATGGCCACATTCCTTATATGTATAATATCAACAATAATAGGATAGCCACTAAAACAGACACATACTGTGTTCCTTAAAACTACATTGAAGAATTATTCATTATCGATCTACCTTAACTGATTAATGCCTAATGCGCAACATAAGGAGTTCAATGGGATATGGTTTGTGCCCATTTCTTCAATCACACACTTTGTATGTCAATATTATTAATAGCAAAAATCTATGCCAAAAATTAATATTGCATAAGTGACAACATATTATACAGTACTAGATGCACGTATTGTTTACAATAAAAAAACATATTGCTGTTTTACATTTTTTTTTTTTTTTAAAGTCACTTATAGCAATTTACATTTTTGATTGTATTAAGATCTTTGATATGAAATGCATACCAACCTCTAAAACACATAAAGAGACTAAATCTATTCTACTTGATACAGTCGGTGGAATAGTTAGTTTTTAATAGACAATAATTAATTAACAATAATCTGTGATATTGAACTACAATAATAATTTAACACTTAAGAGAGGTTGACATGTAATTGAAATTCATTCGCATTTTTTAACAACCTATCTATTAAACATTTATACATTAATTTAATCTTTTCAAAAGTTACAACATTCACAAGATACAACACACATAAGGGCTTACTATGTTTAATATAATTATGGTAAGTAAACCTTAAAAAAAAATAATATTGTTCCGTATCACAATTGTACTTAAATAATATCAGAGAAGGGTAAAAAGTGTATTTGAAGTAACAGTTATTTTAACTTTTTTTTTCACATGCTCATGTTCATTATTTATAAAATTGATAGTTAAATTAAAATATGAATAAATATTAAATAAAAAGGTAACTCTTAAAGGGACGATGACAAGTTCCACATATATCTGATTGAATTGATATATGTATGTAGGTATGTTATATTTTCTTCGCATTTCATAGCTTTTAATTCAAATACAAATTTTACCAATTACTGACAAAAATAAAAATTGAATCGCTGATTTTATTAGTATCACAAATATCACATTAACGAGTGAATAATTTTTTCTTAACATAATTTTTTTTTTAATTTAAATAATGGGTGGGGTGGGTTTTGCTGACATAACATATTGATTGACAATACAGCTAGGTATGTATAAAAATTGTCTTATTAATCATAGATTTGATTTTTATAAATATTACAACCAATCAGCAATTCAATTCAATTATATTATAGCAGTTTAAAATAATAATTTTCATAACTATCTATGTACTAAAATTTGTATTGCATTAACTTTTAGTTCACCTAAACAAGTGACTAGATACTGATGCAACAATCAGTCCATGATGAGTTTTGTCACAAAAACAATAAAAAAAAAAATTAAATAATTAAAAACAACATTTACATTTAAATAATTATGATACTTAAGTTTAAAAATTTAGTTTAAAAAAAGAGCCTGATAATATAAGATAAAATAAAAAGTTATTTACACATAATAATGTATAGAATTTAACTAAAATGTTGAAACTATTTAAAAGACAAGTTCATCATGAATACGAAATAAGGGGATTACATACAATTATTATTTTAGATTTATATAGTAAGGTGGAGGGGAATAAATACACTGTAGTGATAAAAAATCACAATAAGTGTTATTACATAAAATAAAATAATAATAATAATAATGAAAAAAAAAAAACATTTGTCACAAGTTAGATTCTGAAGAACATCTTAGATAGTTATGTTGAAGATAAGAGGTGATTTTTGCATGGATTTTGCTTGTGCTTGACAAGAGTTAAGCCATTGCATTGGTGGCAATGGTAAATCTCCCGGAGACGGACAATTATTGAATTTGGCACCAGCATAAAAGTTATCACCATTAGGTGAGCTGCATCGTTCATCGATGTTCATAAGTTGTTTGAGCAGGGCATATTTTTCAATAACCAATTGCTGTATATCATCTTCTTTAAATTTCTTGTAAGGACCATATTTTTGCGGGGATTCGTAAGATGGGGGAGTGTGATGTAATGGCACTTCAGGTAGATATTTATTCGGAGTGTCAATAGGCTGTGAGCATAACAATTGAGGTCTTTTCATTTTTATTACTTGGTTATTTTTAGCTACTTTGTGAAAATTTGTTTTATCAACCATAATTTCATCTCCGTCCGACAAACTATGATCCATAAATTTCCTAACATTCATTGTATTTGATTCATTATAATTTAGTTGTTTAACGCAAATAGGCGTTTTTGATTTGGGTTTCTTTGATTCATGAATCACTTTAGAATTTTTAGTTGGACTGAACTCTGGTTTAGGTACATTTTTTGTTTTACTTCTATGTACATTGCTTGGTAAGCTGTTTCTCCTTGGACGAATTGGTTTGTACATGTTTATGATTTGCATTAAATAATACTTAATGAGCAATGTCAACCTACATAAAAAAAATATTATAATATTAATATCATTTTTTACACAAAAAAAAAGAATTAGGTTATAAGTAAGTTTTTTAATGTATGCAATTAAAAATCGAATACCACAGCTTGTATGTAATTAAAGGAGAGCTGACATCACAACAACAAATTGTTATGGTACAACAATCAAAATTATTCCCCGCGTTTATGTAATTAAGAAAACTAATAGTACCTTGTAATAAGACAAGACGAACAGTTCTGTTCAGAGCTTGTAAATATACCGTCTCACATCTGATTCTATAGTTTGTATTATTTATATTTAAGTATTTATTTGTTATTAATTTTGAATATACGTATATTGTTCTTAAATAATCTGATTAATTGGTCTACGCCTTTAATCAGTCAATTAAAATTGATTCATGGCATACATCAGTACCTATCTATTTAGGTAGGCACCAAGATAAACAAAATTGTTTTTGTTTTTATTCATTATAGTCAAATAATTATTAAAATTAATCTATTGTAAAATAAACAAGATACAACAATGATTAATAATAGATAGGGATCAAGTTTTTATCTGTATTTTTTTTTTGTTTGCGCAAAAGAAATATAGAGCAATATTGTATTATAAAAATGGTTAATTGTTCAGTACCTATAATAGTCACTTGATAATAAACAGTGTTTACACAAATGTTTCCACTAGAAATTAAAGGTACCTAAAAACATTGGTAAATATTTTACAATTAACTATGATGATACACGAGTATAGTACTTAGGTAGGTACATAATATATAGCATCTCATTCAAGTACAAATGTCCAATACTGACCAGTTCCTATTATTTTACTATTTTCTGATATTATGAAATTTTCAGAAAAATCATTTCTTTAAATTTTGCTGACATAGGTAGGTAAGTCGAAATTTTATGATTGTTGTATGAATAATAGTAAAACAAAGGAGATAACTTTAGAATAAGATTTTGGCAAACTCAGTAGTTGCCTCTTATTGGACTTATAGTTAATGGACTCATTATCTTATTGGGCTGAAACACCCTGGTCCCGATTTTCATGTATACTAACACATAGAAAAAAAATTGTCTACTGGAATCATCACATTGGACCTTTCGCTGAGTTTTACTTAATTGAAATATTGAATCATTTGGTTAGGTAATGGTCTTATATATTGGTCCCAAAGTGAGTCCAATCAGGTACCTACCTCACATTAAATTTTGAGTTCCTGTACTAAATGTTATTGCAGGCCCTATATACAATTTCCAAGAAAATAGAACCCATAACAAGCGATATGGGACTATACACGATTGTAGGTAATCAATGGTTAGCCCACAGTTTAAAATAACAAAATGTCTTAATCGAGGTCTTAATACCCGAACTTTTCTACTTTACCGGGCACCCATTTTTTTGCAATTTTATTTTTTTGTAACCAATGTAGTTAAGTACGCTGAAAATTATGGTGAAGTCAGAATTTGGCTCTTGGCCTCGCTCTTGGCCTAATGAAGTTCACTATTTTGCGATTTTTACTCATTCACCTCAGGTGAACTTATGTTTTCAAAAATATTGTTCTAAGTACATTTATTGCCAGTGTGGCCCCTAACAAGCTCGGATATTAAAATCTAAAATATCCCCCTATTTGCTGTGTAAACCACCTAGGGTGAACTTAGGATTTTAAGTATATTGTTTTTAAAGTATATTTATTGCCAGCGTGGTTATGTCGTAGTGTGGGCAGTGATTACATGTTTTGCGGCACCCGTCACTACGCTCCTCGGCGCCGTCGCTTCGCTCCGCTAATCTTAAATATTCCTTGACTTGGTGTGCAACACCAGCTCAAGTAGGTCACAGGGTACGTTATGCGTCACTCATCGAAAAAAAAAAATATCAATATTGGAAATAGTCGTAGTAAACTACCTAGTGTGATGCTCGAATGCGTAAAAATCACAAAATAGTGAACCTCATTAGGCCATAACTTCAAAACCAAGTACGAGAGCCAAATTCTGACTTCAACATCGTTTACGGTATACTTAACTACATAAGTTTCAAAAAAAATAATTGCAAAAAAAAGGGTACCCGGCAAAGTAAAAATATACCTCATTTTTAATAATGCTATTTATTTATATTTATTACAGAATTCATTATGTTATATCGATATTTTTGCAGGTAGGTTTTAATTAGGTGGCCACTGCTACCTATATAGGTTGTAGGTACCCCGAGTATGAACAACGAAAAAATATGTCAAATCTTAAATTTGTATAGGTAATCAAACAAAGGTTGGACAAGCCCCAAACAAAGATTTGCATTAATTGTACAGTCACCTAATTACGTAAAAATAAAAATAAATTTAAAATTATAAGATACTTAGTCGACCATAATCAGTACCTGCGACACTCGATGCTCGTAGCGGTGCTCGCCTACGCGATATCTAAGATGCAAATAGGACACGAAAATTTATAATATTATAACGAGTGTTATAATGAATAATGATCACAGATAACTTTGCCTGCAAATGGAACGTCGACAGTCACAATAACGGTAATAGTAATAGTAATAACTAAGTGACTGGGCAGAGCACAATGGGTAGGTAGGATAGGTACTTGCCATGGAATCCCCGCTGGACACGATAAAAAAAATGCACTCCTCGATCCGCCATTGCCCTACTCTCTCACAAGCCTCCCCCCCCCCTTCAACAGTAAACGCACCCGATCGAAACGACACGGATGGACGATTTGAGCATCGGTCTTCGGTTAGCAGCTACATCCCCCCCACCCCCGCTTACCACAGACGAAAAGAAGCAATCGCTTACCTATCGGCGGCGTACGTCGTCGTCGTCTCTGGTAACGTCGACGGGATATTCTCTGAGCCGCGATCAGGAAGGCGTTCGTCGCGCACGCACGCACAGCACGTATGGGCAGCACGGGCCGCGGCCTGACGTGTGTGTTCTGCGGGCGGGTGTGCTCGTTCGCTGGCGAAATCGAATGGAACCGAACAACGACGCACAAACACACTGTTATTATGATGACGATAATAATATAACACTATTATACGGTACCGCACTGACGAGCGAAAAATGTTTTTTTCTTCCGTTTCCTTGTCGCACTCGAGACGAACGAAAGAAAATCGCCGGAACAGCAATAGCGATGTCACAACAATAGGTATAGGCGACGGGACGCAGTCGGTATTATAATAATATTATATTATAGTGGCAACGACGCCAATTAATGATAATGCAATAATAATAATATATAATTATTTACGTATAGTTTCTCCGTCGACAAACGCGCGCTAGTTTCGTGAATGCCTACGTGCAAAAATATACAAATGTCGTCTCGGCCGTCTTTCGAGGACGGCGGAAACGATACAAATAATAATTTAATAACGAATAAACAATAGACACAATGCGATGCGGACGGGGCGCGTCGCCACTGGCACAAACGCAGCGGATGAAAATTCGAGAACGACTGAGGGAAGCGGCACCACCGCGATAGTCGTACAACAACAAAAACACGGACCGTAGGCCGCTGGTCGTGGCTCGTAAGTGGAGGTGGTATAGTGGTTACTCGGTGCCAGTGTGCCACCCGCCACCTATCTCATAGCAGCGACCACCCCACCCCCCCGCCAACAATAGTGCCGATCGGTAGCCTGGTGGCGGTGGTGTCCCCCTCCACTTCACAACTTCTGATTCCGTAAACAATGGCACTGTGATGGCACTTAGCACTGTTGCTGTGCGGGCGGGTGGTAAAAAACCAAAAAGTGAGAGGCTGGCGCTGCCGCTCGCTACTCGTTGTGTATCAGCAGCTGCAGCAGCCGCCGCCGCCGCTGTTCGTCAGTGGCGTACTTTCAGCATTGCTACACCGCCGACCACCCCTCCACCCCGCCACCAACGATTGCGACCTATGCGACGTTGTCGGTTGTTGGCGACGGCAGGCGGGCAGTAACGTGATTTCTCGACCGACGTAACGCCTCCGCCGTCGTCTCGGTGAAAGGCTCGTTGTGTTTTACGTAAACGTGGCGGCGAGTATGAAAGTCCTACGTTAGCTGAATACGACACGATGTAATGTTTAAAAAAATATTATAGTACCCACCTATAATATTATTATTTCGATGGTCGGATACTGGACTACTGGAGTATTATCACGACGGTGCAATATTAATTATTGGCAATAGTTAATAATGATGACACTGTTGTACACCTGCATAATTTTATAGTGTCTCGTCTCCAATTTTTTTTAGTATTTTACAATTCATCCAGCTAAACTCGAAATGACGAAATTACATCGTTAGGCTATGTAGGCATATTGCACATGCCGGTTTTTGAGTTTCTTCGCCAATGTGTCTTACGAGTTGAGTCATGAATTCTCGTAAAGTAAACAAGCTTGACGCTTAGACGGCAGAGAATATACCTATAGGTACTAATGTACTATCATCTTAATATCTTATTATGATTTAAAACACATGCAAAGTATTATTAAGTATGTAGGCATCCACGCGACTACGCATACAATAGATACATAGGTAGGTACGTGGCCCCTATGTACGTGAACATTGGTATTTGACGACTGACGTGGTGAATACTGAATAGTGAATACTGAATATCTTTATTAAGTACAATAGTCAATAATGTTTAACTGGACACTGGTTTCGAGCTGCTATTCTCCCTCCCCCTCCCCATTGAGATGTCATGTTAAATAATTTTTTTTTAATTAAACAATTATTGTTTATGTGGTAGGTAACTTTTAGTTTACCTATAGACTATAGTTATACACTTATACCTACCTTAAAAAGTTTTATAGTAGTAACTATGTGGTAAAAGCAAAAATGTTTGTAATATACTAATATATTATACCAGGTACCTATCTATATCTATACCACATATTATCACACAACACACTTCTTACCACTGCTACATGCCTACATGCAAATACAGTCAACAGCTAATTTTGTATTTTAACTAAATTGAATACCAGTATACACGGTCACACAGAGGTTTCTGTAAGTAGGTAGGTAGGTAGGTAGGTAGGTACAGGAATCACTTCGAAATGGTCAGATTTACCAAAGTATGTTTCATGAGCAAATTTATATTTTACCATACATAGTGAAAAACTGAAATAACGATACTGTCATAAACGTTACTGGAGAGGTAGGTCATTCGGGAAATTCTTTGTTATTATTATGGTACCTAAGGACCAGGTATTGTATTATTACTATTATATTAGTTTCGTAAATTCGTAACGCTACTAGGTACGCTTGTGACTTGTGAGTAGTGACCACTGACCAGCGACTGCAAGACTACACGAGTCAGCACAGGTACCTGTATATTATATACGATTATATTATATTATTATGTGAAGGATATGACAGATAATAGTCTTGTTGTGGTGTTCTGAGTACTGACTAGGTACCGTTGCAAATTGTTTTTGTCGACGAAGCTCTCATATATTCTATTATGTATTTATGTGTGAAGTAGGATGTAGGACCGTATGTAGACCCGCAGTAAAATATGAGTCGTATTCGTATTTCGTAGACAATGTCATTTTATAATTATTTTATAACCTATAGGGGTGGGCCGAGGCTATATTTTCATGATGATATCCTAATCCAACAAACCACAAATGTCATAAGCTTATATAACTCATAACCAACACAAAATTATTAAACTAACATTTGAACTTATTTTTTATACAAGCATGATAATAATAATATATTTCATAATTGATAAATAATTACTACAAATGAAACAAATGTTTTTTTTTAATCTAATAACAAAACAAATCCAACATATTATGTATTTTAAAAATGTCGAAATGCTGTATAAATGAAATGCAATCGCGTCTATAACATTGGGTCTTTGACTATAAGAAAGTGAGTACCATTACCATATTATTATGATTATTATGAATTATGATTTTGATTCAAATTATGATTTCAAGATAGTATACATTATTCTATGATGTGAATTGATGAATATTGGACGTTCACGTGCAGCATATTGCATAATACCAGTATGGCAGTAAAAACTATAGTCAATAAATGAATAATATTATAATACTATCGAGAACCGAAGTACCTACACGGCTACACATAAGGTTTATTTACGTATTATGCGCATTTAATATTTTTTACACATCGAAAAGACTCATTGGCCTGATTATTTATTTTATCATTAATTACGGAATTTAGAAAATACGAATTAAACAATCAGCAATTGAATAAGTCATAACAATTTTTAATTAATGACGTAGGTACCGATTTATTGTTAAAAAAATGTACCACTTTGAGAAAGAAAATAATAATAAATAACATTATTGTATACAAATAACATACAGTTCAATTAACTTATTAATTAGACTCTATAGAGAACATAACCTTACATCGGGTAGTCCCTCCGACTACCACACGGTGCAGTCGGTGCACATTGCACAGTCCACATAGTCACAAATAAATAATAACAACTAGGTATGCAAATAATAGAAAAAAAAGGCCAAGTGCCAGTCCGACTCTCGCACAAAGGGTTCCGTACCATCATCAGCTATGTCGGCAACACTACTTATATTATGTATTCTAGGATTTTTAGTATTGAGGAGAAGTAATGCTAAAGCGGTTCTTCTTCCATCCCTCGATTAACTCGAAAAAAAAAGAATAAAAACAAAAAAAAGGATTTTTAGTATTTTTTGTTATAGCATCTACGGAAATACATAATCTGTGAAAATTTCAACTTTCTAACTTTCATGGTTCATGAGATACAGCCTGGTGACAGACGAACGGACGGACGGACAGAGTCGCCTTAGTAAATAGGCTTCCGTTTTACCGTACGCAACACTAAAAACGAAACAGTCGTACCTATAATTATTTTTATAGTACTTTCGACCGATAAACGATAAGATTATTAACTACATCGCAGTGGGCACATCATTAAAATATCATTACGATAATATAGATATAGATTATAATTTGTGCGTCACAAGCACGATTAAAGATATAATATTAAATATATCTTTAATCGTGGTCATAAGTCATAGTCATAACGCCCATCAATGTTATTTTAGTTCTATAGTCCATACTCTTATACGATTATTATATTGACTTATCTATTACCATCGATATTATAGTAAACAATATTTTTAAAATTTCAGTTTTGATTGGAGTGTTGAAAAATCTTGACAATTTAATACAAGGCTCCTCCTGATGTATTGTTAAAAAAATATATTGTACAATGATATTTGAAAAATATTAAAAATCCAATCACATTTTTTTTTATAAGTATTTCAAATCTTGACAAAATACGTAAAAACTACGAAAATATGCAAATTATTTTGAGTTTGAAATTCATAAAAAATTTTCTTTTAAATCTAAGATTTAAAAATATAATACAAGATTCCATACAAGTTTGCCTACCTTCATAAAAAAATATCTACAAGAAACTCAAATTAAATTTTTAGTTCATATATTTTCAACATTGGATATTCACTCGATTTCCCAAGTAGCGATTTTCTTATTTTGTTGTAATTCAAAAACGAATAACTGTAGATACATGAAAAATTTACTGAATGTTTGTATTTTCATTTTCTTTATACCATATAATTTTGAAAATATTTCGAATCATTTTGAACTGTTTACTAACAATTTAAAATTTGAATTTTTTAGATTTTTTTTTATAGGTAGGTAAATGTCAATAAAATATTATTTGTTGGCCAAAAAGCGTGAAAATTTAAGGGCTTGCAAACGTTATAATAACGTTATAGGTATTTGACAAAAAACGATTGAAGTTTGTAAACTTTATTATAGTGGAAAACGAAATATTTTAAAATCTATTTATTTAAAAGGTCTATTGGTTTCGTAGAAACATTTATTTAATGCAAACAATCTAAGAATTTATTATATTATATTCCGTATCCGGGTAATTAGGTCCCGCATTAGTTATTATTTTTAAATTTAATTGGTATTAACACCATTTTAAATAACAATAAACGCAAAACTTGGATAACGTTTTAATTGTAAATAACATAAAACGGATTTTTTTTTCAAATTCAAGCCCTGCTATTAATTTTATATTTATTTATTAAAATATGTGTTTAAAAGGACGCCACACTCGCATGGGTTGTCTCCGTCTTAAAAACGAGGAACATACAAACATTTCATACAGAAATTCAAGTGCCTATGCCTATGACCTATTACGAAACTTGACAGTAAGAACATGTTACTGATATGTAACATGATACATGTAACATGATACTGCAGTATCTGTGTTTTGTTGGAATTTTTTTTACGTTAAATCAGTTTTTAAGTATAATGAGCATTTTTAATTTCATTTATTATACACACTTTAACTCACTTAAAAACTGAATTATCGTAGAAATACTTCCAATAAAACACAGATAATGTTCTTACCATCAAGTTTCATAATCGGTCGATTCACTCTAATTTTTAAGATAACTGCATAGAACTTGAATTTCTGAGCTTAAATTTGGTATGTTACGAGTTTGGAAGTCGGAAACAACACATGCGGGTGTGGCGTCCACTTAACGATTTACCAATCACATTTTAGCTTCCTTGGACAATTTTTTAACAAAACTATTAAAATTGTAGTCCCTCCTGTATAAAATTGCATTTTAGAGGGTTTCATCACTAAGTAAACTTTCCACAATTGAGTTCTGACATAACGTTTTGACTTTGTATACGGCTGTTTAAAATGAATATAGGTAAACTTGTCTAGATAAGCTGTAGCAAAATATAAAATGTTAACGAAATACAATTATTTAACTTTAATTTGCATTTTAGTCAAACTATCTTGTTGTATATATTTTTTCAGCAGCAATGAGCGATAACTGCATCTTTCAAATATGTAATAAAAGAAAGGCTTGGTGGTAGTTCGTCCCGATATTATTATATAATATTATACATTTATTCAAAATATCATATTTATATAAAATGTTTTAGTGCACTTACCTAAATACCTATAGTGTTTTATTTTATCAAAATATTTATAAATAGATAATAATGATACTAAGTATGTTCAAATAAATAAAATATATATTATATAATATATAGATATATGATATTATAATAAATAGGTAGATATGTTATAAACGAGTTATAATGCGTTATAAATTCGAATAGTAATAAATAATAATGGTTCATTAGGTACTTATAATATTATGTACCTACCTATATTATGTAGATACTAGGTAGTCCAAATAATAAAACTATTAATAAATCATTTTTCATTTTTGATCGTTATTAATCAATCGTATTGTACATACTCTCACGCCTTCGGTATACCTTTAGGACATTTGACTAATTATATAAACGTGCATTATATAGGTACCTCGTACCTACACAATGTACATAATATTGTAATGTTTCACTTGAAAAACAAAATACAACTTTATTTTATTATGCAGACCAAATATTAACACATTTTGCATACAGTGTGCATTTTATAAAATACTGTGCAGGTATAATGATTAACTTTGATAGACGAGTTGCCGACTGCGCACAGTACACGATAAACTGCACGACTACTCAGTACCACACAACAGTTGTGAAGCGAATGTCGTATATTTTTTATCAATATTGCTAGATCCCAGACAGCAATTTTTTGTATAATAATATTATTACAACATTATATTAACGAATAATATTAGTATAACACTATAATGTTATATTAATACTATTAGATTCTGATCTGAGCGAGGAAGCTAGTGGTTTTACAATGGTGTTTATTTGTTTTTCTTCTTTTTATATCCTGTTTACAAAATTTCTACCAGAAGGAGTGGTTCGATTTCAACATATAGTACCTTATCTTTTAGCAAATTGGATCAAGATGGTACTTTTTCAAGAAGGTCATTTTTCGATTTTATCAATAGTTATTTAATGACACGGTAAAAACCACAGAAAAATTACTAAAAACCGCTAAAAATTGGATTTTAATTTCCAACGCTTTATTTATTACCATAGAAACGAATAAATAATAATAATATTATAATATTAATTCAACTTACATGATATAATAGTTAATGACAGTATAAAATAGCTAGACTGACAAACCGTCTCCGCGGTTTTATTATGATATACCTAAGTCAGATTTGTTAAGGAAATTAGGTATATACTACACAATACTGTAGTTCCGATTCCAGGTTATCGTTATATAGTTAGATCTTGCAGATTTAAGAACACCCTACAGGTGCAGGCGGATATAAGGAATTCGATCGACAGTCACATCAAAATCTTAAATGAATCGACTTTAATTGACGTTAGTTTTTTCGTGATATTATTATATTATAAAATATATATTTTTTGTTTGCCATTCTGCTTTAACTTTTAAGCAAATTCCTATTATGAACGAGTAGGTACCTAATCAGCTTTGCCATTGAAGTCTTGAAGCCTACCTATAATGGTCTATTTGTTTAGTTCATATTTAGTTTCTTAGGTATATCTTATGGCTTATTCATATAAAATTTACTTGTATATATTTTCATATAATACCTATAACACAATGCGTTATGTGCGTTGCGTATCGCTATATGGCGTATGTGCTAAATAGGTGCGCGGCGGCCGCGTTTATATTTGAATCCCAATCCGCACTCGGGTCGATGACACGCACGTGTACCCGCTAAATATAATGACGTTACGAAACAAAACTGCGAAATTCACGGTGGTTACGACACTCAGGTCGCGGTTTAATTATTATTAATAGCGTCCAACTGGGGGCAACGATCGTTCTCGATGTCGAAATCGTACACGTAACCGCCGTTGTCGGCAGCGCATTTTCGGAAATACTCGAACACCGCTTGCACCTGACCGTCGGACGCGGCCATTCCGATACCTGGTACGTGGTACCCGGTCTTCGGTCCACCGTCCACGGCAGCTGCTGCCAGACGACGGGCCAAAATCGATTCCAACGATACGCAAACGTTGGTTTGCTGCAGCTGGGCTCCGCTGGCTGGAGGCGCCGGAGACGCGTCCAGAGACCTGCTGGTTTGGACTATCGTCGGTTTGCTGACACTCACGTCGCCGTCTGTAAAAAAACATATGATGTGTTAGAATCGACATCACTCAGGTGAATTCCACGCCGACAATCGATACGAACCCTTAAGACATAAATCCTCAACCCATCCTCAACAGGAACATTTTTTTTTTGGTTGAATTTTACATATCATTTTCAAAGGTTTAAATTTTTCCCTACACAATCAAAGCTTAGGGATGCCAATATGCCATTGATTAAAGCAGGTAAGTATCTTTATAAAATCAGTCGGTATTTTTATGATATTCCAAAGAGAGTATATCATAATGCACACAGACACAGTGCTTCACTAAGAAAAATATTAGGGTTAAGTACCTACACTGATGAGTTGCTAATAACATATTATACAATTTATTTATTTATGTTCCTTATAGTAGGTATAGGTACATTAGTAAATATGAAAGAATACGATCAAAGTCTATTATATAATATATAAAGGTCAACTGTCGACATTTATCTCTTAATACAATTTGTATACCTACATATAGGTACTAAAAATTAGTATTTATTTTTAAGTGCGGTTCATTGGTGTGGAATGACGTGGATATTATATGGGTCTCAGTAATAATTTAACTAGGTATAAGTACTTTTTTTAACTTAACTCGGCGTCACTGCAGCATATCTATATAGTATATTATACTAAATGTGCTTCACAGATTTGAAACCATGTGACACCTACCATATATTATATTATATAGGTATTTCAGTATTTATATTTTTGAGTTTCAAATCCAACTTACAAGGATTAACTCGGATAAGGTATTATAAGGCGTATCCCGAATTCAAGAACAATAATAATAATAATGACATTGTATAAATTATAATATAGGTGAGTATAGGTTTTGTAATATATCCTATATGATATGCTTAATCATATTGTTACGATTTACAGACTACTGACTCGTCATTATTATATCGCGTGAATTTCCTTAGGTTAACATAACACAGGAACGTTGACGTTGTTTATTGATTACTAGCGTAGGTATATTATTGCGGAATAGCTAGCAGTCGAGTTTGAATCGCGAAGTAGAGACTATATTATGATCGTAGGGGAGGGGGTTTACAGAGTCAACTCGTACTCCGCTACTCTTGTGATCTTCAATATACTTCCCTTAAGAACAGGGTTACTCAGGTGATAGTGTACTCTCATATATTATTAATATTATTTCAATAATTTAATGAACCGGGTACCTATATGTTGGTATAACGTGTTCGAATGTGTTCGTTTACGCACGTAGGCCGTAAATTTATAGGACTTGAAAAATATAACTATTGGAAAACTTTATTTACATTGGTTCAATAACCCAGTTCTCAAGACCGGTTCGTGTAGTGTGGGAATAGCGAACTAACTACCTACCCTTTAACTGGATAGGATTCAGTGGCGTATATAGGGGGGGGGGGAATTATTATGCAGGGCTTGCATTTGAAAAAAAATTTAGTTTTATGTTTTAAGTTATTCAACATTCGCAATTATCGTTATATAGAATTAAAACATAATCCAAGTTTTGCGTTTATCGTTATTTAAAATAGTGTTAATACCTATTAAATTTAAAAATAATAACTGATGCCGGTAGGTAATGACCCGGATTCGGAATATAATATAATCAATTCTTAGATTCTTAGATTGTGTGCATGAAATAAATGTTTCTACTAAAAAAATAGACCTTTTAAATAAATAGATTTTAAAATATTTTTTTTTGCGTTTTTTTTTGTTCAATGATATTCTATAAATTACGTTTTGAGTTTGTTTTGTTTAATGATATATAATATATTTTTTTAATCGCTATAATTTGTTTTGCGGTATTTAATTATTTTTGATTATCGATTTCCGTTATCATTACGTTGACAAATATCAATAGTTTTTTATCAAATATTATGTTATAATCATAAAATCATTATAACGTTTGCAAGCCCTTTTATTAGGATTATATTTTATAGTATAAAATACGACAACCACTTTGTTTGAAAGAACGAAGGAGGCGTGTTGCAGTTTATACTAACACACATTATATTTATAGGAAAATTGACTATAAATGTCGTGGTGTCTTTTTTAAAACGTTTCATACTATAGTTTTTAATTATTATCACATATTTCATATGAAAATGTATAGATCATGATTCATGGGTATAATGAATGTTGGCGGAAAACAAATGAATTGCCTGACCTTTTTTCCGACCCATGCGGAGTTTCACATAATCATGTGTTACAAAAATCTAACTAATAATTATTAATCGTAGCATAGCAGCTAAATTACTGACCTGGGCAATCATCATCAGCCGGAAGTGAACAATCCAATTTCGCTAGGTACCCGTAGAGCTTGCAGGCGACATCCACGTGCATGAAATAACCGTCAGTGGCCAAACATTTACAGAACGCTTCGCAGCACAATAACACAGTTTCTTTTAGTGACTAAAACAAAAAAAATAATTTAATCAAATTTATGACACGTCACGATTTGGTTGCTGTATCTACATAATATTCAAAACCGTACTATTTTAATTTTACTATTTTTCACGAATCAAGATTTTATTCTTAATCAAAAACTATCAAAAATAGTTGAAACTTTCTGAATTCATCAAAAAAATTTATAAAAATACAACAATTTAGCTTAAATAATAAATTGTTATAATTTTAATTTTAATGTTGTCTTATAATTTAAACGTAATAAATTAAAATTAAGGTTTTTAAATTTACAAGTCTTTTTTTTGAAAATAGTACGTTTTGGTGTGCTTAATGAATAATGACCTAGTTAATGTCGAGTTCTATATTTCTTTATAAACTATAAAAAAAGTTATCTTCTCTGTCTAACTTGATAATCTAACCTAGAAATGTATTTGCATAGTATTATGTATTAATATTTGGAAATATTCTTTTTATTCAGTTGAAATTAAAAACAAATGTGTTTAGTAATTCATCACTATGCTTGCGTGGGCCGTGGGTTACTTTTATTATATGTAACCACACATTTTACCAAATATAATCTTAGCATTACAATTCAAACTAAATATCTAATGTTTTTACTGCAGTAAGATTTTGTCAGGATTTTTCGTTGTAGCCTGTAGACGGTATTTATTTTAGAAGACAATAATAATTGTAAAATGGATTCACCTCAATTGTTTTTTTTTATATCATAGAACATAAATAAAACAAAAGATAAAACAAATAACAAATACCTACATCAAAAGATTGCAAAGATTTCGAAAAAAAAATGTTTTGATACTATAATATTTATTCCAAAAATAAAAAATGTTATAAAGATCTGCCTAGCTAGCATACAAATATCATAGGTAGGTATATTTGTGTTGAATAAGATGGTATACAATTTGAACAATTGATTTAAAACCTGAAGTAAATTATAATACATTTAAACTAGGTACTTGTGTTCAGGTTTCAGCCATAAGTGCGATTTCAACTTTTGACTTGGGGGGGGGGCTGAATATATTAAAGGCAAGCAGACCATTGCACTATACAATTTTAAAATTGTATGCCCAAGGTTTTTTTTTTTGGAGGCTACTGCTAATTTTGTTGGGACTAAGCCCCCCAAGCCCCGTCCCTCCCAATTTTCGCCTATGGTGTCAGTCTAGCCATGGCCGATGGGCCGCAAACGCAGCCGGGGCTCCTCCGTTTTTTGTTTTTTTTTTAGGGTATCGTGTACATTTTCTATTTGCATGAAGTATATTTATTGAAATATTTAAACGTACCTACGTAATTTTTAGGCACAATTTTTTTTTTACAGTTCCCATGATTATATTTATTATGGGGCCCCATAAAAATTATTTTTATGGTTTTGGATACTTAGAACTAAATATTTTTAAACTTAAAAATACAAGCTTTATTTGTGTCAAATTAATATTTTAATATAAATTATAATATAATATAGAGATGGACAAAAAATAAACAAGGTATTAAAATTTTTTTGTGACAGTATAAAATAGATTCGTTCTGAATTTTGATTATTATTTATAAATATTATAAATTATAATAGTTAATAATGATATACTACAATTAATCATATTATACTAAACAGTTATATTCAGTTAAAGTGACAGTTATTTCGATATCTCTTATTCACGTACGGTCTGACGGTCATAAAACATTATTAATTCTACTGATTTATTAATTTATTTTTATTTTATAAAAGTTTTAAATAAATTTACACTTATGGTAGCCCAACACAATACTGGCTTGAAAACTTGGCGACGACAATACATTTTTATCCACCATAAACAAAATAGTCTAGTAACCATATCGCTGTATGAACAACAATTACGGGTTAGTTATATTTTACGAGAATCAATATAGTCAGATGTTGCTTATCTTTGATTAGTGCTAGAACGCTAGGTACCATAATTTAGGAGGACCTGAGGATTGACGAGTGTTAACAGCTACGTTTTCGGTTTAAAATTAAAAGCATTCAAATGAACGATCACATCTATAGCCGGAGGTCACGAGTGGACGATAAACCGTACTCGTGTGATGTATGCGACAAGACGTTCTATCAAAATTGCAATTTGAAGGTACACCGGTGGACGCACTTGCGAGAGAAACCGTACTCTTGTTATGTATGTGACAAGAAGTTCAATAGTAGCAACAAATTAACTCTACACCGATGGACACACACTGAAGAGAAACCGTTGTCATGCGACATATGTGGCAAGAGGTTTAAAGTTAGCAGTATATTAACGGTACACCGACGGACACACACGGGAGAGAAACCGTTCTCGTGCGGTGTATGTGGCAAGAGGTTCAATATTAATAGCAATTTGACGGCACACCAGCGGACGCACACTGGAAAGAAACCGTTCTCGTGCGATATATGTGGCAAGATATTCAATCAAAGTGGTAATTTGACGATACACCGGTATACGCACATGCGAAACAAACCGTACCAGTGTGGGGTATGCGATAAGTCGTTCAATCTAAGTTCCAGGTTGACGTTACACCTGCAGCGAAAGCACACGGATAAGAAACCGTACCCGTGTGATGATGTACCTATGTGACAGATTGTTCATTAACACGTTCACGGCCAAGTGTCAACTATAGTTGACATGGGGTTTCCTTTATATAAACCCATGTCAAGTATAGTTGACATCAGGTCCATTGATTTGTATACGAATTATTCAACTCTGGTTTATTCTAATAAATATTATGATAATATGGTTTTTTTAAACACTTCTTTACGTATCGATTGGTGTATTTGGTTTTTAAATCTGACCACTAGATAGCAATATAAGTAATATTCATTGTAGGTAACTAAAAAATCTTTTTTTATGTCCTGGTATTTTTAAACAACTTTCTTAATTATACTGTGGCCGTGAACGTGTTAAAAGATACGATTTGACGGTACACCAACGGACGCACATGTGAAACAAACCATACCAGTGTGGGGTATGCGATAAGTCGTTCAATCTAAGTTCCAGGTTGACGTTACACCTGCAGCGAAAGCACACGGATAAGAAACCGTACCCGTGTGATGATGTACCTATGTGACAGATTGTTCATTAAAAGATACGATTTGACGGTACACCAACGGACGCACATGTGAAACAAACCATACCAGTGTGGGGTATGCGACAAGTCGTTTTATCAACATTTCAGTTTAATGGTACACCAGTGACCAGTGAACGCACAAGTAAAAGAAACCGTACCCGTATGATGTATGCGACAAGCTGACAAGGCGACAATGCGACAAGTCGTTCATCATAGCGGCGAAATGGCGGTATACTGAATGATGCTTACTGGAAGGATGCCTGGCCGCCTGGGTATTAGATATACAGCACAATTCAAGAGCTTGGATTCGCAGATGTAGAGTTAGGTTATCATCTAATATAAATGTATTCTAACAGGTGCTTAAGCCCCTGGCACCCACGTGCAGTGTGCATGGTATATAATGGTCTATGTGGGTACAGGTTTATACTCTTAACGTCAACTAATTAAAAACACATAGTATAATACATTAATACCTATTGGTTTTAAAAACAATCTAGTATAGTTATAAATGTTCTGATTACAGTATTTAAAGAATAAAAACGTTTGAAATTTGTTTTATTATGAAAGGGTCGATATTATATTATTTCTATGAACTTATATATATGGGTAGTATAAGTATGTACCTACAGGAAGAAGAATTTATACAGTTATTATTTATTAATATAATAATATGTAATATATTATATAAGTAATAAATATTATATGTAATAAATGTATCTTGTTTATATAATATTATTGGGTAAAAATATAAAATCATCTTACTTTTGTCCAATGTCCAAAAGTTATACCCAAAAATTCTACCATGTCCACGTGTTCTGCACGAAAATTTCCAATCGTATAAATTTGTTCTAATAGATTGAAATCGAGTGATAAGTCCGACCACACTTCTTCTATTCTTTCTTTAGTGCCTATTGTGGTACCTAACTGAAACAATTATTATGAACAAATAAAATTTATTTCACTATTTACAGCGTGTATTCAACTTCCTGTACACAATTTCTTAATATATCATTGAATAGTGAATACTAACTTGAAAAGCTAATATTCTGAATAGAGTTCGATCTTGTTTTTGAGTAGTAGCCAATGAAACGTATTGATCATCTGTGCTTTTGAAATACTCTGCTGACCAACTAACAATGTCTTCAGGCTGAGATCGGATCGCGGCTTTCACATATTTTTTTAATATTTCTGGTAAATTGTCGGGAACGACTATCGAATTCATTTTTGTTTTTCAAAATATTTGTACCAATTATGTTGTAATAAAAATTATATTTTGACAATGAACACTATAGTGGTACAGTTTACAAATTCAAACAATTTTTTTTTTTTTTTTTGAATAACCGAATTACGTCAAACGCGATGTATTACACTCACT
The DNA here is from genome assembly GCA_949089665.1 of Macrosiphum euphorbiae. Lineage (NCBI taxonomy): Eukaryota > Metazoa > Arthropoda > Insecta > Hemiptera > Aphididae > Macrosiphum > Macrosiphum euphorbiae. Next base: position 87,068,339 of record CARXXK010000002.1, on the reverse strand, counting down.
GATACATGAACATGAATATGACGTAGTATATAATGAAGTACGATTTTGGTCTACAAGGGGTGTATGAACACACTGTTACAGTATTCCACCTATCCACACGCCATACTGTTGTGTTTTGACATTTGTTTCTATGGTTCTAGGAACAAATCGATTTTGTTGGAAGAAAAACCCGAAAACTTTGGAAAAGTAAACTGTAGTCTGTAACATATATCAATATATTATGCATTTAATATGGACCGATAATTAAATATTTTTAATTTAAATACATCCATGTGTAGGTTAATAATTATAAGAATCAAGTAGAATTATTAAATGTTGCCAAATAAATGTACGGTATATTAAAATGTGTAACACAGATATTAGATTATATATTAAAACTATTTAAATACGACATTTTTTAAGTATTTTATTCATTAGATTTAATATAGGTTTATTAGATTCTTTTACGGTTGTTTTAAAATATATTTTAAATTTTAGAGTTGAATGATGAATGTATTGATATTTTACAATGATATGTTTTTTTAATTTTTTAATATTTGATAAGTCTTTTCTTGTGTTTGGAGACACTTTTTAGCCTATAAATAGCTTAAAAAGTCGCAATATTTCAAAAATTCTATTGTGCATAGAAGTTGCTAGTATACACATTCACTTAACATTCTATGTATCCACGGTTTATTTATTTTGAGTTATACTAAAAACAAAATCAATTTTTTGTCAAAAACTGGTTTTGTGTAAAATTCTCAGTTTTTCCTTAATATTTTGTTTGTTTCTCTAGACGCTTTCCAAAACTATTGGGAATATTTTACTTTTGACCACTCCAAGTTTCTACCAGAAAAGATGCTGTTTATGAAAATTGAACCATTTTTACTTTCACAAAAGGCGATGACAGAGTAGACACACACAAAAAAAAACACACACATAATTGTAAAATGAATACATTTATACCTCCTCTCAGAACCTAAAAGAGTACGAAGATAGAATACTACGATAATAATAATAATAATAAATTTAAATATTATATTAAATATAATATTAAATATTATTAATAATAATAAATGGTACAATAAAAAATTAAGCATTTAGACAGTAATGGTTTTTAATTTTTAATTCAATTTTTGAACTGCACCACGATTATTATTATAATATATTTTATTCTGTAAGTTCAAGGTCTGCAAAAAAGAGTACTACTCACCACGATGCTGCCAAATTTATTGATTTTTAATGTTGTTGGGCGCAAACTAGTATTTTAACGTTATTTAATTTTATTAAGTGTAATCGGGTTTTTTTCTATATAATATGCGCAATTACAATCACCAAATGTTTATACTATCATTTTCTATAGGTACATGGTATAATTTTCAAAATATATTGACTCTATTTGATCAATTTATAGACATTTGAAATTTTTTTATAAATATCGATAAAAAAATTTACTCTTTGTTAAAATTTGAACACTTAATATTAGGTTTATAATTACCTAGTTATTAGTGAAGTTCAAGCATTAAAAATACATAGGTACAATTTTTTTGACCGATGAAATTAATAATTTGTGAAAAAAATGGAATAGGTATTTAAATTATTATTTAAACGGAGAATAACTTTTTTGGTAATTTTCTTGTTTTTTAAAAATATTATTTGTTGGGGCTTGAACATGTAATTTTTTAATTATTATGCGGGAAAGAGCCGAGAATGTTACGGTAATAACTAGGGCTGGGAATGTAATGCCTTATAAAACCCTTAAAAATGCTTTAATGTCCTAAAAATTCTAAATAATGCACTAAAAAAATGCAGGTAAATTGTTTTTATTTTTAATAAATTGTAAAATATGAGTGATAAAAAAAGTAATTCAAATAATTTTTTTATAGGCTAAACTTCAACTAGGATTTCTCTTAATCTAAAAAAACAGTTATTTTCTTATATTTTTTTTTAACTATTTTGATAGATTAAAAAATATATAAGTACATTTATTTAAAGATCTTAAAAAAAGAATCTTAAAATAAAATTTCAAGTTTGAATTTTGGACCTAAAAACTCCAATAATGCCATACAAACTGTCTGATGCCCTAAAAAATTAATAAAATGACGTTAAAATAAAAAATAAAAAAATTAATAATCGATTACTGTAATATCAATATAAATATATAATATATTTAAAATATACTTAGTTTTAACTTATAAAGCTGACGGACCTGCTCAGAATCGGTTTTCATATTCAATAATTTTCAATGATTTACTTAATATTGGAATGCCAAATACTAATATTAATATAGTAGGCTCCATAAAAAAAATAAATGTTTATAAGTAAAATAGTATCCATTATATTATATAGATATATTAACAAACCTTCGATATTCAATAAAACTACAATATAGGCTTGAATATACCTACCTATTGATGTTTAGTGTCTTAAGAAACATTAAAAAATATTTATTTTTTTAGAGATTTTGACAGCAAAGGAATTTTAAAATAATGTATTAATTGCCGTCTATTTTTATTAAATGGACTTTGTATAAAATATTAAAAATATTAGTAGTAGAAATTTAATAAAAATCTAAATAAAAAAAAATAAGCTATTATATCCTATAGCATGTTTAAAATGTTTTGCAGTAGGTAGGTATGAAAGTACATTATTTTTAACGAGTTTACTATGACAATAAAATAAACAATCCGTTTATTTTATATTTTTCATATTAGTTATGTATTTTTTTGAACGTAAAAACTTTCATAGCAAGGAATTATATTACAATCGCGTGACTAAAGCAGTCATGGTATTTTTTTTTTGCAGATTTGTATATATAATTCAGGGGTTTACAATTTTTTAAGAATCAATTGGTTTGTGTTTTGTACCTATATGTGAAGTTTTGAATTAATAATTAAGTATCATAATTAAGACAATTAAAATATTGTTGTTTGTACATACATTTTTTGAAAATGTTTATATCAAAAAAAATACTTAAAAGTCGAAAACTTCAAAATAGAAAATTAACATAATCTTTAAAAATAATGTGATTTCTTTACAAAAGAATAAAAGGAACTTAAAATATGTACATATTATTACATTTTTTATTTAATATAATATTATAGACAATCAGCATTTTACCGAACCAATACATTTAAATTTAGACGTTCACGAGTTGAACTTTAAGAAAATGTTGGGAAACATTTGTCACGCATACGACATTTAAGACACGATACTCCAATAAATTACTGTACATAATATTGTCTCGTGCTTCGGTTTATTGTGACATTTTGTTCATCCACCAAAACGGTTCACTAGCTACAATGTACGATAATGAGCAAGTCTTTTCTTCACTATTAATCGTTAAATAATATATATACATATAAATCGTATTAATTTAATATTATAATCGGATAGTTCACTTTTAATCAGGTAATTATAATATTTTTTAAAGTGAATATCATCATGATATTTAAATGTTAGATTAGGTTGACTACTACCTAATAGATTTTTTGTGCGAAATAATGTATTTATTTATCTAAACCTTTTAAAATAATCTTAAATATTAATTTTTAATAATATTATTAAGCAGGGTTTTGCCAATGAATATTGAGAGCTAATTTCTAGACAAAATGTCTGAAGGAAATGACAATCCACAAGATCCACGTCCCGAGTTTTTTGGAAACTATATTATAAAAGCTCTTAAAGTTAAATCTGAAAAATGGTTCAGATTAATGGTGACAGAAGAACAAGGCACAAAGGTCTACAACTTCTTGGATAATCCGGAATGCATCGTTTTAATTATATTTCAGGTATCACAATTAAATCATAATAATTTGTTTATAAATTTAAAACGTCTTTGTGTGCAGGGATTGTTTTATATTTTAATTTAAATGAAATGTATTATTAATTTAGAAACTTAATAAGTATTCGAAATTTCTAAATAATACATTGCTGCATTAAAAAATACATAACATGGGTATTGGGTATACGTAGGTATCAGTTAGCCAGTACCTAGTGTTAAAGTTTAGGAAGGTTTTAACATTTTAAACGGTCATAAAAAATGTGACTTAATAGAGTTAAGACTTTTATTATTTATAGTTGAAATATCAAAATTAAATTAATCGTACTGTATTTATGTTCAAATTTTTAAAATCCCAATTCTACATTTTGTTATATAAATTTTAAAAAAACTGAACAGGATACAACTACCGGGTATAAGGCACGTTTCGTACATGTTTGTCGGTATAGGTGCTTATTATTATTATGAATTATGATCAATTTCATCGAACAAAGATTCTGAACTCAGTTTTAGTATAGGTACGAGGTACCTAATATTCATTGGTAGGTACCAACTAAACATTACCTAAATAAACTGTTTATAGGTACAAGGCTATATTTCACATTTGTACTTTAACCTATGCATGATGAAAAATAAAAATAACAAACCTTAGAACATTATACCTAGATATTTGAATGAAAAGATGGTTAAATTTGTTTTAAAATATTATAGCACGTTTTATAAGTACCAAGGTAGAAAATACAATAATTGGTGAAAACGCATTACAAAAAAAATTACCTAAATCGATTTCGTTTTACACTTTTAAAAATATATAAATGGTAAATTTCATTATTGTTCCACCAATTTCAGTAATTTTCTTTACAATTAAATTTGTAATAACTATAGTTTAAAATAATTGCAAAACAATAGGTAGGTAGTGAAATCCTATATAGGTCATATATTGATAGGTATATTATAATAAATAGGAAAGAGTCTTAAAAATATCTATCAGGTCTAACTATTTTAAATACATAATATGATAAAAGGACTGATTAAAACTAGCACATAATTTATGCTATAAAAAAATGATAACTGATAAAGAAAACTATAGAAAAACTTATCAATAGTATTATATAACATCAACATTTTGTTTGTTCATAATCTATGCAATTTATTTATAATTTTATCATAATTCAAACACTAAACTTTTATAATTTAAATTGTCTTATTTAATTTTTGTTTTTTAATTTACTTGTTTATATTGTGTCATATTAAGACAATTTGTAAACCGAATTAATAAAAATAAATAATTTAAATTATAAATATTTAAAAAAAAAATAGACATATTATTTACTTTCATAAAAGTATAGCATTTGCATCAATACTAACCTAACCTAACCGCTTGTATACCTATATCAAATATTCAAAGCGTTATGTGAGTATAAAAATATTATATAACAATATTTGAAACATTTTTAAGACATTTTTAAAACAGAAAATGATGATTCACCTAAGACGACAAGAAGTGATAATCATTAACCATTAATCATTATAATAATATATTTCCTATAAAATATTTATATGAATATTCACTAAAAATGTTTTAATTCCAAGATTATAGGATATAAATAAATAGATCCAAAATGGATAAATTAGTAATGTGAATAAATTATTAATTTGTAAGAAAATATGTAATTTTGCTTTTTTAATAATTTAAATAATTTATTTTAAATGGCATATTGTGCTAAGTATGATGCTATGATAGTATTAAAACCAAATAAATAATTTAGAATATGGCAGCACAACTATTTGCCATGGACAGTTTTCCAGTTCCTCTGAAAACTAAAGCAATATATTTTGTGAAAATTGCCAAGGTTGTTGTACCTAAAGACAATCCAAGTTCAGTTCTTATAATTGGTGATATGGCGAGCAAGCCTATCGAACAATTGGCAACTATTGTAGATGACGTAAGTATAAATTTGCATTTATTCTTGTACAGTAAAGTTGTACTTCACGTTTAACATATAAAATGAGACATGTATAAGTATGGTATGTTATAGTCTGTACATGTATGTTAATGTTAAACATTATAAAATATTCAAATATAAAATACGATCGTTATAGGTACACATAGGCAACTAATATTTACAGTTTTAATATTTTTCTTATTATTTATTAGTGCCCAATATATTATGTTGACATGTTTGTTTTAAAAATTAAAAATTAAATATTAACTGTTATTTGTATATTTTATAATATAATAAAATAAACTATTCTCTTCTACTGAAGATGAAAAAAAAATGCACCGTCGTAAGACCTCAAATCTCATTCTGAATGCCCCATGTAAATCGATTGTATATAAAATAATAATTTCGGAAGCTTTATCTTTTTCGTAATACATTACGGAAGATAGGTGTAACACTCCTATCAAAGGATTTATAAATTAAAATTTTATCAAAAAATCGAAACGATTGCGGATGCATTCTGCATTGCCAAGTGTTCGTCTAAATTGAGCTAGGAGTGACATTTCAAAATGTATTACCAATTAAATTTCAAAATTACTAGTATATTTTGGTAAACATAACAAAATCATAAATAATACATTGTAAAAAATGTTTTGTTAAGTGCTGTAATAAAATTATTATAATATAAGTAGTGTAGTATAGGTAGTGTTTAAGATCTGATTAAATAGGTACCTTAAATAGGTATATATAATTAATTATAATAATTTATTAATGATAAACACTTATGTTTACACTGTAGACAATCCAAAATCGTATAATAATATACCTAATATGTTTAAGTTTAAATCTTGGAAACAAAATATTATTATATAAACTATATTTAAAGGACTCAGAATGACTTCTTATTACAACGATTCGAGTTCGTAACATAAAAATTAATATCAAGTGATTAAAACAACATTAAAAAGTTATTCAAACGTATCGAATAATAATATTGTGATGTACCTACCTACCTAAATATTATAAAATATGTTGATTGTTTTCAAAATAAGTGACTAATGCGTAATTTGATGTTATTCGACTCAATCGCTTGGGAAATGTATTTTAGGTCCTCCTATAATTTACAGGTACCTAGGTAAGACACGTACACATCGCTACACATAATATTATTATATATCATTACAAGACGGTCGTTATAGTTTTATTATCTCCCGTCTGCTCTGTTCATTGTTCATTATGTTATTATTGTTCTGTTTACTCTATTCGTGTCATACGAGGTTCCTATATTTTGTACTCGTAGCACGGCCATAGAGTATTTTTATACCTACAGCGTCGCGAAAGTGAAAAAAAAACGCTGTTGGAGAGCTCTACGCGTGACGTGCTTCGAAAAAAAACAATACAATATAATATTATAATGCATACGCTGGTTACAAAGAACGGTTATGACCTTGTGTACACACGTAGGTTTTGGCAATGTACCACCTCGGATTATTATTTGCAATATTGCCGCAGTAGGTAGGTATACTCTATAGCCATCCATCAAATGCGCTTATGGCATATCGTTTGTGTATTTGGTGATAAGTACAAAATTTAGGTAAATTATTAATCGATTAGTTGCGGTTTAATATTGCTGATAAATATCATAATATAATACGTATAGTATATAATACATGTATATATGTACATGGATACAATATAACATGTTACATTACCTACCGTAAAACTCGATAATTTCTTCGATGAAGTGAACTATATTATAGACTAGGTACCTAGTACCTAGAAAATAATTAGTATAATATAAATTATAATGGTTTATAGTACAGCTGTATTTAACTGAACATTTATTCTAATAACATTTTGTAATCTAACTTTGAGCCTTGCTGGTAGGTATAGAGTTATACATAACGTCTAACTTCAGTTGTGAAGGTGATGATGACTGGATTAAAAAAAGAAAAAAAATTAATAAAGATACAAATTATTACTATATAACATTATTTTTAGAAAACAATACTATAAATTTCATTAGACAACAGTTTGATAACTTTATTGCTGTTATTGCTGAAACTCTAATACGGTAAAATAAATATACATGGGCTAAAAAAAGTTGATAAAGTTACTATACTATTCAGTATTCAGCTTAGTTGTATGTTAAAGCCTAAGTTAAAGTTATCACAATAGGGTTGAAATATTTAATTATCAGCCTTTAGTTTTCTTTCAAACTAGGTAGGTAGAATATGTAGATACTTTTTTAAAAAATACATTTTTGAAATCTACATAATATATTAATGGGAGAAATCTTACAATAAACATAGTAGACAGTAAGTATATAAACTATACCTATAAATATATATTTATTTCATAGTTATATTCACTACCTAATACTGAAAAAACTAAAATGTTTTTGCACAGTGTGATATTCAATTTTTGTTTAGAGGAGGTTTTCAAATAAATATTATAAATATACCTACAACAGTACAACCTACCTACATAATAGTTTACATTTTTAAAAATAGTACAAATTTAGACTGTACCTAATCATGCCTATATTTTCGTCAACGTTTTACCTAAAACAAAGATTAAAATTCTTAATAATTATGAATAAAAATGTCATAATTCAAGTATGATTCTTTAATATTTATCTAAGTTTATAGTTACGGCTATTATAGAATCTCAAATATTTGAAATCAATTGTCATTGGAAAAAATACTATTCAACTTATAACTATCTTAGGTATTTACTATAATACATTAGTATTCAATATTGTAATAGGTTCTATCCATAAATAATATAATAGTAATCCTTTTTAAAATGCATCTATATTCTATTTACAGATTTTTGTTCCATTGCTTGCAAATCCGGAAAACCATAAAAATTGGGCAACTGTCGTTTCGTTAGACGTTAAAGAACATGTTCATAGTCTAAAGAGTACTGTGTACCAAGTTAAAGGTCAAATAAATGGACAAACTATTTTACCAATGCCGGTGGGTGTGGAACGATTGGATAGTATTGAACAAATAGTTAAGGAAAGGTAAGCCAAAGAACTTGATATACCTATAAATATATTATAAAACTATTAAAATATAATTTAATATTTTTACATCAGTTATTTTAATGATTTAAATATAACAAATGCATAACATGTCATATTATGAAAGTAATGATTAATTAATATGTTAATATGTTTTATATATCTAGATATTATATATTATACTTACTTATTACTTACTAGTTGGTGGGTCATCAAATTCCATGTATTAGTTCTGTGACCCAGTGCCCCAGTCTATATTATAAGTAAGGCACGGATTTTAAATGCTCTGGATTAAAAAATGTAGTCAAATATTTTATTGTCATTAAAAATTTTAAATAATATTTAAAAAATAATATTGTGAATTACCTATGTATTTGAAATTAATTTAAACTGTAGAAAAAAATGTTTTGTTTGTAGTTTTAGTTTCTTAAGACATGTTTATTATTATAGAATGTAATTCTTGACTTTTATTGGTCTTCTATTTAACCTCAAAATTTCTTTGTAAATTGCATATAATAAATACATATATAGGTACCTATAAATACCTATACGTAGGTATATACTTACAAATAAAAATAACACTAATTAATAATTGTCGTGTTATTTATACCAGACTCTCTAGCATAAACTTAAATATCAATAAATACATTTAAATAAACAAACGTATTTTATAAGGATCAATACAATTTATTATGTAATAACAAGACTACAAATTATGAAAACTTTTACGTGACCAAAAAATTGCAAAAAATGATTTGCAACTACAATAAGTTGTTATATTTTATAGTGATGGAAAAATAGTTGATTTACACTTTAAATCAGCTGTTGAAGGTGTAATTATAAAATGGGCAACGCAAATAACCGAAGTATTAAGTGCTGACTCTGTATCTGCATTTAAGTGTAATCAACACTTAACTCCTTGGGCTGGTAATATTAAAATGAACAATAAAATGTGTAGAATAAAATTTAATTTTACAAATATATGTATATTAATAGAGGGATATATTATGTTTAAAGTACTAACATTTTTTAAATATTGTTATAGAAGTGGCATTCTGGAATAATCGGGTACAAAATTTAGAATATATTTTTGAACAGCTGAGAGATCAACGGATAGTGAAGATGACCACTATCGTCCAGTTAACTAACAGTGCTTATTATCCATGTTTGAAGAATATCTACGCAAATGTCGTTTCTGGTATCTAGCCATTATTGAATTTGTAATGTGTCCAAGCCACTTGATGTGATTGTTTTTTCCATCTATTTTTAGCACTGGAAGAGGCTAATGACATCATTCGCTATTTGAAACCGTTACAAAAGCATTTTAAATTATTAGAAGAAACTGATTTTGGTGACATAGCTGTTTGCTTAAGTCCACTGATGCATGTCGTTTGCTTAGTGTGGTCCAATTCACGATTTTACTGTAGTTCCGGCAAGATTATTGTTCTTTTAAAGCAAATATGTAATTTATTGATCACACAGGTTAGCATAAATGTTTGTATTGAAGTATAATTTTCGATTAATATTTAATTAAATATAGTGATCTTTACCCTCAGGCCGTTCGGTATTTGGACCCAACGTCAATATTTCAAAGTGATATTCACGAAACAAAATTGAGAGTTCGGCATTGTATATTTATTTTCGAAAAGTTTAGGTAACATTATTTTAACTTTTTTACATAATTATACAATAAAAAAACAATTAGTATGTAAGCATAGTTAGTGTTTTTTAGCTAATTATAACACAAAATTATTGATTTTGTCTTATTCTTGTTTGAGTTTAATAACATACCTACTATATCGTATGGTTTATGTCAATAAGAATAAATTGTACAAATTGAATGTAAATCAAAAATTATGATTTATGTGATAAAACTGATTGAGTACATTGTACAGTATCATATGATAATACAAAATAAATCAAATATTTAAAATGTCCGTCGAGTAAGACCAAATTTTGTCATAAAGATGGTATTAAAAAAAAAATAGCAAAAAAGTTTTAAATAAAAATATAATTAAACGTAATGTTATTTATATATGATCTATCAACGGAAATGTTCAAATGTCTATGAAATCCGTTCTCCGTCAATAAGATTAATATTATTGTCGTTAGTGTGTACCTATGTTATTTGATTTTGATGTATACATATTATATATTGAATTTATGTGATATTATATTTAAGGAATATATTCAACGATTATCGTAAAAAATTACCGTCGTATTTCGAAAACGAAGAAACTTCACTTTTGTGGACTTTCCATCCAAACATTATTTTCAACCGTACTGACTTGTTTATTCGAAGATTACAGATAATTGAAGTATGTTAATGTTTATTCATTATACAGGTATTATAGATAGTAGGTAGCTACCTAAATCTAGTTTACACATGCAACTATGCAAGTACCTATTTTACGTTATCATGATTGTTTTTAAACGCACGTTTTATTCGGTAGTGGTTTTTCGACACGGTTGTTGAATTTACAAAACTGGAAAGGATTGAATTTAGCGGACTTAAAGGTCGATTGCTCAGCGGTCGTATAACTGAAATATATGCAGATTTCAATGAGCAGTTTTCATTGTTTTCAAGTAAAGCATACGATGTCCTTGAACCAGAAGACGAGCGCTTCGAAGTAGACTATGAACAATTTAAAGAGAGTATCAAGGACTTAGACCATCGTTTAGCTTTTACGCTTAGTCAGGCTTTCGAAGATAGCTATAATTTAGACGGCGTTTTCAAGGTCAGTGTTTTTGGTGTATAAATATAATGCATGAAAAATATACAACAATATTATGTAAATATCAAATTACACGGCTGTTTGGATTATTAATACTAAATTATAACGTGCTTGAAATTTCTCACCCTCCCCCCTTCTCACTTTAAGCAACGGACTCAGGATTTTTTCAAACCCATTAAGAATTAATCTATTTACAATAAATTATAATATTTGTTAATATAAAATGTGAATATTCAACACTTTAAAGTTTAAAATATTTATTTTAATATTAATATAATATAATGGATATTGGATGATTACAATTATTTTGTATAATTAGGTTTGTATTATATAATGTCAATTACATTTGTGTAATTACTAAAAAATTACCTGTAATGTGGATACAGTTAAAATATTTTAGTTAATTTAGTTTTATTTAATGACTTAAAATTAAGATTTTTTTTTTTAAGTTTTAATATTACTTAAGTAGTTAAGTACCTGTAACCTGTATAAAATATATGTAAATATACCAAATGAATTTACATAATATTTACTATAGTGGGTACGAAAATTCTACCTATTATACCTAATTATTGTTTTTAAACATACTATTATATGAATATTTGTAAATTATGATATCAAATAACAATATAATATCGGTTATAACCACAACAATAATGGTTTTATAGTTAATTGAAATTGTTGGTGTCGTAATGGATCGGTCTGGCATGAAAGATATGTTTACAAGTAGTTATGGTAAAATTTTGAACATGTTATCTAACGAAGTTACAATTTGTAAAGTTAGTATAGATTTGCTTATAAAGTTATAAAATGCTGATTATATCGTAATGACTATATTTATGATTTGTCTATAGAATTTATTTGAAAGCCAACAAAGCGCTATAAGAACTCAAGGTTCAGCAAACGTTGATAAGCTTATGCCCCCAATCGCTGGTTCCTTAAAATGGTCAAAAACTCTTAAAGCTAGAGTTGAACATCCAATTCAGTGTTTTAAAAATTTAGATCATCCGTAATATACTATGTTACTTTTCCTTTAATTCAAATTAATTATTTTAATTTATAGGATCGTCCATTCTAAAAAGGCCCAATCAATTATAAAGGAAGTAGATGAAATGATTGTTTCATTAAATAAACTTGAAACAGATTTGATAGATAATTGGAAAGTTACTGTATCAAAAAGATGTGAAGAATTATTAAAGTTGCCGTTATTTGATCGTAGATCCAAGTGTAATGAGTTACAACTCAACTTTCATCCAGAGGTGACTCAAATAATATATTTTATATTTTTCAATAATTATAGTGTATACCTGATAATAATATAAATATTTTCAGTTGGTAGCGATATTAAGAGAAGTCCATTATTTTCGATCATATGAACTGAATGATATACCTATTGAAGCATTACAATTTCACGAACGCGAAGATACATTTAGAATATACTGCATTAATCTTAATAACACAAAAGAATGGTACGCTAGTTATTATGTAGATTAGGTACTATCATAATATGTAGGGTAATACGTGATAATAAAAAAGCGAATTATACATTAATTAGTTACAACAAATTGAGAAACAATAGCAGAGAAATTGAGTTTCAGTTGGTCCAAGAAGAGATTCAACAAATCGATGAATTAGTTAAAAAAGGCGAATATTCATTAAATTGGAATTCCGAAGGTATATTTAAATATATAAATATTAACGTATACAAAATAATATTATCAAAGCAATATGGGTAACCTATAACCTATGTAATATAATATATTCTATATACATCAATTTAATTTAATTAATATTTTTAGGTCTTAACGAGTACATTGGAAGTGTTCAAGACCTTGTATATAAATTATACCGAAGAGTACAAAAAACACAAGAAAATATTAAACGGATGCGATCGGCAATATCCTCGTGGGCCAGACTGCCAGTATTATGTCGAAAGGATAATAAAAAGGATACTTTACTGGCAATGGACGATCGCGTAGACCGATTTTCCAAAAGGTGATGTGTATTAATTTTTGCACAGCTACAATTATAGTTAATTTACATATATAAACATATTATGTTCTTGTTTCTTAACATAAATACAAATACCTACCTTAAAGAATTAGACACCTAACCCAATCTAACCTACCTATAAGTACGTAATAATATACCATATACGAATGCTTTATATTTTATTTGCCAAATAACCTTTATCTCATACACTCAAATATTTTGTGGCTTGTATACCCTAGTAATAATATCGAGTTAACCTAATCCATTTGTGTTTTGAAGTATAATAGTAGGTAATAAAAAAATGAAAACTAAATACTTTATATTAAATACATAGTTCAAAAATTAATATAGTATTACTAATATAGTAATAAACAAACATTAATGAAATTCATCCAACAGTTTATTTTTTATAATCGTGTTATATAATAAAATGTAAAACTTAGATTATTTTTAGTAGATAACATTTTTTATTAGTATTTTTCTTCGCGTTTGATTACTGTTCAGATTTACTTTGTTCTGAACATGTATACGAGGACAAAATGTTTATACACTTTGAATAAAATAAATGTAATTTTTAATTTTTACCCGTCCGATAACAGATTATCAACATTGCGTTTTTATCGCAAATAATTAAATATTTAGTTCTGAAGAGATTAAATAAATCTGTTATTCATCTATAAGTAGGTACCTATATAAAATATACAAAGTATACAAACTAATAACAAAATTATAATTTTAAAATTAATATGAATTTATATGCTAAATACCATAAGTTTATCTATGAAATCGGGTAGATTTGAAACACTGACATTTCAAATTTTGTTCATCGTATGGATTATACCTATAATTGCACAAGACTTTACGATCTCTGTTAATATTATTTATATCTATTTGGAAGCAATTACATTATTATAATTGGAAACACGTCACTAACTAAATACTTTATACTGAACAGACGTAAAGAAATCGAAAAAGCTGCTACGGAAATCCATAAGCTCCTTAAAGAAAATTGCGTATTATTTGGTATGCAGGACCAAACAAATGTCAAACAATGGCAAAATTATATGGCTTTCGTAGATTCCATTGTCGCGGATGCTTTGTTGAACGCTATAGGATGCAGGTGACCATTTAAATATACAGTTTGTACTGTGTAACAGCCCACAAGAGTACCTGACACACAAAATACTTTTTCTTCTAATCAATATTTATTAATTTGTTTTTTTATATATATAATTTATTGACTCATTATCTACCTACTAATATAACATTTTTTATTTTTATTTTATAATACTGAAAATAAAAAGTTTTAAATCTGATTTAAATTTTTCAAAATTACCAATTTGTAAATATGGTTTTTAGAGCAATTTTTATTATAAGAATATTTATTTAAGTCATGTAGTTTATTTTTTACGACTTTTGGAAATTTCATTATTTTTTTTAAAATAATGTTGATCCAGTCATAAAAAACATTTCAAATTTAAAAAGCATAAAATTATTTTAAATATTTAAGGGAAAAGTACGCACCTATACTTGTTAAAATCTAAATTTTATTTTAAAAAGTTATTATTTTTCAAATTAATGAGTTAGGTAGGTACTACAAAAAAATTGGACATTTCAAAAAATTATAAAAAAAAAACTATATGACTTAAATAAATGTTTATACAATCAACATGTTTACAAACCCAAGATTTACAAAATTGATATTTTAAATTTTTCAAAAAAAAATTTAAACTATAATTCAACTTAGATACAACAAAGTATTAAAAATAAATATAAAAATGTTATATTATACGTGTAATAATAATAAATTATATATAAATTAGAACCAAAGTTATACATTTGTCGGGTCTTCCTGTTACATCCTGTTTATAAAAAGAACCATTCACTATCGGTTAGATAGATAATTGTACGTTGATGTAGAAATATTATATTTTCAATCATTCGATATTTTTAGCTTATGTTATATAGCAGAGAATATGATTCCGGGAGTATCGAATGCACCATTATTCGAGGCTTGTCTCGAGTTACACGAACCGGATTTGGTTTTTACACCGTCATTAGATTCGAACACCGAAGGTAATTTTTGTTCCATCATTCAAGGGATAATCGAAGAAATAATAGAACTTTCCAAGCTAATGCCGCGGATTTGTGACAAAAAGAATGCTCGTGATTACTTTGTAAGACGGAAATATTAGATTTTGAGTTTTAACTCGATTGTATTTTAATACTATTATAATATAAATGCCGATATTCAACAAAATAAATAAATAAAATGTTTTATTAAAACAATTTAGGAAGAAATGAATTCCAATACTGACATTTGTGACATGAAAGAAGATATTATGAATACAGTAACTCGAGTGATAGGAGAGGTAATCGGCATTTATTTCTCTTAAATATTTTCTTGAAACTATAAAAACGTTTGGTTTAAGGCAAACGATTATTGTGTAAATTTTGAAAACTATTCTTACTTATGGTTGGATGATCGAGAACTTTATATGCAACACTTTTTACGATATGGACATCCGCTTTCGATCGAAGAATATGAAAATATGTCACTTGATGATACTTATTCCCCACCTGTTGTAAATCCTACAATGGATCAATTTAAGGAACAAGTATATATTATATTATTCTTAGAATAATTCAAAAAGTTTTTTTAGTTACCTATTCATTATATACACATTTTTATATTAACATTTGTTGTTAGATTGACAATTTTGAAAGCCTTTATTGTGAAATCGAACAGTTAAAATCAGTTCAAGTATTCGATTCATGGTTTCAAGTCGATATGAGACCTTTTAAACAAGCATTACTGAACACTGTATGCAAATGGAGTCATATGTTTAAACAACATTTGATGGATACTGTAACAAATAGGTAAAACGTGTTATAAAATAATATACCTACAACTTTGACAGAATTGATTAAATATTTAATTTGACAAAGTACTAATAATTAAAACATTTAATAAAGTATACCTAACGAATAAGAAATAATTACCTTTTACGATTAAGTAACTCAATAGTTATTATTCCAATAAAAATAAAAACTAGCCATATTAACAAAATTATAAAATATCGATGTTTAATGTACAGTGAAAATCTAATGATTGTAGTATTTTGAATAATTCTTAGCCCAAAAGTATATCTGAAATATTCTTTCTATTATTATTTTTTTTTTTGTTTAGTCTTTTTGATTTGGCCAAGTTCATTCAAGACGCAGATGGAGGTCTAATGCAACCTGTGATTGAAGGAGATTATGAGGTTCTCGTTAGTGTTATGGGCTATTTATACAACGTAAAAGAAAGACAATCTACTACGGACGAAATGTTCCAACCTCTCACAGATACAATACAATTGTTGAAATATTATGACATGGAACTATCAGAAGAAGTTAACGTTCTATTACAGGTTTCAAATCAATTGATACTTTATAATTTATATAAAGATAAAAAAATGTTTTATTATAATAGCAATAATTTATTTGTTTTAGGAGCTTCCTGAACTTTGGAATAACACTTGCAAATTGGCGATTAATATCAAACAACAAGTAGCTCCTCTGCAAGCAATTGAAGTCAATAATATACGAAACAGAATATCACATTTTGATAGTCGAATTAACTTTTTCAGAGAATTTTTCAAAAAAGCTAACATTTTTAGGTAAAAATGAGTAGATAAATCATTATGCATTGAGGTAATATTATATACCTGTTGTCATAATATCGATTATGTATAAAATTATTAAAATATTATCATGCTTTATGATTATTATGTTCATTACGTCGATGGACGATTCAGTTTTAATTTAATGAAAGTTTAGGTACGATTGTCCTTTTCCATATTTTGTATTGAATGATGCCAACTCTAAGATAATAGATTTCGAGATGAATATGGCTCAGATACAAGAATCCGCATCGCTCTTTGAAGTGAACGTTCCGGAATTCAAGTTACTTAAACAATGCAGAAAAGAATTAAAGTTATTGAAGGTTCGTAAAATGATTCTAATATACTACTGTAGTTTCAAAATTATACTTATTATAATGATTTTGGTTTAAAAACAATTATTCCAGCAACTTTGGGATTATGTTCATTTAGTTCATTCGTGCATAAACGATTGGAAAACCACGCCTTGGCGTAAAGTGGATGTTGAAAACATGGACATAGAATGTAAAAAGTTTGCGAAGGAAATTAGAGGTTGGTACTTGATTATAAATTATTAAATAATCTCTTTATATTTGTTCATTATAATGTACTGAAAATATAGATACAAATCTATAATATTATTACCTTTACTATAGTTATACATATTATTATCGGTGCAACTCGTAATTATATAACGTCATATAAAGTGTATTATTAGAGAAAAATATGTATTTATTACGAACAATTTTTTTATGTTAAATTACATCTTGGGCTTGTAATGTTGTAAAGTCCACCATTTATTCGTGATATAATATAGCGTTGGACAAAGAAATGCGATCGTGGGACACGTATACGTGCTTAGAAGCTACAGTGAAGAATATGGTAACGTCTCTGAGGGCTGTCGGTGAACTGCAAAACCCAGCGATTCGCGAACGTCATTGGAAACAACTCATGGGCTCTACAAAAGTAAGATAAAGTTAATTTTTGTCGTTTAAAATCCCTAATCGAACAAATCAATACGAAAACATGTTTACAGACTTTAGCCGATTTACCTGAAGCGTATGATGTGAGTAAATAATCGAAACACGATGTGTTCGTGCGTTGCTTGTTGTACTTGTATTTGTCTTTTGTGTGTGTTGTATGCATTGTGAATCGTCCTATATTATTTGCGCATTGCCTTGGAATCACTCGAGGGCTATATATAAAAAAAAAAAAATATATGAAATTATAATGTAAAGGCATTAACATTATATAAATATATAATATGCATATTATATAATTTATATGTAGCATATATCTATATTTAAATGTTGGTAAAATAATAATACATTTATTACGTAAATTTTATATGTCTATATACTTACAGATTGAATAATTTAACGTGGGACATTCATGATTTTTGTGATTTTGAAAGTGTATTTTCTCTATTATAAGTTATAATTCTATAAAAACACAAAAGAATTGAAAAATATTGATCATAACAAAAATGATTATATATATATAATATTGATACAAGTTTTCAAAACACAAAGACTAGCTAAGCAATAAGTGTCTCACGTTAAAAAAACATACTGTGTATTGGCCTTAACATTATATAAATTGTGTAAAAATGTGTACGTCTTAAAATGTATTTAAGTCTATTGAGTATTGACACCATTCTGCTCTAAATGTGTTTTGTCTATATTTTAATTAATAGGGAAAACGTAATTGTAGTTGACAACTTGAAAATTAAAATGGGTAAAATTAAATTACATAAAAATATATTTATATTAAATGATTTAAATTTTAGGTTAAGTTTGTTATGGATCAAGGTACTACCTTGGCCGAGTTATTAGCATTAAACTTGCACGAATGTGAAGACGATGTAAAGACTATAGTTGATAAAGCAGTAAAAGAAATGTCTATGGAAAAAATGTTACGTGAGCTTCAAACTACTTGGGCTGCAATGGAATTTTATCAAGAAACCCACAGCCGTACAGGATGCAGTTTGTTAAGAGCAAGTGAAAAACTCATAGAAACTCTAGAAGAAAATCAAGTGAGTTACCAATATTTTAAATTATATTAAATAATTAATTTTAAGTGAGTTACTTCTGTGTCAAACAAAATTATAAAACACGAATGTGATTGTCGTCCTGTATAGGTACAACATTCTTTTTTCAAATAAGAACCCGTTTTCTTTTACTATAAATTTATAGTTTATATGTTTTTATTTAAAGTAATGAATCGAAATTTGAACGATTAGTTTTGAGTTATGAAACTTTATATAGGTAAGTAGGTACCTACTAGCCCTTATGTCCTACTAGCAGTTAAGATAACATGGATACCTATACTTAAGATGATTTTAATACTACGGTGATTCATATTATTATAATAATTTGTGAAAATTCCATGGGTTGGTATTATATTTATTGTACCTATATTTTAAAGGAATTGAATATTACTCTTTAATAATAAATACATAATTGATTTAAACTAAAGAGTAAAGGTATTAATATAGTAGTGTAATTGATCAAAAGTAATTAGATACCTTCTAAACACTAAACATTTTTTTCTATTTATTTAATTTTTTTCCTATTATAATTTTAACTAAAATCCAATTTTTATTTATTACGAATGCCATATTTGTAGTTTTATTAAAGTTGTTAGATATAACTGTGTAACACTGTTAACTATAATATTATAGTTTAACTAGTTTCCTTCTATTTAGTCTATTATACAAATGTGTTTACGTGTCACTATGTTTTTAATTGTTGGTTATTCAATTTGAAAATATTAAATTCAATTAATTTACTAATGGATACAATTTGGTTTGCTTTTTTTTCCTACAGTTATAATTTTTATATTTCAACCTTACTTAATCTGTTTTCATTTAAATAATAAATTTGAAACGTCTTGTATTAAAAAGTCATTATATGAAACCATATAGTACTCAGCTTACATAATCGCCATTTTTTTTTTTTATAATAATGGAATAACAATACCTAACATTTCTTTTCAATTTGACATTCTACTAGTTACAAATATAAAACAAGTTTTACATGAATTTATATTCGATATTTCTTCAATGTTGTAAGATAATAGGTCATGGTATAATTCAAACGTTATACTGTTATGTAATGACTAACGTCTAACGATAAGGCCATCGAACTGGGATCTTTGGAATTTGATCACGTTTGCCAGTTGTCCTTTTAATTTTTTAAACATGCAATCAAAACGTATAAAAACATAATAATTGTACCCATAAGATAGGCACATTACGATAATTATAAATAAATAAATAATCTGATAATGAGTTAGTAGTAAATGGAAAAAAGTTAGAAGTCTTATCGCTTTGTTCTCCTTAGACATTCGTTCACACAGGATATTTTGCTGATAATTATTTCTATACTATCTGATGTTTTGTGTCACTATAGTCTGCCTCTTAGATTATATTATATTATTCAATCTCAGCCCCAATTTACGCTTAAATAAGGAAATGTTTGAGTCCAAAATAAGTTTAAACTATGGAATCTACAATGCATCAAAACGGAAAATATTATTAAGTCTATAATTATTAAAATTGTATACGTACAATAATATGTAAAATCAGTTAAAACAAATATTAAAATAAAGAATATTATAATAGGTATATTATTTTAATAGTATATTGGTAATGATTGTTCATAAAACAATTTTTGTGCATATTAAACCATACAAATACTTATATATGCATAACAAAATACAGTTAAACCTTTTAATTATTTTATTAATTAATCTATATTATTACTATTATTGCTCATTAGTCATGCGTACACAATAACAAAAATCTCAAAATTTCCATTACATAATATAATATGATAGGTACAACATTATAACATAACAATTTAACATACAGACATACCTATAACCTATAGTTAAATTAATAAAGCTAATTTAAATTTATCAAAATATAATATACTATCGAATAGGTACTTACACAACAAAGATAATATTAGTATACTATTATGTATAAATGTATAATATTTCTATGTTATAAGTACCTATTAGGAATCTACCTAATTAATATGTAGCTATCTAGATTTCATACCTATTGAAAAAAAATTTGAACTGAAATAGATTTACTTCAAAAAATTAACAATTACTATCAAACTATTGATTTGTTTTTGTTTATAATATGTTACAGGTACAATTACAGAATTTAATGACTTCGAAGTTCGTGGCATTTTTCTTGGAAGAAGTTTCAAGTTGGCAACAAAAGTTAAGTATAGCTGATCAAGTAATAAATTCCTGGTTCGAGGTGCAACGAACGTGGATGCATTTAGAATCAATATTCATGAGTTCGGATGATATTCGCAAACAATTACCAGAAGATTCAGAAAGATTTTTCCGTATCGACTCCGAATTTAAAGTATAAGCTTATTATGCGCTTTTTAAGATATGATTGAATTGAAAGTTATGACAGTTTTAATTTGAATGTTTTTAGGAACTAATGGCAAACATGTCTAAGACACCCATAGTGATCGAAGCTACAAACAAACCAGGTTTAATCAAACATTTGGACGATCTGCACGGGCATTTGACCTTGTGTGAAAAAGCCCTGGCAGAATATTTAGAAACAAAACGTTTAGCCTTTCCGAGATTTTATTTTGTGTCCGCCGCCGATCTCTTAGACATCCTGTCTAATGGAAATAATCCAGATTTAGTCGTCAGGTAAATCGATCAAAACACGTTTTACATAACGATAGATTTATAAATCATATCCGACATTAGTATATGCTTTTGAAATTGTCTAGTGATTATATATTATATATTACCACGGTTAATACTTAATAGTTAGGTACATTCATTTGTGTGGTTAATTATCTAAATAGGTACCAATTACCAATATTTAGTTTTCAGTGGTATTATCTAAGCAAATATCCAATTATGTGTCTGATTTTATTTAAAAAAAAAATATAATATCCATTTAATTTAAATCTACATATATACGCGTCCGATAATATGATTACATAATATCGCACCTCTAGAACAAGACTGTCATAACTCAACATTTTTAAATTTGAGAAAAAGTGATTCGAAGTCAAAATCTAAGATTTTTGATAGGTATATAACATAAAAGTATCAGTTGATATAGGTATCAGTAGGCTATTTTCTTATAAAATATTATGTACAATTTTTGATTCTGTATTACAAGTCAAATAAAAGCTTCAACAGTTTATTTTAAAACAGCTAAAACTAAAATAAGTTATTACATATTAATAATAATTTTTTTTAATATGCTTAAATGAGAAACTCGTAATATGTTGTTTATGCATTCAGCGTTGGCAACGTTTACCAAAACTAAACACTAACTTTCTAAATTATTTTATTTACATTCAAATTATAACTAATAATAGATCTATACATACCTGTAATAACATGAACATTGAACTTATTTTATATTTATCGTAAAAAAAAAATCAATTAGTTTATTTGTCAGCGAAATATCATACTATAGTAGTCTATATGCTTATATTATATAGGTAAGGTTAATATATATTATATGCCTAATATAATCGTATATTCTCATTTCGATTGTGAACTTGTCATTTGATTAAGTTTAAATATATAAGTCGTAATAGGTACCCGTTTACAACGTTCCAAATAGGTACTTACTTCAAAACATTTATATTTTATTTCGATTGACAAATTAACTTAGGAATATTCCTGTAAGGCTAATACATGTATAATATTCGCTTACGTTAGTGATAGTTAAATTACGAATATATTAAGTTACCCATAGGCGTTAGATATTCAAGCCATTGATGCAGGGGCGTCATTTCAACTTTTTTTTTGTTGGTGCGAAAATGTTTGCAGGCCATTCAAATTGTTACCAGGCCACATAGAAAACTTTTTTTTCTTTAGTGGGGGGGGGGGGGTCTAGTGGGGACAAAAACTGTAGAATATTAATTGTAAAATGTATTTAATACGTCACTTATATTAGTATGAAAACTTCACAATATTATTACTACCTATTTTCGAAGAACTATGTGTAGGTACTTTTAATAAGTTTATATTATATTGTGGATGCCAGTTGTATTTGGTAAGCACATTTATGGATATAAAGCACCTTAATAGTACTTAATCGAACCTAACCTATACATTTTTTCTCCTTGCACACTCAAAATAAATAATATAGCTAAACGCCTAAACCTGAAATTTGTTTTATGGGTTACCTTGTTCAAAATGGCACAATATACTTAATTCATATTTCTAAATTTTTCCACATCAATTTTAATTTAACTTTAAATTAATAAATTAAACTAAATTTTAATTTAATTTATTATTATTATATAATATATATTATTAAGTATTTCACTTCTTTCTCGATCACGACTAGAACAATCGTACTCTCGACGTACTAACTAAAATTGGTGGTAGAATTTCTACCATAGAATATCATTTCTACCGTAGTACCGTAGAAAGTAAGTGACAAGGTTAAAAATGTAAACAAATAATATTCTGTGGTTGCTATTTTTAGACAATTTTTTCCTTTTTAATGGGAATTATGTATCATGTTGTTTTCTTATTATAACGAGCAGGGAGATACCGGAGCGTGATAAGAAATCTATACCAGCATAATATTATACCCACAGATATTTATATATTCGATGGTAATAATATCATGGTAGAGAATAAAAAATATATATAACCCATAGACATAATTATATTATTATTATTTTATATTATGTCAATGATATAACCACACAACCACATCGATCATTTTTGGAAATAAAACCCATTAGTACCTATAATATTTATTATTATTTTTTTAAATACTGAAAAAATATAAAATATATATAATATATTAATATATAACACTTAGGTATATCGGCGTTTATATTTATTGTTGGCAGGCCAAAGAAGGCGTTTATAAAAAATGTTGGTGCAAATGTACACCCTGCACCCCCCCCCCCAAATGACGCCCCTGCATTGATGTATTAATATATAAAATAAATGATACATAATGAAATTATTTTAAAATCTGTAATCATGAGTGATGTCTAGGTTTAACGATAGTGTATGAACGAAATATATGTAAATATAGTGTTAAAAAAATAAGTTGTCACTGTTAAATAAAATAAAACGTATAGTTGTGGAATGTATAGTGAAAAATTATTTACTAGGTAGGTACTTAAAGTGAAATACAAAGATTGGATTGGATCATTGCGATGTTCCATTCTTGGTATATAACTAATATGTTCTTAAAAGTCGAAATACAATGTGAAAAGTGAAATCTATTAAAACAAATTCTCCACGGTTTGTGGCGATAGGTTTATTACTTATTGGTTTTTTATTTTCAAATAACAATTTTTAGTTTTGCAATTTAACTAAGACCAAGGGCTAACCAACCAACTTATCCAATGCAACTATATAGTAGAACCTCAAAATGTACACTATAAATTTTAATAAAATCGGATTGCAAACTATATTTAAAATGCAAATGCTTTCTCTAAATTATAAAAAAAAGTATTCGTACCTATATACTTGCAATAAACTATACACTATAATTTAATATTTCAGACATATGATAAAATTATTCGACTCGATAGCATCACTTGAATTTATCGGCTCAAAAACAACTGAAAAGAAAGTAGCTGCGGGAATGCACGCCAAGGACGGTGAATACGTAAAGTTTAACGAGGACTGTGACTGTAGTGGACCAGTGAGTTGTGTCGTAATCATACATTATGTAGCATAGAAATTGTTTTTTTCAACCGATGTTTATGTTAAAATAATACGACTTATTCCTTCCTACTAAATTATTAAACCCAGAAATTCACAGTGAATACTTACACCTATGTTTATTCGGAAAACCAGTTTTTAGAGTCAATAACATTATGTAAATATAACGCAGGTATGTAAATAATATGTGTTAGTCATCGGAATGGTAAATACAAAATACTCATCGTATTGCCTTATACTTGCTTTTTTTTCTCTCTAATAATAATATTAAGTAGACTTGGTAGATATATAATATAATCAATAGACACATAATTAAAATCAAATGATGTGTAATTTGTTAGGAATGGCTTTTAAATTAAGGTAGCCATAGTCTTGAGTAATATTTTCTGTATGGATATATTGATTAGAATAATAACATTTTGAAAATAATTTTAAAAATCATCTAAAACTTATCTGAAAATACATTTTTCTAAAATCGTACTATATTCTTGTGAATGCTTTTAAAATTAATTTTTAAATACGTATTCAAGTAATTTTTTAGACAGCAGACGGGCAATAACATAATATACCTATTTTAAATCAAGTACCTTAGTATAATAAAATTAGCAATAGCTAGTACACATTTTTAGATTCTGAGTAGAGTGATCATAAAGATATTGATTTTACAATGTTTGTACCTACACATCAGAGACGAAACTTTACAGGTCAAAACCAACAACCATAGTCGTCAATAATAATAATAACAATAATAATAATAAAAGCATGTGTGTGCAGACTTTTGATACCTAAATAGTAATTATAAGTTTGAAAACATTTATTATTGTTTTTATTGCTAGGGTAGTTGCAATGTAGTTATTCCTATGTTTTGTTTTCCAACGTCTTTTAAATAATTTGTTAGTAATGTCCAGTCAAATCGCTTTATTAATTATTAGTGATACATATGACCTATTTTAAATTCTGAGTGAATGTATTGATTTTACAATGATGTGTGTTTTTATTGTGTATGTGTACACGATTTATAGTAGGTAAAGAAAATTCTTCGATTTCCACTTTGTTGGTGGTTTCTGGTAGCAAATTGAAGTCAGTTGATACTGTAAATACTTGAAATTTTCAATACATTTTAAAGATTTAAATTTTCAAAATGTTGTATTCTTTCTGAGTTGT
This sequence comes from Macrosiphum euphorbiae, assembly GCA_949089665.1. NCBI lineage: Eukaryota > Metazoa > Arthropoda > Insecta > Hemiptera > Aphididae > Macrosiphum > Macrosiphum euphorbiae. The sequence continues at coordinate 87,042,369 of CARXXK010000002.1, read as the reverse complement.
TTATAGATATTTTTGTTTTTTCCATACATATCGCAAAAATACTTTCACTCTGTTCAAAAATTTGAATATTCAATACAAGGTTCCTCATAAGTTGTTGTTACCTATAGTAATTTAAAATGTTTAAAGATATGCCATTAGCACGAAGACATTTTGATTTTAAATTCCATTTAGAATATTTACCAAGTATGTAATAAAGAGATTTATGCCTAAAGTTTAACAATGGTTGTTAGTTTTTTATATGATCCGCCAACGTTAGATGGTGGTATACTATTAAAACTAAATAATGAGTAGTGTTAGATCTTGGTATAGTTTAGTTGTTTCAAGTAACATGTGGTACGTCTATAAGAGGTTGTACCTAGATTTAAAAAGGCATAGGTAATTAACAAATGTTTATCAAAAAAATCCAAGGAATTCGTTCTGCGTTTCTAGTAGGTTTTCAAGTGTTTGCCTACTTCGGCGTCGAGTAGAGAGTTGGTTAGTACTGTAATAGATAGACCTATGCTATATCATATATTTTTATTATTCTTATAAGTATACTTTATTAATTCAATAAGTTAAACTAATTTTTAAAACTACGCACATAACATTTAAGTCATACCACGTCTGAATATATAGAATCGTAGTATAAAATATAGCTTAAAATTATATTTTTTACCTTGTACACCCCCCCTCCTCAATTGTAATTTTTTTTTTAGCTTTGAACAACTTAATGTACCTATCAACTATATCCGATTAGTTACCAGAAACCACCCTTAAAGTTGAACTATGTAGTTGAAGATTATAGAATTTTTACTGCTCCAAAAGACGATCACAGGCATAAAAAATAACATTAAAAAAACATATTATTTAAAAATATCAGGTTAGGTTACCTCCATTCAGAAGTGAATATAATTTTTCTAATTTTCTCACATGAAATATTATATCATATTCGTGTATCATATTATACATACATATCAATGTTTCTATGAACTCGTGACGACGTTATTTGATATGAAAAAACAAAATATAAAATATAAAATGTTACAATTTAAATATTTTAAATCTTGTGACTCGTTATATTTTATCATTTTTCCTGTGACCTATAGCTCGGTTTTCGGAATATTTCTGTACCAAGGTTAAAATCATCAGATAATTATGTTGGCCGTCTGTGTGTATATTGTTCGTATAAATACTATCTAGCTGGTCTTAAAACCTTTTCGATTTCCTATAGAACTGAACCATTGAAATTATTTGTTGTTAAAGTACTAAATATATTATATTAATGGATGGTCAGGTATTTTGCTTAATGTGTGTATAATCCTGTTTGCTTACTAGGTACTGTTACCCAAGTAGATGCTTAATGTAGCTGAATTCGTTTATACGAATGTAATGGAGATGACTCATTATTATATATTATATAATATGGTCGATATAGGTAGTTTATATTATTGAAATTACACATTACAGTGATACGATTAACATTAATGCAGTAATATTAGATCGAATCCAAAATACTAAACTCTTCGTAACACTTAGGTAACAATAATACCATTATTAATATATTTTCAATTCGTATTTACAACAAACCCATATAGGTACTTACGTAATTTTTCAACAGTATAATGTAGAAATTATGATTATTCCCATAAATTTGTTTATGCGTAGATTAATGGATCTAAATACGTAAATAGCAAAAAAATAGTTTTCGTTATTGTATTTGTATTGGTATGACTAAATGTCTTTAGTTATTTTGTGTATTATAAACAGGTACATAAAATATAATATGATATATAATAGTAACCTAATATACATATAAGTATAGGTACACCTTCATAACTATTAAATAAGTTTAATTTTTATAATAATTAGTAAAAATAGAAACAAGAGAATTATTAGAAGGTCAAAAAATCGTATTATGTGATTTTATTGTCCCTATGTCCTTCTTTAATTTTGTCTGATTTTTTATTATTATTACTTTATACACTAAAATGATGTATTGAATTATGTATCTTGTATCTATAATATCAACTTCCTATTATATTAATTTTTTATAATTTTCTGAATAATATCTATGTTTTGTCTTAAAATATAAATAACTTGGTTGGTTTTTAAAGTATCTCATATGAAGTATTTTTTTAGTTTTTATTATAAATTAATATAATAATATATAAATATTTAATTAATTTAGATTTAATCGGAATATATTGGTTTTACAATAATAGTTTTTTTTTGTCTGTCTAAGTAATTAAAAAATATTATTCCTAGATAGTCGTAAGACTTTTTCAATACCACATTTGATAAAATAGGATTTGGGGGGAGGGGGCCTTACTAAAGCCTTACTTTGATAATATTGAATAAGCTTAAAACAAAGTGTAGGAAATGTTTGGGGGGGGGGGCTTAGTCCCTAAAGCCCCAATGATTGCGCTTATGCTCTCCATATATGATAACTAGGGCCCGGATTTTTATGTAATAAAAAAGTCAAAATATGTAAATATTTATGTTGTTATTTTTGCCAAAATATGTATTAAAAATCATGGAATATTTAACAACAAAAAATTAATTTTATTGATTTAATTAATTTTTAATCATCTAAAAAAAGTAATAAAGATAAAGAATTCTGTTACATAACATATTTTTTTTTGTACTTTAATTTATTCATCTTCATTGCAGTCGTCTTCGAAACAGTTTGAAACAATGTACATTTGGAGATTTTCAAATTTAAATGTGCGGCGGTTAGGTCTTAAAATTGATTTGTATGGTGCAAATTCAATATCCATTGATCCATTGTTTTCATTTGTATTTAGAAGAATATTTCTAATAGTTTTTATGTGTTGTAAACCAACATTTTTAGCTAGTACGTCACAACAGCACAACAGCACACTGAATAATACTAACACTAACCGATATGGTGACATCAAATTTACGACGCACGATGTCGATAAAGTCGATAGCCGTCGATAAATGGTTATTTTTAACATTTCTGGAAATTTAATAAGTACATAAAAAATCGTAAACAATATGTACGACGTCGATAAAGTCGATAGATGGTTAATTTAATAAGTATCTACATTTATAAAATATGAAATATTTGCAAAATATGTACTTTTTAATAAAATATTTAGAAATATGTATTTACAACCAAATATGTGAAAATATGTAATATAAAAAATTGTCATTTTATTCAGGGTGTTATGAAACATGCTTGTTTTTAATCAGGACAAAGATATCTGCATTCAATAAAAATATGTATTTACATAAAAAATCCGCGCCCTAATGATAACTATTCTGCACCGTGGTACCTATCGAACTCCACACTCTACACAGACCTTAAAATTGAATCAGTCAACCAATATGCCACCATAACACCATACACTACAAATCATTCTACTGAAAGTTGTAACTTCTAACCCTAATACATACAAATCTAGCCTCTCCCTCCTCGTCGTAGGTATATCCTTGTTCATCTATATGTTGAATATATATTATAATATATATATATAAAGTATAAACTGTAAATTGTCTATATGTACATTTAAAATTGTGTTTGCTTGTATTCACAGGCATAAAAATGTCGGGATTTAGTATTTTTGAGATTGGGTAGGTAATGTGTTCTATTTATAAATAAATTATACTTCCGTGTGATAAATAATTGTAGATATCTACGAGATAAAAAGCAAAACAAAACATTAGGTTCTACCTCTCAAGTTCTACTTATCATATTAAAGGTACCTACCTAAATATTTTTTATAACAGAAATAATATATAATATGCCTACACATCTGCAATAGGTATATTATATTATATTAAACTTATCAGAATTTAAAATCTCTCGATCCTTAACTTTTTTCTTGTGTTAAGGAGGTACTAGGTACCTAGTACCTACCTAAGTATCTTAAAAACTATATTGTCAGTATTTATGTGGTTACTGGTTGCCTAAGTGTGATATTCAAAATTCAGTATAGATTTACCTCGAGATGTTAACCTTGAAATGTACTTCAAGGTTACCCGCGTACTGTGCGTTTGACGTTAGTCATATACCTACTCATATTATACAGGTACCTACCTACCATATTTATCAAAATTGATACGGAAACAGTGACGGTTTGTAAAAATGTAAATATAACTTTATTCAAAAATAATGTAGGTACAATTTATATTCTCTTCCTCGTATTGTTTACAAGATAATTTTTAAATCTGGGCTCCATCATAATAAATATTATGAATGTTCATTATATGGGTAAAGTTTTGTGTCATAAAAATATAACCTACGATGTAAAATTGTAACCTATTCATAAATCGTGTTGCTTAATACTTGTTGATAATAGCTTAGACCTTATTTTTATTATTTTGAAACAGTCTTAGATTTCATAGTGGGTATTTAAAAAATTAAATTAAACATAAGAATAAAATCTTAAATTACCGTTTCGCAAATCCTTATTATTACAATATACCTAGGTGTCTATACTACCTTTATATTTATTATATGACTATAATATGTATTTAGACGTGAAAAATAAAACTTTTACGAGTAAAAACTCAATATTTTGATGTAATAATAATAATTTGAGCACAATATAATTTGCAATCAATATAGGTATTTACTAAACCTATAGTAATGTGTTGAATACATTAGTTTGATTTTTGCGAAAATAACACCTTGTTAACTGTGTCTAATGATTAAAAGAGTTGTTAACATACCTATTATTGGAATATAAATTGTAGATACCTATATTATTATTTTACATAATTTGTCTATAATATTATTATTCTACATATTTCTCTCTTGAGTTATTATTATTGTTCGATAGTCGATTTAAATAAAATTGTCAAAAAACTTAATCTTAGTAAGTAATCATCTTTCATTGTATACACTGTTAGGTTCTTACTACCTAGTACCTAAGTAAATATATCTTATATTAAGCATGTGGATTATTTTCATGGTCAGTATTAATTATTATATTATGTAGAGTCAAATGGGACACTGATCTTTGTATTGACTCATATAACTGGTGGGTCATTAATCATTTTTTAATGATATTTCATTAAAATATTAATAATTAAATCGGACAAAATATGACTATCAATTAAACATTATAGTCATTCTATTTTTGAAAAATTATTGAAATGTTCAGCTATTATTTTAGAATACTAAATTAAAACAAATTTAGCATGTATTATTTTTAAAACTTATAACTATTTGACATCTGCAAGATTATATATTTTCAAATTTACAATTCATTCAGATAAAATGTCGAGTAAAATTAGATAATAAAACAAATTTATACAAAAAAAGGTGGGTAAGTTTATGTCGCTCTGCTGTACTGTAGGTTACAAGTGGGTCACTGTATAATGGATGGTATTAAATTTGAATTCAATGATACAATATATCATTGTATAAGAAAAACGATTCTGAGCGAAGACGGTATGTCAGTCTAGGTTTAAGACAAATTATATACATATCTATGGTATTAAAAAAAAATTGACTTATAATAAATTCCAAATTAATCATATCACATTATCACAATATCCATTAGGTACTTATAACACGTTATACATCAACATTAATAACAAATCCTGATACTATCATTGATATATAATAGTAAACTTTAGAAGTTTCAAGTAGGTACCCACGAATAATATTATATAATCACAACAAAATAACTAGGTTTTTTAATATGTAATTTCGTCCAAATTTGAACATAAAATGACTATAAAAATAAACTGTGATTGTATATTTTTTAGATTTTTTGGTAAGAGAATTAACTACTTACGTGGAATCTTGTTTTAAATTTTCAAACCTTAGCTATAAAAACTGAACATTTTATAATTTATTAATTACGATGATTAATAATTTTCGAGATTTTGAAAAATTCTCTCAAAATTCGATGTTTAAATGTTTATAAAAAAAAACTGTGTCTATGTATTCTTAATATTTTTCAATTGATATTGTAACAATATATCAGGAGCCTTGTATTACATTTTTACACTTTTTGGCACAACAGATAAAACTTTATTGATATTCATAGAAAAAAAAACTAAAAAATTGAAAAATGAAAATATCCGTAAACTGCTCAAAAAGAGTCAAAATATTTTCAAAATTGTATGGTGTATATAGGAAATGCTAATATAAACATTCAGTGAAATTTTCATGTATCTATAGTTATTCGTTTATGAATAAAAACAAAATAAGGAAATCGCTACATGAGAAATCGAGTGAATATCCAATGTTGTAAAAATTTGAATTTCAAACGCTCATAAAAATTTAATTTGACTGTCCGGTAGAGATTTTTTTATTGATAAAGGTAGACAAACTTATGAATAATCTTGTATTACATTTTCAAATCTTAGATTTAAAAAGAAAAATTTTTGCGAATTCTTAACTCAAAATAATTTGCTAATTTTCGTGATTTTTCCATATTTTGTCAATTTTTGAACTTTAAATGCTTATAAAAAAAAACTGTGACTAACGATTTTTAATATTTTTCATCTGCCTTTGAAACAATATATTAGGAGCCTTCTATTAAATTTTCAAGTTTTTTTAACCAACAAATAAAATTTTATTGATATTTCTAGAAAAAAAACTAAAAAAAAATGAAAAATGAAAATGTCCCTAAACAGTTCAAAATAAATCAAAATATTTTGAAAATGTTATCGTGTATAGAAAATGCAAATATAAACAACCAGTGAAAATTTCATCCCCAATGCACCAACGATATTCACTTTCCAATCGAACAAGATACTGAAGTCGAAAATCGAAGCATTATTTCGACTACTTATCGTGTACACAGACACAAAAATAAAAAAAACACACATCATTGTAAAATCAATACATTCATCGTTTCACTCAGAATCTAAAAATATTGAAACTTAAGTGACTTAAAATAGTTGATTCATTCATAAAAAAAAAATAATATCGTTACATTTAAATACCTATTTTTTTATGTGTCGATAAAAATAACATTATTAGGATGCAGGTAAGTTTAAACACAATAAACTAAATTCATATAAATAGAGTTGGTATAGATACCTAAATAAATTATGATTTTTTAAACTAAAATTCATTGATTTCTAACAGGGCTTGCATTTGAAAAAAATTCTGTTGTATGTTATTCACAATTAAAACGTTACCCAGTTTTTGCGTTTATCGTTATTTAGAATCAAAACGTTATACAAGGTCTGCGTTTATCGTTATTCAGAATAGTGTAACAATATTAAATTTAAAGTTAATACGTATCAAATGTATTAATAATAAGTAATAACTAATGCGAGTAGGTAAGGCCCTGGATATGAAATATAATATAATCAATTCTAATGTACGTATGCAATATTTCTACGAAACCGATATAACTTTAAAAAAATTTCGTTTTGCATTATTTTTCTTTCAATGAAATTCTATAAATTACGTTTTACGATATTTTTCTTTCAATGATATTATATAAATTACGTTTTGCGTTATGTTTTGCTTAATGATATATAATATATTTTGTTAATCATTATGTTTTGTTTCGGTTATTAATTATTTTTGATTATATTTACGTTTACAAATTGCAATCGTTTTTTGTTAAATATAACGTTATGATCATAACGTTATTATAAGCCCTGATTTCTAAGTATCAAATTTATTTACTTCCTAAATATAACGCATTGTGAATTTAATGAAAATCCTTAATATTTATTGAAGTCGATAGGTTATTATCAAGGCAATATTTCCTTTTTATTATAATTTATAATGTACCACCTAATGATTTCGTCATAAATTTAATTTAAAATACCTAAAGCCATGAGTGTATATTATATATATTCATTGCTAAAAATAACCCTAACTATCACCGTAAATAATTTGCAGCTGATCGCAAAGACATAATATATCTATGGCGTATTGCAATATTTTTAAAATCGCACAATTATTCGTAAACATTCATAAAGGTTATATTCATAAATCATTATAATATAATAGATACTTGTTATTTATATTATTTATACCATTTTTATATTTAGTTCATGACCATATCAAGTCTTAAGGTGTCAAAAAAATCAATTTTTTTCTTTAATCAATCAGTTCCGAACAGCAGAGAAATAATATACCTATCTAATATACATTTTTTTATTATTCGTATTATGTCTTATGTGTGTTTCCATTATTGCACGTTCTTACAATTATTATTGCATATTTTTGAAATTAGGCACCTATTCAGTATTTACTTACAAGTTGTTGTCTACTGAGTTTGTTCAAATAATAGGTAGATATAATAGATACCTACTTTTATAATCGACATTGGATATTTTATAATTGGACAATACCTACTTAATATTAGTAATCATATATTTCTTATAAAGATAATATTTTGGAGAAAATATAAATTACGAAATTCCTATCAGAAAATGGCGAGAGTCTTCTAATAACAATATAAATTATAATCTTGGTGTATAATACAAAAAAAAATAATAATATATCATGAGACAACATATTAATCAATATAGAAATACTAAATACAATACGTATATACAATTTTAATTTAAAATAAGACAAACAATATTAATTAACAGTTCATTAATTTGTGTGATATCTATATTTTATTGTATCGAATAGATTGTGCAGACTCTGTGGTATGTCATTTATGCATTTTATAGGTTTTTGGATTTAGTATAAAATTTTAGATCTTAGCACCTACTATGGTCTACGGCCTATTTCCTATGGCAGTGGGTAAATATATATAATATTATTATGTTCAATGTTGAGTCCTTATTTTATTTATGTACGTATAGCTAAGTAATACTAATACAATATACCATGTTGTATACAGATTATAAAAAAAATAATGTTGAGTCTAGTTATACCACAGACGTACCTATAAATTAAAATTTGATGAAGTCTAATGAAATAGCATGTTACTTAATTCGATGTTAGGTAACTACATTTCTGTACAGATTTATAGTATTTTACCTATATATTTGTTTAAAATATTAATTTTATTTGTATGCTATGAATAATTTGTGATTATTATGTTCTGTCTAATTGAAGTGTACCTATACCGGCTATACCTACAGAAACAGAAACCAGAAAATGTATTACTCTGTACTCAACTAAGAAATTAAGCCATGAAGGCCAATCTTTAAGAAAAATAGGACAAATTGATAATAGATCGCACTTAATAGTTAACAGTTGTCAGTTGCAATAAATCATTATTCATTAATAATTGTTTTAATGACACCGAGTATTTCAAGGATTTAGGTTATAGACTATAGAGTCAAAATCAGTTCTGGTTGATAAAAAAAAATTCGTTTTCTTTTGACAGCCAATCAGTCACTAGATAAATGTTAAATTAAAAGACAAATCCAAATAATTGTTGTTAGGCATCATAATATATTCTTGAAACTGATTATGAAATAAGATTATTTAGATGTATTAGATGTCGACTTGTATAGGTATACAAGTCGACATTATTTTGTATTTTTAGTTTAGTTTATTTTTTATTAAATTTATTAGAGAATACTCTATCTGTAAATAATAATTTTGTAAAACAAGAGTTGGTAAGTGAACCAGTTAACTGATTGAAGCAAAGAACACTAGGTAATAAGTTATAATTTATAACCAATATAAATTTTAGTAATTTTGGAAAAAAATTTAAAAACCACAATAATACAAGAATTATTTTTGAGTAAATTGTTATTTAAAGTCATGCTACCTACCAATTCTGATATACCTTGTGATTTGTGACTAATAAAGTAATACGAATTTTAATTAAAAATAATGTAGTTATACAATTCATAGTCAGTTATATTCTTGTATCAAATTAATTTTCTAATAATATTAACAAATATTTTTTTTCTTCAACCTTTAGGTATAAAATAGTTTTATATCATGTGTATTGTGTAATTTGTATTATACCTCATGTAACCGTGTAATACAATTTTTCTTTTAGTATTCCACTGTATAATACAAACACATTTATTGTAATTTGATGATCCATGTTAATGTCTATAATTACAATATACAAATGTCTCTACCTGTACTATTAGGTAATAATTTAGAACATAATAATATGATAAATTAGGTAAAACTTTTATAATTCTATCATGTCCATTTTATTGATAATTTCATATACATTATGCATATTTTATTTATTTAAGCTTATATATCTAATATATTAAATTCTCGCGTCACAATGTTAGTTAGGTACCATTCTCCTCCAAAACGGCTTGACCGATTTTTATTATGCATATTCAGTAGGTCTGAGAATCGGCTACTATCTATTTTTCATACCCCTAAGTGATAACTTATATATCACTGATAAGGGTTTTCCAGAAAAAAATAAAAATAAAAATAATAGTGTATTATAATATTATATTGGTTGCTATTGGTTAATCGGGCATGTTTGTTGATTTGTCAATATATATATAAATTAATGTTTGTGTGTAGATTAGACCTCAAATCCTCAATATTGATAAAAGAATAAAACGATTGATCAAATTACGTCGGTATGACACTATACATACTATATGGACATAAAACATTTCCACGTTTATAATACATAAATCTTCACGTTTTATAAGTAGGTGTAAATAAGTTAGGAACATTGTACATAGCTAATACTATATTAAAGAAAAGTTTGAACTAATTTTTCCACTATATGGTTTATCGTTCATTTAAACGTGCTGCGCTGTATCAGTCTCGTATTTAAGCTAGGGTGAGTGAGAGTGACAATTTTTTTTATAATTTTTTTACATTATAGAACAAATATTACAAATATAGATTGGTATATTTTACAATAGGTACATCGTACATTACACAAACCCACTGTATAGCAATTATTGCAATTGATTATTTACACACGAAACCTTCTATGTTATGGTAAGAGACTTATATACTAGTTGGATTCACTGAATTCCATTTGGTATTGAATTTTAACTTTTCAGAAAATATTTGGCCAGATTTCGTGAATTCTTGTGGTTTCATAGCCACTTGGAGAGTCCCTGCTGTGACAAAATTCCGAGAAATGTATTTTATTAGAAATACAATAAATTACCACACGCCAGCTAACTGCATGCATGTTGTATACAGTTTTATACCTACCAGCTACCATTGATGCTGGTACCATGATGTATTGTCGTCTACCGGAAACACATGTCCGTATATTTAGGTCGTAGTATATATTTCTTTCATATACATATGACTTGCACAATATATATGTATTGGCATCGTAGATCTCTATAATCCCTATTTTGTATATACCTATACAATATACAATATGATGGTCCATAGGTATTTGGTCACCATAATACACGTTATTTCTGGCGCCAATAAGTCGCTGTCGGTAAATGCAGAGATGGGCAACCAACAATAAGTGCATTAAATATAATATCATAAGAGTATGAGACAACTAAAATATCCCGAATCGCTCCTAGTAATCTATAGTACCTACCATCTACCATATGCAGGCATCTATGAACACATTATGCATTAAACATATATAAATTATGTGCCTAGTACCTACCTATATATACCTATTATAATATTGTTGCAGGCCCCTAACAACCAGTAAATATAAATATTTATGTCGATTGAAAAAATTTGTATTTTTATATAGAAGTCACCCAAGGGGGGGGGGGGGGCAATTGTCAAAAGTTAAATGTCTTTTTGCTTAGTCAAATATTATAATAGAAAATAACGTTAAAAAGACAGCCCAAAAGAGGGATGGGGTGAACTCCCCTCGTATCCGCCACTGTTTTATTAAATAGGTTTATTTAATTTAAAATTTAGTAATTTTACAGTGTAAATAGTGTAATATTAAAATTTCAAATAATGTTTAAGATGATGAACTGTTTTTCAGCGAAACTTCAGTGTACGTGTAGTGTAATTCTGAAAATATTTTTTAATGCTATAATAGCTGTTTAAAATTATATCTTATATCTATACATATAAATCTACAAATAGCACAAAAAAAAATCTTTTTCAAATTATATGTTTAATAATGTTTATTGACAAAGGAAAAGTTTTATACTAATTTCAGGAGCTCAACATTTAAGTCCCTATATCTTTCGTAAACCGAGTACATATTTTAAAAGTAGGTACCTATGTAAAAACATGCGTGTATAAATGTATTCGAAATGAAACCTATGTTATAGTAAGAGACTTACTATTTGGATTCACTCAATTCCATTTGGTATTGAATTTTAACTTTTCCGAATAAATATTTGGCCGGATTTCGTGAATTCTTGTGGTCTCATAGCTACCTACAGAGTCCCTGCTGTGACAAAATTCCGAGAAATGTGTTTTATTAAAAATACAATACATGACCACACACGAGCTAACTGCATGCATGTTGTATATACAGTTTTATACCTACCAGCTACCATTGTATTGTCGTCTACTGGAACCACATGTGAGTATATAGGTGGTAACTGGTAGGTCGTAGTATATATATCTCTTTCATATACATATGAGTTGCATAATATATATATATATTATATATATTATATGATGGTCCATTGGTCACGATAATACACGTTATTTCTGGAGCCAACAAGTCGCTGTCTGTGAATGCAGCGTTGAGCAACCAACAATCTGCGCATTAAATATAATATCATAACAGTACTAGACAACTGTAATATCCCGAATCACACTTACTGCAGGGCTTGCATTTGAAAAAAATTCCGTTTTACGTTACTTACAATTAAAACGTTACACAATTTTTGAGTTTATCGTTATTCAGAATTAAAACGTTATCCAATTTTTTCGTTTATCGTTACTTACAATAAAATCGTTATTTTACCCAACATTTTCCAACAATCCAGTAAGTAATTTACTACTTAATTTTTTTCAACATAGTTACCAAAAAATTATAATTTATTATTATTATTAATATTTAATATTGGTATAAATGGTATTCTATAAACCTAACACCTAGGTATTTTATACAATCACGTTGGAAATATTAACTTAATAAGTTAATAATGTAAAAACAAAAATAATTAACTAGTAAAGTTAAAAAGTTAAAAAAAATTAACTTTTTAACAAGCTAATGCACACCTTTGCATTTTCAGTACTAGGTTAGAAATTGTTCTACCTATGATTGCGTATTTTGTTTTAATATGTAGCTAATAAAAATAAAACGGATGTTTTAACAACAGTATATACTTTAACACTCACAAGAGGACCTCAGTAGTACAGAGTGAATACAAAATAAGTCTATATTCTATACCAACTTTTACAGCGCAATTATCGGCATACAGTGGTGGATTCAGGGGGGAATGGGGGCATTCCCCCCCCAATCACCGAAGTTTTCTTTTGTTTTACACTGTGTTTAACCAATTTCGGAACTTTTTGTACTTTTGCCCCGCCCATGCTCCACCCAAAATGAAGCCCTGGATTCGCCACTGTCGGGGAATCATTAATCATTATTAATAATAATAATTATTGTTATTATACTAGGTCCTTGCTATTGGCAATTCAATTTAAAAGTTAACAATAACTCCAAAAAAAAAATGCAGGCAGGTAATGTCCTGGATACGGAATATAATATAATCGATTCTTAGATTTTTTTGTAAGACAAAAAAAATAGCATGAAATAAAATATATTTCTACGAAACCAATATACCTTACTTTTAAATAAATGGATTTTAAATTTTCAAATAATTTTGTTTTGCGTTATTTTTCGTTAAATTCTATATGTCTGATTTTTCTATATATTATATATTTTGTTATTCGTTACCTATGCTTTGTTTTGTGGTATTTAATTATTTTTGATTATCGCTTTCCATTATAGTTACGTTTACAAATATAACGTTATAATCATAACATTATTATAACGTTTGCAAGCCTTGGCACCTAGTAATCTATAGTACCTACCATCTGCCATCTGCAGGCATCTATGTATACATTATACATTTATAAATTATGTACCTACCTATATACCAATATTATTATATTGTTGGGTGCGGTGGATTAATATAATAAATTAATACAAATTCCTAACCTAACCTAACCGTACTAAAAGCAAATAAATAAAAAAAAAACAAATTTAACCCTTTTTAAACTAGCCTATCTTCTTCCCAGAGGTCTAATCTACACACACACATTCATTTAGGTATATATTTATATATATAATTCTACTGTAAGTGTGTATGTTACTGAACTCCTCCTAAATCGCTGCACCGATTTGAATGACATTTGTTGTGTGTGCTTGAGTGGGTCCTTGAATGGTTTAGACTCACAATTGGACCCATTAAGCCCAACCCGGGAGGTGCTCAAACAGGGATTTTGAGATTTACGATGGAAATTGTTGTTTATAAATGGTTGCTATTGGTTATAGGAGAAATCATTTTGTAGAAATTACTAATTAGTATTTATTTATTGTTGGTGGCCATAAGTTATTCGGACAGATCAGGTACAAGAATCCATCAAATCGAATTTTCACACATTATTGTCTACCAAGGTGTGCTGAGTTGCACTTATAGGCTATAGCAGGTGGATTGCCTACGTGATATGTTGTTGCAAATGTTTAATGTGCATATTATAATTATTTATTAATTATTAGGTACCTATACAATCCAAGTTTTTTTTTATTGTTCCTTGACAAGTCACAACATCACTTAAATGTTACTAAATAGTAAAAAGTAAATAATATCTTATATCTAAATGGCTAATGTACAGAATATAAAGTATAATAATTAATACCTAACTAATACAAATAGTATATTATAAGTTATAAGTGTACATGAACAGTATAATCAGACATTACATTAATTTAAAAAATATAATGGTAAAATTTCGGTTTGGTTAAATAAAATCAGCTTGAGAGAGCTATATTAATTTTCGATCCCTCGAAGTCATATGCTTTAAATACTATAGCTATAGCCAATTGTAATGTGATGTATATAGTGTGTTTTTTTTTTGTCATAAATCCATAATATTATCTTAAAATACGTGTCATTACTTTTTTATTTTCTTATTTTATGAAACAGATTATTTATTTATTTATTAAATATTATCACTGCAAACGTTAAATTATGGTCCATGGAATAAAATAACAGTGAATAAACAATAAAAACTTTAAAAATAAGAAACATGTAGCTATAAATTAAATTAAAATAACAATATCTAGATGAAGTATGGAAAAATATGAACGAGCCTCAACAATCGGAAAAAGGAAGGATTAGAGAGGTACCTATAGTTAAAGGAAGATACAGGATAACGAAAAAAAAGATTAGTGTTTCTAGTTGTAAACGTGTACGAGTAGGAACTCTGAAGCTAATTTCAAGAAGAAGAGTAGGGGAGTCAATAAAATTAGAAAGTAGGTAGTTTTGAGAGAAATTGACGATTAGCCGAGGGTGGCGATCAGCAAGACTAGATATACCCAACGGCCAGCACTTGACTTATTGGTGTGTAGTCATGGAGTGGATATGGGATATTGAGAATGAATGAAGAACCATATAAAAATATTCTCTGGACACGCTCAATCATAAGACGGTCATAAGAGATATATGGGTCCTAAACTCCTAAAGTATAGATCTGACGGGGGAACAGTAGAGGGTTTTAAGAGAGCCAGTAAGCTTAAATTAACGTGAGACTCTTAACACAAATTCCAAGCATTTTCATTTCCTTGCAGCAAATATTTTCAATGTGTAAACCATAATATTTAAAGAGACTAAAAAAAATATCATACCTATCAGGGGAGATATGGAATTCTATTTCATGTTGTTGGACCAATCTATACAATTAAAATCAATCTAGAGACCGAAATGCCCGAGTATTTTAGATTAGATTGAGTGTAGCATATTTATACCCAATCAATTTGCAGTGCTATGGCAAGAAGATTTTGTTTACGATCACGATAGGTACGCGTGCTTGTTTGACTAATTTTAAATAACTTAATCATTTCTATAAAATGTATCGAGAAAAAAAAACTTTATTTTGGAGGTTATTAAAAAAATGTATAATTGTCTGTATGTTTTATACTAAGGTCTTTACTCTTTAGTATAAGATCTATGTAGTTATTACTAATAATAATTATCATTAAAATTACAAATATTAACACATGAAATAACTCCTAAGCCGTTGAAGACTGAAGTGTTTACAACACAGACTAGTAGAATAGATATTATTAAGTCTAGAATATATATGGCTTAGTCTGTGGCTTACACACTTAATATATTACTATCATGTTTCAATAATTTATGATTATTACCAAACAAGATAACTGATAAGCAATAGTGGTCCAATATAGCCTATAGGTAGCCTATACTTTACGTTTATTGGGCAAAACTTTCCGACTAGCAATATTCTGGGTAATTAAAATTGGTGATCGATCCCAACAAAGACAACGTTTACGTGAGGCTGAAGTATTGGAGTTTCATATGTAAGCTTTGTTATTTAGAAAATAGAAAAAACGATTTTTGATAACGGTATTCAGGCATTAGAGTATAATAAGTCATTGGCCATTGCACTTATGAGTTATGGGAAATTATGGATTTGTTTTTGCAGAAATCGACCTTCAAGTGCTTGAGAAATTATAAACTTATACAAGTTGGGCACCATATTGTTATGAGTTAAAAATAAGGGTATGAATTGGGATAATAGGGTTATTAAAAAAATTATTTTGAAGGTGAGCTATACCTATTAAAATATTAAATAGAGTTGAAAAGTTAATTATTTGTTATTTGTTTATATATACTTGATATTATTGAATTAGGTTTTGAAGTTAATTTGTTATTTTTAACTCGTCACATTTATTAGGTATTTAATAATATGCTATATTTTATTGAGGGTGAGAACGAGTGTTTTTTTTTTTTTTTAGGATTGAGTATTTTGGTAATTGTATCTAATGTGTTATGGGTACTTTATTTCAGGCAGTATAGTAAATTAAATGAGTCTTCCTTACTTATTTATCTTGATCGTGATAAAAGCCAGTTGTAACTGTTTTATTTAAAGATATTAGATAGGTGGCTGCGTAAGAGATGAAGGAATCAAACAAAATATAAAATAAAATATGATGCACATTTGTATTAGATATAAAAAAAAAACCATTGTATATTGTACAGTTTATTAATTATTAGATGATTATAAAAGAATAAAATATTGTACACGTGTGATCTGTCTTATTGCAGAACAATTAGATTGACCATGATAAAGCCATGGTCGTTTCATGATGGCTAAGCCTTGGTAGATCTATGAGTTATGATTTTATGACTCTGCGTTGGTAGATGCCTGTTGAAAGAGTGCTATATGCTAATCGAATGAGGTTACCTATATAGACGATAAATTGTGATACAATTTTTCATTATGTTTAATTCTGTAATTATGTGATTACAATTTTGTGAACCCTTTTGTGTCTTATTACTAAGATAATTGTACGACGAAATAACACGCATATCATTCCATCTTGCCCATTTCGATTATATTGATATAATATTGATATTTATATTTTCTATATTAAAGCTTATTAATATAATTGATTCACATTTAAATGTAACATGACGAAATCATACGTGTGTAATTGCATCATATTATTATGAAAATATTTAATCTAAAAATAATAATACTATCATAATTGCTTCTTTAAGTATTTAATATTTAGTATATTTGTCTAATGTACCTATGTAAATTGTACCTATAACGTTTATAATTGATTTACTTAAATTAAAATGTTACACGTTAGGTAATATAATATATGATATGTTTTTACTTTTTGGAACATTTATTTTTAATTTCATATTCCAAAGGAGAATATTTTTTGGAGTATTTCAAAAACAATAATCAAATTTTTAACTAGTACCTTCGGTAGTTAATTAGTTATAACTGTCTTATAAGTAGGGTTGTAGAGTTAGTAGACTCTTTCCTTTTATATGTTTTTTGTTTTTTGAGAGCAGAATATTTTAGTTATGATATAAATTGGTTTTGTGAAATATTGAAATTAATTTTATTATAAAGCTTAGCTAAGTACATATTTTTGCAAATTTCGTTGTATTTTACAAATAAAGCTAACTAACATATTGAATCATTTTTATTGCATTTAAAAATTATGTTATATCACAATATAGTGCATAATATTTTGTTCATATCACTGTATTTTTTTTCAATAATTTTAGGGAGTTCTGTATTTTAGAGCATTTTTATCTGTTTTTAATTGCATATTCGCAATTCGCATGAATATTTATTAATATAATATGCATTAAGGGGATGTTACAGTAACATTTGTTGTCTCCGTCTTACAAGTGCGTAACATAGCAAATTGTACGCTCAGCAGAACACATTTATCTCCGTTAGCTTAAAAATTAGAACGAATTGAGCTCTTATAAAATTTAAAGGTAAGATTATTATTTGGACAATGACATATTATGCTTTTTATTATGTTTTAATTGTAAAGCGAGTTATGAGTATTTTAAGATGTACAAATAGTTTACAATTTTAAAATACTCATAACTCGCTTTAACATTAAAATATAATAAAAAGCCTATGTTATTGTCTAAATAATAGTCTTACCTTTAAATTTTATAAGAGCTCAATTCGTTCTAATTTTTAAACTAACGGAGATAAATGTGTTCTGCTGAGCGTAAATGTTGCTATTTTACGCACTTGTAAGGCAGAGACAACAAATGACACTGTAACGTCCCCTCAAGTTTCGAACCATTTTATATAAGTATTTAAACTTTAAAGACTAAATATTTATAATAATAATATATTATATGTGTACTATAATGATTATAATATTTAAAAAAAACCAAAGAGAGGACACAGATATGGTCTTACCTAAAAATTTGATAATAGGTCAATAATTCACTCTAATATGAAAACTAACAGTTATTGAAACTGTTGAACGAAAATTTGTTATATCGTAGGTGTGTAAGACGGAGACAACATATACGGGTGAGACGTACTTAAAGTAACTTATATTGGAAGTGTTGGACTGGTGGAGTGACCACGATTAAAGACTTATATATATATAAATATATAATATCTTTAATCGTAGTAGTGACCAACATTTTGCGATGAACCTCTCTGCACTCCACTTTTCTCTTCCAAACATTAAATAATAGTGATCGAAAATAATATATTGATTGCATTACGTTAAAAGTGTCCCTCAGTATAATGATTGTAGTGAGTTAAAAGTGTCACTCAGTATAATGATTGGTGTAGTGAGTTTAATATTTTGGAAAATATTAAAATTACGCTCCACTGGTTATAAATCGCAATAATGGTAGTTAAACTTTAAATTTAAAGTCCTTGAAATGTAGAGACGAACGTTATTCATTCTCCGATAGGTTAGATTTGGTAAATAGATTATTATATTATTATACACAACACGAGTATAGGTACCTTATAAACATTATATAACCATACAATTTTTATGTACCTAACAATTATGATATATTACATCCTTTATTTTCTGAAGTCACGCCAGTGTAATTCACTAAAGTTGCATGTTGATATTGTTAAATTTAAAATAAATATTAGGTACCAACTATACCTACTGCCTATATAGATATACATTTTTTTCGTTGCTATAATTTATAATTTAAGTAAGACACTAATACGTAGTATAAATGTATAATTGTATACAATATAATACTGCGTGTACTAGATGAAACGACGATTCAATATTCACGAGTTAATCTGTTTTATGCTTAATATACGGACGTCATATTTTTTATTTGTTCAATAAAATCAAATCACTTTTGTTTCCTCTGCAGATGACGTCGATACACATGTGTGATGTGTTTATGCATAAGTGCGTATTTATATTAAAGCTGGCCATTGCGTGTATGTGCTCAGTCATCGTCTACACAAGTTATTTATTCAAAACGTTTATCCTGCATGTGCATATTTTAAATATGAACCGATAACGTATTTACGGAAACGCATTTTAATACTCGTCAGTATAATAACAACGAATAACGATAACCGATAGGCGATAAGTACGTACTTATAAATATTTTTTTTATAATTCAACACAACATTTTAATAATGCGTGTTAAAATTGAGATCACGACTTCACTATGATTTTTGCGTATTATAATTTATAGGTAGAAAATAAAAACGTAAAGCTCAAACTTTTTTCTCACAGCTTAATAAAGTGCGGATATGGTGAAGACGGTAAAATAAATAACCGTATATATATATAACTTTAATAAGCAATCATGATGATATTATATTGATATAATGATATGGCGTAGCCGTGTAGATACTCTGCGGTCTGCACGATAATCTATAAGACATAAAGTATACTACGTGCCCAATATTGAATATACCTATACATGTCGTGATAGTATACTAAAGTAAAGATTATAGGACACAGGTAGCTGCACAATAATATCTACAAAAGTATACAAATATTGAGTATATTAATAATCTATCTTCTCCTCCTTCTCTACAATAAATACTATCTACTAATCGTGAACTTACAGGATTGCACATTTGCACCTATAAAGATGTTAATCAGTGCCCCAAATCCTAGGCTAGAACTATTTAGCACCATGAATCCTATAACGCGTATGGTACCTACATCTTATATATGGATTACTCATAAATTTGTTCATTGTTCAAATCTATATATACGATTTAAAAATACTAATAAAATCGAATCACGTAAAAAAATATTATATGTTTCATAAAATGTGAGGAAATAAAACCGATTTGAAATGTTCCAGCGAATGGTGCGTGAATAAAAAATGTGTATTAAATATTTAATACAGTAATCACTATATTTTCACGAACGATAAATACTATATTAAAAAAACTACCCAGGCAGAATATAATTACTGGTTAGTGGTCTCTACGTTTAAAAAAAAAATATTTAAAGACTATTTCCGTGATTTGAATTTGATTTGATTAGATATAGGTATTCGGATTCTATAATTTCGATTTTGATCATTCCGGATCAGATTTAAGGATTCTTATACCATCCTCATCAAGGTTTATAGGCCAAACACAGTCGCGAATCATAATACTATAGAGATACGTATATATATCTACAGTATATAGTATATACAGACTACACTATACATAACTATTAAACTATTTACACGCAGCGAGACTCGACGGGTGCACGTGTCAGTCGTCACGTACTCACGTATCGTATACGAGAAAAAAATTAGATTATTTTCATTTTAACATCGCGACATATCATATTATCTGTGCGACTGTACCAGAGCGGCCTCTCGCTATTTTATTATAATAATATACTATCTGTAAGACTGTACTGATGCTTTTGGCACGGCAAATGTTGGTAAATAATACTGTCAATAAATAATTAAAACACGCACATGCCGAATGCAATAATTTTTTTGTGTTGAAAACATTAACGTATACTTATAAAATACTATATTTATGATGATGGTATAATGATCAGAAATAAATAGAAATACTCGAAAACGGTGACTATTAATCCATTATAGGTACATAGTTAAAAAAGGTGGGTAAGTGGATGTCGCTCTGCTGTACTGTAGGTTACAAGTGGGTCACTGTATAATGGATGGTATTAAATTTGAATTCAATGATACAATATCATTGTATAAGAAAAACGATTCTGAGCGAAGACGGTATGTCAGTCTAGGTTTAAGACAAATTATATACATATCTATGGTATTAAAAAAAAAATTGACCTATAATAAATTCCAAATTAATCATATCACATTATCACAATATCCATTAGGTACTTATAACACGTTATACATCAAGATCAATTACAAACCCTGATACTATCATTGATATATAATAGTACACTTTAGAAGTTTCAAGTAGGTACCCACGAATAATATTATATAATCACAACAAAATAACTAGGTTTTTTAATATGTAATTTCGTCCAAATTTGAACATAAAATGACTATAAAAATAAACTGTGATTGTATATTTTTTAGATTTTTCGGTAAGAGAATTAACTACTTACGTAGAATCTTGTTTTAAATTTTCAATCCTTAGCTATAAAAACTGAACATTTTAGAATTTATTAATTACGATGATTAATAATTTTCGAGATTTTGAAAAATTCTGTCAAAATTCGATCTTTAAATGCTTATAAAAAAAAACTGTGCCTATGTATTTTTAATATTTTTCAACTGCTATTGTAACAATATATCAGGAGCCTTGTATTAAATTTTTACACTTTTTGGCCCAACAGATAAAACTTTATTGATATTTGTAGAAAAAAAAACTAAAAAAAATTGAAAGCTGTAAATGTCCATAAACAGCTCAAAAAGAGTCAAAATATTTTCAAAATTGTATGGTGTATAGAAAATGCTAATTTAAACATTCAGTGAAATTTTCATGTATCTACAGTTGTTCGTTTTTGAATTGCAACAAAATAAGGAAATCGCTACATGAGTAATCGAGTGAAAATCCAATGTTGTAAAAATTTGAATTTCAAACGCTCATAAAAATTTAATTTGACTGTCCGGTAGAGATTTTTTTATTGATAAAGGTAGATAATCTTATAAGGAATCTTGTGTTTCATTTTCAAATCTTAGATTTAAAAAGAAAAATTTTTACGAATTCTTAACTCAAAATAATTTGCTAATTTTCGTGATTTTTCCATATTTTGTCAATTTTTGAACTTTAAATGCTTATAAAAAAAAAATTGTGACTAAGGATTTTTAATATTTTTCATCTGCCTTTGAAACAACATATTAGGAGCCTTCTATTAAATTTTCAAGCTTTCGCAACCAACAAATACAATTTTATTGATATTTTTAGAAAAAAAACTAAAAAAAAATGGAAAATGAAAATGTCCCTAAACAGTTCAAAATAAATCAAAATATTTTGAAAATTTTATGGTGTATAGAAAATGCAAATATAAACAACCAGTGAAAATTTCATGTATCTACGGTCATTTGTTTTAAAGTTACACCAAAAACCAAATTCGATTTTGTCAAAAACTGATTTTGCGTAAAAATTCCCGTTTTTCCTTAATTTTTATGTTGTTTTTCCCGGCGCTTGTGAAAACTATTGGGAATTTTAAATTTTGACCTCCCCAATGCACCAACGATATTCACTTTCCAATCGAACAAGATACTGAAGTCGAAAATCGAAGCATTATTTCGACTACTTATCGTGTACACAGACACAAAAATAAAAAAATAAAATAAAATAAAAAAAAAAACACACATCATTGTAAAATCAATACATTCATCGTTTCACTCAGAATCTAAAATTCAAAACGAGACGCTATTTGTAAAATAATATTAGCTACAGTTAAATATTATTATTTCTTAAATACGTTATCGAAATAATAAAATGAAAAAAGCGGTTAAGTGGATGTCACTCGGTTGTACAGTAGGTTACAAGTGGGTCATTGTATAATGGATGGTATTATATTTGAATTCAATGATATAATATTATTGTATACGACAAACGACTCTGAGCGGAGACGCTTTGTCAGTCTGTAGTATATTTTATATTATATATAATATATTGTTATTAATTATTATTAATACAGTATAGCTGGTAAGTTGAATTAATATTATAAAATTTCAAAAAAACTTAAATCGCTATTTAATAATATGTAATTTCCTCCAAATTTAAACATAAAATAACTATTAAAAAAAACTGCGTTTTTATATTTTTGGGATTTTTTCGTTACAGAATAGTAGAATACCCTACATACACGGAACCTTGTTTTAAATTTTAAATCCTTAGCTAAAAAAGTTGAACATTTTATACATTTTTAAGTGCAAAGTCAATATTAAATTTGATAAATTTTATCAAAAATCCAACTTAAAATGCTTATAAAAAAAAAATGTAACTATGTATTTTGAATATTTTTCAACTACTATTGTAACAATATATCTAGAGCCTTGTATTACATTTTCACACTTTTTGACTGAACAAATATAATTTTATTGACATTTATAAAAAAAAAAACTAAAAAAATTAAAAATTAAAATTTTCGTAAACACCTCTAAACAGGTAAAAATATTTTAAAAATTGTATCAAGTATAGGAATTGATATAATAAACATACGGTTTAAATTTCATGTATCTACAGTTATTCGTTTTTGAATTATAAGAAAATAAGGCATATTCAGGCTACATGATAAATGGAGTTAATAACTTCAAACACTCATAAAAATTTAATTTGACTTTCCAGTCGACATTTTTACCTTATTAAAGTTCGAGAAACTTATGAGGAATTTTGTGTTCTATTTTCAAATCTTAGATTTGAAAAGAACATTTTTAATGAATTTCTAACTCAAAATAATTTGCACATTTTCCTAGTTTTTACGTATTTTGTCAAATTCGAACTTGAAATGCTTATAAAATAATTGTGATTTAGAATCATATACAAAGATTGCTGTCGAAATGTCATTATTAAGTAAGGTAGGTACTATTTTATTGTTTGTTTCTTTTTCAAAGTTTATCGATTTTTACACAAGTTAATAGTTATATAGACGTAAGTGATACGTGAGTACACAACTACACCGAAGTCAGTTTCCAGAAAAAAATTTCGAAAACATAATTATTATTTTACATTTTATAATATTATTATAGAATAATAAAATGTATAGTTTCTTGTATTCTGCAGCCGACTTTAACAAACATAGGGTTGACACATTATTATTTATTATTACTATGAAAACGTCATGACTACTATATTGCCCGCTGTTGTATAGACTACCGAATGTGTAGTGAATACTGATGTGCACAGCGCGGCGGCGTTACCTCCGACTTGATGAAATCCTGGTACCGAGTAACCGACGATGGTCTTTGTCGGAGCAAAAAAAAATGGTCGCCGCGTGCAACAGGTGTGTCCGTCGAGCGGCGACCGCGAAACGGTGACGGCGGCTGCAAGAACCGCGACGACTGTCTGCATACGGTCCTGGTAGTGCAGGACTCTTAAACAATGCCCTCGTCGAGGACGTCATCGGACGTTGTGAGCTCCGATCTGATCGGCTCTTGCGCCCGCCGATTGCGCCTACGACCCTGGTAGACTGTCACGTTTTGAACATACGAAACAAAGGAATGAATTCGAACGAATGAACGAAACGAACGAACGATTTCGAGTGAACGAACGAAACGAACGAACGAACGAACGAAACGAACGAACGAACGAAACGAACGAACGAACGAACGATTTCGAGTGAACGAACGAAACAAACGAACGAACGAATTTCAATTACCTACGTTTCTTTTTCTCTAATTAAACTTTTTGGATAGATGGTATCGAATTTTAATTTCTTGAGGGTGCGTAAAATATTCAAAAATATTTCATGAGAATCGTATTTTAGTAGAAAATTATTTTGTCTCGAAAGTCTATTAGGTATAAGAAAAATATTTTGACCGAACCGTGAATATTAATCTGAAAAATTAATACATGTGAACCGTATTTCGTCCGAATAATAATAATAATAATAATAATAATAATAATAATAATAGTAATAATAATAGTACCTACCTACTGAAAAGAAAAACAACAGAATATAATATAATATAATATTTCATTTGAAACGTATTTTATCCTGAAATTATTTTAGTGAAAATATTTTAACCGAAAGCTGGGTTGAACATTATTTTCTAACAATTTATTTTCGGATGTAATATTTTTGAATAAATAATTTATGGAGTTATATTTTCGTATCGAAGTACTTTTTTTTACTACATTAGTACTTTTCAATTAAAATATTTTTGGTGAATATATTTTCGGATATTTTGTAGGTATTTGTTTGCAGTTTATAATTTATAAGGGAATAGTGAGGACTTGCAATTTTCATTCATATTAATATTTTCTATAGAAGTATTAAAACACTGGAATTTTTTCAGTCATCACATTCTATTTGACATATTGTTTTGCTTCGGTTTATGACTTATGAGTTATGTTGATTACATTTTTATTTTAAATCACAAAGCTTGAAAATATAATACTAGGTTTCCTATTCCTCATAAGTTGACCTTATACGTTTTTCTTAAAACTGTTTTAGTTATTTTGTTGCTATTTAAAAACTATTATTCGTAGAAACTTAAAAATTCTGTTATTTTCTATTGACTATTAAACTGTATTTATAGAATATTTTGATATCGGTCCTTCCATCAAGATTATACAATAATATTATTTAATATCGATTTTATAATAATATATCTTCGTATTCTAAAATCAATTTAAATCATACGATTAATAAATAGTGGTTCAGAAATACTCTATGACTGGCTACTGCAGCTGATAACCGTGACAATAATTTTTTTTGGGACTTTGTGTTGATTTTAATTCTGTTAGGAAATACTCCAATGGATATTATATTTTTTAATAGTCTGATTATGCGTTTAATGTACGTATAAAGTATAATAATATAATTAATTACGCGCAGCGAGGGACCAGGAAGCTTACGCGTTTTTATGTATAGATTCTTGTTATTATATTTCACAAAAAAAACATTTCAATTAATTTGTCATTTTCCATTTCAAGTAAGAAACCTTACCGGTTTCTTTACGAATTTATACTCGTTTAGTAGGATATTATTAATTTTTTTTTTGTACTCAACGCACTCTTATATTATGTATTTGTTTTTAAAACACGTAGGTAGGTGTACCAGGGCCTAAAATTGTGTGGAGTAGCACACACTATGTGCAGTAGCTAATATTAAATGTGCAATACTTATTTTCGGCTTTTATAAATTTGATTAATATTCAATGTTGAATATTGAAAATTACTAATTAGCATATTGTATTCGTTTAAAATCCTTAACACTAAAAATAATACCGACTACGCCATATTCTGGGCGGCTTATAATATAATAAGTATATTAACCAGTTGGCAAAAACAAAGGATTTTTTCAAATAAAACCCTAAAAAACCCAAAAACCCGGCGGGTTTTATTTGAAAAGTAATAATGGGCTGTTTTATCGGGTTTTTTTCAGAAAAAACCCATCCAAAAAAATTAGGGGCACTGTTTTTTTAATTTTTCCCCTATCAATTATTTTATTAGCAAGTATTTTAATTTTTGTTTAAATTATTCATTAAGTATTTACAAGGAAATACCTTATAATATAATACCTTATTTAAAAAGATTGTTAATATTTCTGTTGACTGTTGTTGTGTATTTTTTTCTGAAAATTAACACAAGTTAAAAAAAAAATTTAAACTTCTATTTTATCCAGAAAAGCAGCCCGGGTTTCTTCGGGCTAGGCTTTTTCGTGCCAACCCTGATATTTCGTTTTTAATCTTAAAATGTTAAGTCTAATAGACATATAGGTATCAAGGAATTTTATAGAAGATTGTCTTAAATTGTATTTAGTATAACTAATTATTAATGAATAGTAAAAACAATTATGCGATGAAGTTATATGTGCCATATGTGGCATGTGCACCACCAGGTCTAAAGTATGTTCATAATTTTAAAATAGTTTGGTGTGGAATTATGTGTGCAGTAGCAAAATACCTTAATTTTAGGCCCTGAGGTACACGACAAACTTTGTATACTGTATCACGTATACTGAGGTACAACTGTATACACGAATACACGTTGTATATTAAAAATTGTTGGCAGTAGGTACTATACATAGATACTACGACGTCTGTAAAAACATAATAAAAATATCTAACGAGTTACGGCCAACAAGTTATACTATCGTATGTAAATAGTGTTGTACAAGTAGTTTAATTTTTTATCACATTATTTCAAGCTCGTCGTCGTCAGTTCACGAAAACAACTGGAATACAATTAATTAATCAATCACTTCTACTACTCGAGCGTCTCGAGCGTGGATTTCGATGATTCGGTGACAAAAATATATTATTTTAATTTCCGTGGCATTCGACGTTACGCTATCGACCGTCGGTACTACCGGGTGTGCTCGTTTTCTAATGATATCCTGTTACGCCCACACGCCCGACAATTGGAATACTTTGCTTTTACAATTCATCGCAAATTTCGTGTGCACTAACAATGATAATATTATACAAGAGACTCCTTGTGACTCGATTTGTAATATTATTACAGCCCATATTAATCTAGGTTTCGTGCATTCGAATGCGATAATTTTTTTTTTCGTCCTAATTGAAATCATCATGGTCGCAAAATGTTAATTTTTTTGTTTTTGTTTTGGTGTTACACTGCTGTTACCCACTTAAAGTGCAATAATAATAATCTAATTAGGGCTATAATATGCTCTACAGTTATATACTTATATGTGTTGAGTGTCCCTCGTCTTCGAGGAAGTCACTGTAATGTATGTGTAACATTTGAGTTCAATGATAAATAATGACTGTCTATATTACTATAAGTATATTTTATTATAATATATTTATATTGCTATTACAGTAATTTATTTTACTATTAGTAGAGTAAAATACGGTAAAATGAGTAAAATTAAGATAAAAAATATTTATATATATTTTTTTAGATTTTTGGAATACATGTTGAACTATTTATGAGAAACCTTGTATTCAATTTACAATTCTTACTTCTTAGCTATTCAAATTTAACATTATATGCATTTTTAACCAGACAACATTCGTGATTTTGAGAAATTTTTATAAAAAAAAAAATGAGCCTGCAGATCTTCAATGTTTTAAAATATCTATGACAAAAAGTATAATCTTATAAAATTGAATTTTTTTTTTGTTTTAGCTATAACAGGTGGCTATAATAGGTGGAATAACTTACGAGAAATCTTGTATTATACTTTAAAATGTAAAAAGAATATTTTTTATACATTTTTAACTGCAAGATAATTTACATATTTTCGCGATTTTAACTTATAAGAAACCTTGTAATACTTTTTTAACAACATGTATAAAAAAATTAAGCATAAATATATAATGTCTATATATATATATAATGGCTCAAAATATATTGAATTTTACATTATATTTTATCGTATATAGAACATTTTATAAAAATTTCAAGTATCGAAGGTTATTCATTAAATAATGAAAACTGGTTTTGCAATTTCTTTAATTTTTTATGATTTTTAAAAATATTGGGAAATTTAAATTTTGACTAAAAAGTACCAAACTACATCCAATTGCTACTAGAAAACACCCACATCGTTGTAAAATAAATACATTCATAATTCGCCGATCCACTTAGAATCTAAATTAGATCATTTGTATCATTAATATAGGTGAATTTTGAACATTTAATTTAGTAATTTATTAACTAAATTTTAAAGAATGATGAAAAAAAAAACGATAAAATATTATCCCTATAATAATACCTATACGGTTTTTTAATACCTACTTATAAATTATAATTACAAATTATGCACTATCGAAAGTCTGACTACACGCACCTTTATTATTATAACTTATAATTATTATTGTAGATGACTTGGTCGTTGGTTTTGACCTATAAAGTGTCGTCTCTGATGTGTACTGCGCAAAATAAATGTCAAAAATATATATAATTTATTTTATCATAATACTGAAAAATGTTTATTGTATAGTAAAAATACATCTAGAAATTTTCGTCATCACGAGATGAGAAATGTTTTTTCTGAATTTTACGTCGACTGCAGTTGAGTAACGTTACTTATTTTAGATTCACACGAGGCCAAGAATCTGTTGGTTTTACAAAAATAATATTATTTTGTCTCATAAGTCATAACTGCACATTGGAATAATGCGCAATACAAAACAAGCTTTCTTCGTAAGCCATAAATTTCAAACATTGACGTAAGCGTTCAATGATCTGAGCTCAACTCGGGCTCGTTTTTTCTTTCCATCATGATCGTTAATAAATCACCTTTGAATTTGAAATAACAATAAAGAAACCACCAATTGTTAACTATTGTAATTTGTTCGATTGTATAATAATTGTCATCTGCTGTATGACGTATATATATCACGCAGTTATGTACTACGGTTTTTTTTTTATTATTTCAGCTGTGCTCGTTAATCGAAATTTTTTTTACCCACCAATAAAAAAATAATTGTCAAGCTGTAATAATTAATAATTATCTTATTTGAAAAAATAACATAACACTTTATCTTTATGAGAACAAATGACTATTTTTTGTATCCGTTCAGTTAATTTGTCTTATTAGTGTGGTTTTAAATATTTGAGATGCAGCAGATCTAATAATTTAATAGAAACCAAAACTGAAGCGTTACCAGCGCTTCTGAAATTTAGGTTATTGCTTAAGGCCTGTATTGGTAGGTACGCATATAATAAAAATATGAAAATTGTAAAAGTGTGTTAGTTTAATCCAATTATTTACACTAACTTAGCTTTAGATAGTAAAATAAAATAATAATTAAGAGATGATTAGACATTAAGATTACGAGTGAAATCTATTTCGATATGATATACATAAGCTTATGTAAAGGTTATAGTAGAATTGGCATCAGGAAGAGTAATTCATTCTCAATACTTTGCCAAAACTATTTTCAGTTTCAAATGTACCTAGTCCATCCGAGTGTAAAGACCTTTAGAATAGAACAAAATAAGGCGATAGTAAATAATGAAAATGAAAAATCATCTTATACCTATATAGTTAATGCACTTACCGTGGGGACCGGAGAAATTATTTAAAAACAATTTTATCAAATATAAGTTCATACCGACTGACGAGTGTTAGTGAAAGCAGTAGAATAATTTATCAATTACCCAACTTATAAAAATAATTTTTTTCAGGTTGTTAATTTTTCTTCGAATACCTAATTTAAACAAATTAAATGTTTTTAGAGTTTACTTTTTGTAGGTGCGTACCTAAAGTATATTATTGTATATTTGTATAAGGTATAGACGTATACCTAGTAGGTAATGTTTTTCAATAAAATCTCAAACAAGAGTAGGTACCTAATAAAAAGTAAAAGCTGTAGTAAATATATTGATTTATAAAGTTATTTATAACGTTGATTTATTACGTTTATATTATGTATTAAGTGTTCAGTATTAACACTGTTTTCAAATATTCATTTTGGCAGGTAATTAAAAACACCGACTAGGTATTAATATTGTAGGAATGCATAATTTTATTATTTACAATCTGTTAGTAGAAATGTAGAACATAACAAGCAGTTATTTATAAGACACTTAATTAGAATATTGTACTGCCTATAATTTATAAGTTATAAATACGAAAATACCTTATATTTAAAAAATGAATAAATTGTATTATATACTAAATAATAATATAAACGTTTAATCTGTGTACACTGTACAGTGTACATGTAACATGTGTAGTAGTGACACTATGTACTTGTGTTGGTATAATATATTAATTTATAGGTAATATTATATATAATATAATATTTAATATATTTCATTAAAGGGTTAAATCATTAAGATTTATGATATTATATTCTGTTCAATGAATATATTACACAAGTTGGTCAATTCTATGACCATCAGCTGATTATTAGTTTAATATACCATGTATTTATATTACTTATAATATAACTTATAGTTATTTCTATAAGTTGTAACTATAATAATATTACATTTTTATAACATGGATCACGAAAAAATTTATTTTTTTAATTCATTGAAATATGTATATTTTATACTTCAGATTTAATTGTTAATTGATTTATGTGTAGGTACATACATAGTTTAAAATTGATCGACACTTTATACAATTGTCAATTATAATGAAATAATTATATTTTGTATTAGTAACATTTATAAATATAAAATAAAATTAGAAACAATTTATTATTATAGACATTTAAAAATAAATAAATAATATAATTTACGAACAATTTAAATAATAATTACAACGATGACGTTGCGTTTGATAATATTGAAAGTATAATTTTTACTCATTAATTATTAATTACGGACGCTTGGTTTTTATGAATTAGAAATTAAATGTTATAACTATTGTACCTACTGTAGTACTGGGTTTTAGTTATAGTATATTTACAGGTAGAAAAATGGCTCAACAAGATACAAGCAATGATGCGTGAAACTATTAGGCATAATTTTTTAGAAAGTACCTTATCCTACGAAGAGAAACCAAGAGAACAGTGGTTGTTCGACTATCCTGCTCAAGTGTCGTTGTGTGGTACTCAAATTTGGTGGACTACGGAAGTAAACATTGCATTTGCGAGGCTTGAAGAAGGCTACGAAAACGCCCTGAAAGACTATCAAAGAAAACAAGTGATTATAAAAAAATAATATTTATAAAACAACACGAATACCTACGTCGTGTGTGTGAACATCAGTTAAAGAGGTTAAACAGGTTATTGACGAAAAGTTGGTACCTAGTAAACCAAAATATCTAAAATGATACAGAGGGTGTCCCGTGAAGATATACCCATTAATTGTAGAGGGGACTCGCCACCCGGACAAACCCAGTTTTTTGCCGTTTTACAAATAAACTAAAAAATTTATTAAAAATCATGCGATTAATGAAAATAAAATGTTGGAAAGTCAAAAATTTCACAAAAGTTTCACAAAAATTTCACAAAAATAAACTTATAAAATGGCCATCTTCAATAATTGCTTCAAAAATAATAATTTTTTTAACTTTTTTACCAAAAAATAAAATAAAATTAAAAAATAAAATACGAGTAGTCCTTGTCTCTGTGAGTTTAAAAAAAAAACAGATTTATGAAATATTTATTATATCAGGAGACATTGCAATGGGTAAATTCTCGTGAGACAGCCTGTATATTATTCCATTAAGATTTAATTTAAGACATTAAAATATTTGGAGAGTATGGGTTGTGGAGCTATTGAAATATTTACATACAGAACTCATTTGGTCATCCATTACCAATTTCCATATTCTGTCTGTGTAATATAGTGTACACAAAATTATACTCAAAAAGTCATTACTCATAAGTGACACATAACAATATTATTATAGGTATACCTAACTGAGAAATGATAAATGCACTTATAGAATATTGTTGAGTAGGTACCTATGTAGGTTCGGTTTTATCAAAATGAAATGATTTAATATTACTTTAAAGCTCAGTACAAAGTATGTTAATAACCATTATATTAGTTTGAACAAGAAATTATAGTTTAAATTAAAATACATAGAAATAGAGTATTAATCATAAATCTAATGCATATAGATTATTATGGAATGTAATATGTTGATACACAATAAGCATTACTCACTTGAATTATTGATCGCCGATAAGGGACAAGGAGTTTTAAATAACTATTTTTTTAATTAGCATTTATATAGAATAATATAGATATGTTAAAAAATCTAATTATTTTACCATTTGGCATTTGAGACATGTTCAAAGCATATTATTAAAATAATTATACTAAAAAATTAAAAATTAAAATTTTGTCTTCTTATAAATAATAAATAATAATGTATAACAGTTATAAACATCTTATTACAACATAACATCTTATTATAACAATTATTATTATAATCGAGTTAGAGTTACTTGTATTAACTATTCTTTCAAACAACGTTATAGAAAATTGTTTTAATTTTAATTTGATTCACCTAAATTTTTTGTTTTGGCTTTTCGTAATCTTATTTTATTGTTTTTATAACGAGTTGGTATATCTTACAGTAAACCCAAATATTATTATTGGTACCCATGTAGATAATACTATTATTGTGTGTTTATCAAAATATGTGTATTCGTTAATATATAGATTTCTCAACTGAACACACTGATATCATTATTATTGGGAGAATTGACCAGACAAGACAGACAAAAAATAATGACAATTTGTACGATTGATGTGCATTCTAGAGACGTCGTAGCTAGATTAATACAATCAAAGATTGAAAACGTTCTTGCGTTTCAGTGGCAATCACAACTCAGACACAGGCAAGTCTATACAGGTCTATACCAACGTTAATTTGTTAAACGCATGTAATGTTTTGAAATGTACCAATATAGCGAAATCTAAGTTCAAAATACAACTGTAAATATGTCATGTCAGTATGACAGTATGTCACTTATGTGATTATATGGCAACATAATTATTGAGGGTTTAATACTATAAACACATTATATACATATTATTTAGCTACCCAAGTAACACATAATATATTGTTATAGTTATAAATTATAATATATAGAAATAAGACATATAGTATATATTGTTACCTATAATACACTGGACATCACTGGATGATATTTTACAGAAATAATACTACATACCTACTTAATGTATAATAATTTTAATAAATATATAACTATACAAATACTAACCGTTATAATAGGTCTGACGTCTCTATCTGTACCTATATAAACTTTATTCTTTATAACATGAAACACACGTCATTATCACGATATTTTGTTGTGTGATGTCGAAGAGATGCTCTTATACAGTAAAATTAATAATTATAGAATTTATAGATAGAAGAAACAATATTATGTTTATAATTTTTTTATAACGTCTATTTAGTCAATTTTCAATTATTTTTTTAAGGAATTGGAATTTAGGGAAAGATTTAGGAATGATAAAATTAATTGTTTTAGAATGTAAACAGTTTTAAATATAAGGTTCCTCTAGTAAGTTGTTATTAAAGTAATTCAATAATACCAAAAATATATAATCTAGATCTTTTTTATACCTAAGCGTTTAAATGTCAAACTTTTACGAAGGTTATCAAAACCATTAGAATGTGTAAATTGTTTTGTAGTATAAAATTCATAATATTTTTGATTTAAATACACATGACTTGAAAATTTATGGACATTTTCATTGTAATCATTTGATATATTTGATGTGTACCGGCGCGCTGTTATTCCTAGTTTAGAGATTAGGGACGTGTTTTAAAGAAATGATGCAAAGATTCTGTTTAAAAGATTAAAAGATGTGTTTATTGACTTATTAAAATGATTTTCTGTATAAAAATGAAAAGAGGTTCTGACTGGACGCCTGTGTCTACGAGACTGCCGAGGCGGCCGTGACCAAGGGGCCCTTCTGTACAACGGCCAGGGTGGGAATCGCTGGATCAGCAGATTCCTGGTCGAGCGTCCGGCTCCGTAGTCACGTACGCCAGTATACATATCATAATACAAATATTATACTCTAATATAACTATATACTACATACTATGCTTACATATAACATGCCCCCAGGGCCAAACCAGAGCAGTCCCTGCGACTTAATATACTAAAAAAACAATATATATATAATTACAGAAAAATTAACATTCAGTTTCTGCTATTTCCGGCTTATAAACATAGGTTTTTTGCTTTTTTGATTTTACAAATAAAAATACGATAACTATTACTACTATTAAAATACAAAGATATTCTACAATAATATGATATTCCATTGGAACTATTAAAATGTTTTCTGTTATTCTATTATTCGATTTTCGTTCTATTGTGGATTCACGTATTGCTTGGCGGAGATTTTTATATAAACCAAAATGACTGAGTGTATGGGGATTAATATCTTCTATATCTAATTCCTTGATGTTACTTATATTAAACAACGGACTTTCCGGTACTAAATCTAATGTATGGTTAATAAATGTGTTTAAGATAGGTGACATTATTGCCATGGTTGTGTGTAGTATACAAGAAGGAGAGATACTAAGTCGGCCAATGCCTTTAATATTAAACTGGAATGATTTTTGAGGGTTTTTACAATTTAGGGTTACAAATTCAGAACGAGTACAATAAATCCAAGAATCCGTTTTAAATAATCGGTTCCAAATGCTTACATCAAGTTTTATGTATTTACTTTTACATGAAATCGGAAGAAATTGCGGATTTTTTAAGATTTCTACCTCGCACATTTTAGAGGATGCCCTTCGTTGAATTGGTTCATTGCCTTTGCAAATGGTGTATGAAGTTAGCCTAGTACAAGAATCACTTTGTTGTTGAGTCAAGGTGAAATAGAATTCGCTATCATCGCTAAAAGCTATATAATCAATCTCTGGCTCAATGATAACAGCATTGTCCTCCTTCATAAAAAAGGGTAATGGAATGGGGTGATACATGTCGTAGCTATTTACAGTGATTATAGGGAAATGCAATGCAAAAACGAGAAGAAAATCTTTTTGTAGTATGGAAACAGAAGATATTGAGAAAAACTCTGGTACATTCTGTATTTTTGGTTCTACTGGAAGTTGGGTTCCTGCAGGTAACGTTAATTGGATTGCTTTAAGTTCCTTAATAAGCTTAATTGGTGGTAATACTGTGGAGTGAATTTTTCCATGAATTGCTGAATTTATAATAGAAATGAGATTTTGCGTTTCGTACGCGTATTGATTAAGGAGTGATTCTAAAATAATAGATTGTTCTAACAAAGTGGTTTTTACCATTAATGTATTCACTGTCATAGAATTTTTGTTTGCCTGAGTTTGTAGAAGTTGAAAATTTTCTTTGAGCTTTTGTTGATGGTCGGATATGTTGCTGATCGATTTTGAAATCTCACTCATAGTTGTTTGGAATAATCTAGTTTGATTTTCTACTAAATCACTTGTCGGTTGTTTCGTCATGGAAAGATCCTTAATCCCTTGAAGAATCGAATTTACATCTAAAAATGATTTTGAGCTGAATAATACTTTTGCCAGCTTGGTGAGTGAAGTACCAAAACTGCGACGAACTCGTCCTTCCGCACTAGTATCCTGCCCTATTGTTGTCCAAATATTTTCCAGATTGGCTTCGATTTCGAAAAAATATGTATTAATGGATTGATCGAATTGTTTGCATGGATGCCAGAATTCGGTTACATTAACTTTATATTGTAGATCAGTGCAAACTTCTGCCGTGGCTTTATATGTTGACCTTAACAACTGAAATTTTGAATTAAAATTGGATAAATCCACAAAAGTTATGAGGTTCCAATCTGTGTTAGTGAGTTTGATATGTTCCCTGAATTCATAGTACATCCCCATGTGGTCCGAGAAGGTATTCAAGCTAATTAGACTTTCTGGAAGTTGTGTAATACTTTCTGCTTGCACATCCAGTGGGACAGTTGCTACCAGCCTGTAAGATTTCGATTATGTTACAAAGTAGTTGCTATAAGATCTAAGAACTTCCCCAATATTAATGAATTAGTGTGCCGTTAAGGAAAAGGTGCATATAAAAAAAAGATATGTACAAATTAGTAATTCCATATGGCTACTCTTTAAATATTTTCACTAAATTCTTATGGACTTTGGTTTTTCGTTTCCCTCTCTGTATTGTCACATTCTCGTTCTCGTTGATTTCCAGTACGACGTATGGGCCTAACCATTTAGGGCTTAACTTACCCTTTCTAGTTTTGTCCTGAATAAGCACTCTATCGTTAACATGAATCGTTATTGGATTTGACGTTTGATCATAACTAGCCTTGGTTTTGATTTTGTTCTTCATTAAACGTTCTCGAGCTATACGATGAGATTCTCGTAGCCTTTGTTTAAGTTCTTCTTGATAATCGTCGTAGTTATACTGTGGTTCCGGTGGTTTTGTTAGTGATGAGGGTACTTGTAAGGTTCTCCCATAGAGAAGTGCATAAGGTTGTTTGCCAGTGGATTGATGTTCCGATGAGTTGTAAGTAAACATGGCGTATGGTATGTAGGTATCCCAATTCTGTTGGTCTGCATCTACATAGTGTCTGAGGTATTCTCCTAGCGTGCGGTGACTCCTCTCTAGTGCACCATTCGCTTGTGGGTGGTATGGAGATGTATTTATGCGTTTTACTCCTATTAATTTACATGTTTCGGAAAAGATTTTATTAAGGAACTCGGTTCCTTGATCGCTTATTAGATTCTGTGGAATACCGTGAATGCACACAAATGAGGTGACGAAATGATACGCTACCGTATTAGCTTCTTTGTTAGCCATGGGTGTTGCCACCGAAAATTTGGTTAAGTCACACTGAAGGGTGAGGATGTATACATTTCCTTGATAAGATCGAGTGAGTGGACCAACTACGTCGATAAATACTCTTTCAAAGGGTTCGGATGCGGTGGTACTGATTACCATTGGTTGCTTGGTACTACGCGACGAAGTCTTATTCGTTTGACAGGATGAACATTTGCTAATGAATTCAGTGACATCTTGACTTAGCCCCTCCCAATCAAACTGCTTCTGAATTCGCTTGACTGTCTGATTGACTCCACGATGTCCACCAAGTACTGCCGAATGATGTTCACTTATAATTTGTTGTTTATCTAGTGCGGAAACACTTTGTTTAGAGAATATCTGTATATTAATTTCTGAGTTTTGAAATATGTACTTGATCATTCGTAACACCGTAGGCCAATCTAATTGGTCTAATCCACAACCAATTTTGGGCATGGCTAGGTTCTTGATTTCAAATTCTTGACAAAAAAATCGGAGGTTCCGTAAAGAAATGTACATGTCTTCCAAAGTTGGCTTTTGCCAGAATTTATCCTTCGTTACGAGGTTGATGATGTATCGTGCTCCCAATTGAAAGTATGCTACCTCGGTTTTTTTCGGGCGCTGAAGTTTCAAATTCTGTAGGTGTCCGAATTTCCTTCGAAATTCCAGGGCGATACCCTGATTCAGCTTTAGATCAGCCGACACGCAGTGTAGTAAATGGAATTCTTCTGAAACGGTGAAGAGGTCTCCAGTTACCTCCTGGACTCGTGTGTTCCGATGATTTTGACATTCACTATCCGATATGTACTCGTGGAAGAGTTTCACATTTATAAGTGATTCTGCTGATTGTTGTCGAGACCTGGTTTGCATGACTTTAACTTCCATTATTCGACTTAGTGCGTCAGCGTTGGTATTGGACTTTCCAGTTTTGTAAATTACTTCATATTGGTATTCGGCTAACTTTAATCTCCAACGTAGAAGTCTTGAACCTGGATCTTTTACATTAAACAACCAAGTTAATGGTCTGTGGTCCGTGTAAATTTTGAATTGACGCCCAAGTAAATAAGGTCTGAAGTTCTTTACAGCCCAGACTATGCTTAGCAACTCTTTTTCGGTCGTACTATATGCTTGTTCGGCTTTATTAAGAGTTCTGGATGCGTATGCGATAGGTCGATCCTGTCCCGGTGTACCCTGTGACAAAATACTTCCAATTGCGAATTGGCTGGCATCTGTGGTTAGGATAAATGGTCTTTCGAAATCAGGATATTGTAATACTGGTGCTTCTACGAGTTTCTGCTTGAGCGTTTCAAAAGCTCCTTGACATTCGGTCGACCATTCAAAGGGTACGTCTTTGCTTAAAAGTGCTGTAAGTGGTTTCGCTGTTTGGCTGTATCCTTTAATAAATCTCCTATAATAGCCAGATAACCCCAAGAACTGCTTGATTTCCGTTGTATTTCTGGGAACTGGGTGGTTTTGTACGCATTGGATTTTTCCCGGATCAGGTTTGACTCCTTTATCTGTAATGAGATGTCCTAGATATATCACCTCTCTCTGTAGGAATTGACACTTTGATGGTTGTAAGCGAAGATTAAACTTTCTGAGTCTTGAAAATACATCCCGTAATTTGGATTCATGGTCCTGTAAGTCTGAAGCGTAAACAATTATGTCGTCTAAATATACAAAGGCCTTGGTCCCGTTGATCCCTGTTAGAGCTGTGTTCATTAAGCGTTGAAACGTACTAGGAGCTCCGCTTAACCCGAATGGCATTCTCAGAAACTCATAGTGGCCCTTGTCAGTAGAAAACGCTGTTTTTTGACGATCTTCTGCTTTTATTGATACTTGATGGTATCCACTAACCAAATCCAACGTGGTATAGTATCTCGACCGGCCTAATTGGTCTAAGATTTCGTCTATCCTAGGTATAGGGTATGCATCTCCAACGGTCAGTTCATTAAGGCGTCTGAAATCAACACACACTCGGTATTTTGGGTTTCCGTGAGCATCTGGTTTCTTCGCGACCACGATGAGTGGTGCGTTCCAAGGGGACTCGGAAGGCTGTATAACATTGTTACTTTCTAACTCTTCCATTTGTCTGACAATCTCTTGACGGTGAGCGTATGGCAATCTATACGGTCGAACGTTGACAGGTTTCGCTCCTTCCTTTAGGTGGATTTCGTGCTGTATTGCATCGGTAGAAGGGAATGAATCCCCCTCCAGCTGGAAAATATCTGGGTACTCGCTAATCACCTTCCAGAGACTATTTGATTCTTCCGCATTTAACTCTCGATATAGTATAGCTTCCCGAATGCGACTAATGCGATGCGTGTCTTCCGTAATTTCGTCAGTATTTGTCGCGATCAACGTGGAGGTTTCTCGGAACTCCTCAAATTCGATTTCTTCTATATTTAAAGGTGGTATCGTAATGTGCTCTTCTGAAGTGTTGATGGCAATAGCTAATATTTTTCCATGCTTAACTGTGTTTACCACATTTCCGAGACGGACGTTTTCTCCTTGTAGAACTTGTGAATGGACTACTAAAGCTGTTCCTTCCGGTCTCGTGCTAGCGATTGGTACGATGGTTTCTGAACGCGGCGAAAGTTTGAGAGGATCGGTATTCATTTGAAAGATTTTGGACGAATAATAATCTATTGCGATACGATTTTCGGTAAGAAACGGGTTTCCTAGAATACCTTCATGAGGGATTGGGAAATCGTCATGGACTACCTGGAATTTGGTTGTAAGGGTTTCAGTGCCAAGATTTAAATTGAGGATTACGGAACCTAGCGTGCGTACTAAGTATTCATTGATTCCTTTTAGCTGATAACTTTGAGTTTCATCAACCATGACTTCATTTCTTAAAGTGGATAATTTTATCATATTTAAATCACTACCAGTATCTATAAGTAATTTAACACTATTTGTCAAGCACTGAGGAATTTTTAATGTGATATGCTTATTAATTAATTCTGCCTGGAAATAGAAAGCCCTTGCAGGTTCAGAGTGGCTGTTTTGATATCCCCCACCGGGCGAGCGCCACTTGGACCCGGCGTTTGTTCGTTTCCCGACGAAGTGCTTTGTTGCTCCTGTGCCTTACGTTCATTAACGTACTTTCGTTTGCGACATTCACTTATAGTGTGGTTCGGTTTTTTACAATAGTTGCACGTAACTATTCTGATAGCTTTTGTTTCCGTTTTACTCTTATTTTGCGATTCTCTGTAACGGGCTTGATCGGCTTCTGATGCACGGCATTGTTTTGCCTGATGATTTGTACGTCCACAACGAAAACATGCACCAGGTGGTCTACTGTTAGATTTTTGTACCGAATTTGTCTTGCTTCCGTAGCTACTACTTGGCTTAAAATCAGTCCTATTGTTTTTATAATCATTAATGTTTTTGCGAATTTCTTTTTGATTATTACGTGAAGTTTCTTCTTCCAATGCAATTTGGACACACTCCGATAATTTATTCGGTCTACTAGCTTTTACTAAAATCTTTGTATCATGCGGTAACCCTTCGGTATAAGCTGATAAAACTTGCCTTTCTGTTATTTTGGATAAATCGTCGGTATTAGAAATTTCATTTGTTGCCATGGATGCTTCTATAATGTCGTAATATAATTGCTCAGCCCTGTCGCTATATTGCTGAATAGACTCCCCCGAAGCTATCTTAAATGTTGATAATTTCGAATGTAAATGCGTTAACGTTTGTTTTTTGTTAACAGTGAGGTCTAAAGTTTCCTTAAGTTCCTTATAAGTGGTAGGTTTCTTATGTCTAAATGGACGTATGGCCTTGCCTATTAATCGAGTTGTTATACCCCTAATTAGATTTTCTTTCTCTGCTGGGTCGATGCTTTGTAACGCATATTCGCATGCATTATGAAATGCAAAACTATCATCAGCATTTTCCCCATTGAACAAAGGGATCAAGTTTAAAGCTTGGTGTGTTGTCATAAACTTTGACATTATTATTTTCTTTACTGCTTGATTTTGATTAAGAGTTAATTTAAATAAGTTTCTCGCGTCTTCGAGAACCGAGTCAGTGATACCTATAGAATTGTTCGTTCTATCTAAAACATGTTCCGACTGAGATATATTGCTGTACCTACTATCATCGGAGTCGAATTCGCCAGAAGGTTCGTATAATTCCCCGCTAGAAGGGA
The DNA here is from genome assembly GCA_949089665.1 of Macrosiphum euphorbiae. Classification (NCBI taxonomy): domain Eukaryota; kingdom Metazoa; phylum Arthropoda; class Insecta; order Hemiptera; family Aphididae; genus Macrosiphum; species Macrosiphum euphorbiae. Next base: position 87,000,581 of record CARXXK010000002.1, on the reverse strand, counting down.
CACTAACACTACTTTCTAGATCTATAAGATTTTCAGAACTACTGGTTTCGTTTTGATCAATATCTGACATAGACTTCGATTGATATAAAATAAATAGCCCGAGTAAATAACCAAACAATATAGAATTAATTAATTAATTAATTAATTTCCTCAATTACCTTTCCGATTCCATGCAAATAACAAAAATAAAAGCAAATAAAAAAAATAAAAAAAAAATAATAATAAAAAGAAAAGCGTACACCAAAATTAAAGTATTAATAATATAAAATTATAATAGTACAAAATTAATTACGATCGCTTTTATTATATTGATTTCGATTTATTTTTCCCGTCCCTTAAATCGTACTATTACTAATTTTATATTACTGCACAACCGAATAAATTATCCTGCGTTTATGCGTTGCGATTTATTAAAAAAAAAATTGTGGTAACTTACAAGAACGAGGCGGCTATATATGATAACATTGTTGATGGTGATAACCGTTTGTTTTGATTGATACGCGATGACAACAGCTGTGACCTAGTTATTGCGTCGACGGCGGCGGCGGCGGCGGCGTCTTCGATATATCACGAATGCGGCGGCGCTGACGTCCTTGACACTCCGTGCGCGATCGGTGCGGCTGATGCGTCGTGTTGACACGACGGTCTCCGGTTACGTTCGTCGTTGGGCGGCTCTCGGTGGTGGTGACGGGTTCAGCGACGGCGGCGGCGGCGTTCGGCGTTGCCGTTGCTGGTGCTGACGTTTGCGGTTTTTGTAATTTGTTTGCGACGTTCCTACGTCGTATTGTATATAACATGAATACACGTACTTGAAAATCTCGATGCTCTGTAAATTCTTCGTTTTGGTTCTAAGATGCTCTGGAGTCTCTTGATATTTGATGCTCTGACGATTGTCCGTTTCTCCAACTATATGGAAAGGCGGTAGTACACGTAGGTTCTTCAACAATTTATTTTATAATAAAATTGTTGACTCCCGCTGCCACCAAATGATGTGTACCGGCGCGCTGTTATTCCTAGTTTAGAGATTAGGGACGTGTTTTAAAGAAATGATGCAAAGATTCTGTTTAAAAGATTAAAAGATGTGTTTATTGACTTATTAAAATGATTTTCTGTATAAAAATGAAAAGAGGTTCTGACTGGACGCCTGTGTCTACGAGACTGCCGAGGCGGCCGTGACCAAGGGGCCCTTCTGTACAACGGCCAGGGTGGGAATCGCTGGATCAGCAGATTCCTGGTCGAGCGTCCGGCTCCGTAGTCACGTACGCCAGTATACATATCATAATACAAATATTATACTCTAATATAACTATATACTACATACTATGCTTACATATAACATATTCCACTTCTACTAAGATTACAATTTTCGATACAAAATTAAATTTAATACATTTTTAAAATATTTAAACTAATTTTAATGTAGTATTTTAACGATGAACCTATTTACAACGTTCAACGGTACATCGGTATGTTTACTTGTAAGTTTATAGAACAGCTAGTAATATTATATAACTATAATACCTATTTGTGATTTGTTTATGGAAAAATTAGTTTGAAATATTATAATATATCACTATTGTAATAGCCAATAGCCAATATTATATTTTTAAATATATAATACAATATCCTAAGAAATATATATAGCCTGACGGACGGTTTCCGCTCAGAATGGTTTTTCTTATGCAATGATTTATCATTGAATTCAATTCACTCATTACAGTAACTTATATCCTACTAGCACATATTATTATTAGTTATTATAAATTACGGCATATTTTGGAATGTTGTCTATTTTCAAAAAATAAGTACTTTATAGGACCGGAAAACACATATGTGAAAACACGGAAATCATGGCACAGTGCACACCATTGAAATGTCATGGCACACCCTTTGAAAAACACTGCAATAGAGCAACTCCCAGGTTTTATAATAATCTGAAGTAGAATGCTTTTCTAAAAATCACAATGTATAAAATATTCTAAGTGCAAGAGAAATTTATTTTTTAATGGACACGTTTAATGAGCGTTGACCTAAAATTCAACTACAGACTACCTATTACTCAAATTATCTATATATTTTAAATTATAATTAATAAAAAAATATATTCATTGCATGTTCCATATATTTTGTACATCAAATATTTTAGAAAATTCTTTTGATACAAACCATACAATTAAAATTATGTGTTGTTATTAAATATACATAATATATATATATATATATATATATATATATATATATATATCATATTACACATATTATGACATAATATGACACATATTATAAATAATAATTTTTCTAGCTACTTGGCTTAATACTATAAAATTAACAGAGTTAATGATAGTAGATCGTGATAAAATAAAAACTACCTAAACAGTATACAGGTATATTACCTATTTAAATATATTCATGGATTTTAATGCTATTCATTTTAGGTGGGACGAAAAGGAAAAAGACTGTTTCGCTAATATCTGCGATGCACAATTTCGATACAGTCACGAATATCTAGGAAACACACCGCGTTTGGTAATCACTCCTTTGACGGACAGATGTTATATAACCCTAACGCAAGTAAGTACCACAAAATTTACGATCATTTTGCGAGTGAAATAATAGAAATTGTTTTTTTCTTTTCATTTATTAGTCGTTACATTTGGTAATGGGAGGAGGACCTGCCGGACCCGCTGGAACGGGAAAAACAGAGACAACTAAAGATCTTGGTCGCGCTCTAGGCGTCATGGTTTACGTGTTCAATTGTTCAGAGCAAATGGATTACAAGGTATAATATTATGTTATATATATATTTAATTGAAAAGCGTGACCAATAAAAATAACTGTTTCACAAACAAATCGTACCTACATTTTAGTCGTGTGGCAACATTTATAAAGGATTGGCTCAGACAGGGGCCTGGGGTTGTTTCGACGAGTTTAACAGAATATCTGTCGAAGTGTTATCAGTGGTCGCTGTCCAAGTGAAATCTATTCAGGTATATGGTATTAAAATATTATTATGATGATTCAATATGGGTTAAAGTACTTTTATTATTTTATTACCAGCCATATGATTAAAATATAATATTATTTCTTCGTTTCAAATTTCAATGTGAGACATTAATATGACTATAATAGTAAATACTATGTTCCCCTCCTAGGATGCGATTCGAGAAAAAGCAATGACGTTTAATTTTATGGGAGAAAAAATAAGTTTAATTCCGTCTGTTGGAATTTTTATTACGATGAATCCCGGTTATGCTGGTAGAACAGAGTTACCGGAGAATTTAAAAGCACTATTTAGGTAAGTAAATAGAATAAATTATACTATTATTTATCTCTTGATAAAAAGAAATTGGCTACTTTTACTCAATAAGCAATTTAAATATTATTATAGACCGTGCGCCATGGTGGTACCAGATTTTGAACTAATCTGTGAAATAATGTTGGTTGCCGAAGGATTTCAAGAAGCAAAAATTCTTGCGAGGAAATTTATAACTTTGTATACGCTGTGTAAAGAGCTGCTTTCCAAGCAGGATCATTATGACTGGGGTCTAAGGGCCATAAAGTCTGTGTTGGTCGTGGCTGGTTCTTTGAAGGTGAACCATTTATACTATTCGTAACACAAAACCCAAGATTAAAATACTGTAAAAACAATGTAGAGAGGTGATCCCGGACGGGTCGAAGAAGAAGTGCTGATGAGAGCTTTAAGAGATTTCAACATACCAAAAATTATTAGCGACGATGTCCCGGTATTTATGGGACTGATTGGGGATTTGTTTCCTTCGCTGGACGTGCCACGTAAAAGGGATCAGGATTTTGAAAAGACCGTCAAACAAGCAGCCGTTGACTTACTATTGCAACCAGAAGAAAATTTCATACTCAAAGTACTGACCGTCGTGTAGATATAGTGTCAGCGTAATAATTACGTTTAAATGAACAGGTTGTACAGTTAGAAGAGCTTTTGGAAGTTCGTCATTCTGTATTCGTAGTCGGAAATGCGGGCACTGGCAAAACTGAAGTTTGGAAAACGCTATTTAGGACTTACCAAAATATAAAACGAAAACCGATTTACAACGATTTGAACCCAAAAGCAGTAACCAATGATGAACTTTTCGGTGTCATTAACCCTGCTACCCGAGAGTGGAAAGACGGTACATTTCAATATTTAATCGTGTTTTAAAAACATTATAAAAATAAAATATATATAATAATTATTATTATTATTTCCTACCTATCTATGACATCATAATTGAGTGTAATTAGTTTGAAACCCACAAAAAAGTGATTTATTTTTTTTATCGTTTAAAGGTTTATTTTCTGTTATAATGAGAGAACAAGCTAACATCCCGAACAGCTTTCCCAAGTGGATTCTATTGGACGGCGATATTGATCCGATGTGGATTGAATCATTGAACACTGTAATGGACGACAACAAGGTATTGACATAGTACATACATATTAATATAGTCGATCGATTTGAATCATCTGTGTTGCATAGGTCTTAACGTTAGCCAGTAACGAACGTATTGCCTTAACTCCTTCGATGAGACTCATTTTTGAAATATCCAACTTGCGGACGGCTACGCCAGCCACCGTATCGCGAGCGGGAATTTTATACTTAAACCCGCAAGACTTGGGATGGAATCCGTAAAAAAAATATATAATATCTATTTACAAAATCAAAACAATTTACATTATCAGTTCACGTAATTTACAGGTATGTGACGAGTTGGATAGAGACCAGAGAGCACGCCGTGGAGAAGAGTAACCTCGTAATCTTGTTCGATAAATACATACCACCGTGTCTGGAAAACATTCGTAACAGGTTCAAAAAAATCATACCAATAACAGAGATGTCACATATACAAATGCTGTGTCATTTGCTCGAGTGCATTTTAGTGCCGGCGAACACACCGACGGACTGTCCGAAAGAATGGTACGAATTATACTTCACGTTTGTGTGCATATGGTCGTTCGGAGCTGCTATATACCAAGAACAGGTGAGAACGAAGAAAACAGTAATATGAAAATTTTCAAATTTTTAACCCTACGAGTTGACCTCAAAAAATATGTTAGGTATAGATATTTACAGTTGAACAGTTGTAATGAGTACCTTTTTTGTTTTACTATCACGGTGTTCGGGCTGCACTTATTTACCACCATGAAAAATATTTTATCGAAGAATAGCTCATTTGCCCCTTGAAAAAAATGTACACTGGCAACAAAAAGCACACCAATATACGATCAATAAACGCAACCGATCATGTAAGATACCTAAGCTGTCGGTATGGTAGTGGCTGTCAACATAAATTAAATATACTAGTATATAGTATATATAGTATATAGTATATATAGTATATTTAATATATGCTGTCAATGAGTACCTACGAAGAGAGTGACGCAAATCAGAGGGAGGGAGATTAGAGCTCCGAAAATGTCAACAAACCCAAACCCCAATAAACAATATATGGGCGATATACATAATATATATATTCAGGATATTCATTCTCCTTCAGAGTTATATGACATTGATTAAATATTTAAATGTATTAAACTATGTATAACCAACAGTATTCTACCAAGTATATACTTATCACAAAATTCAAATTACATGAAGACTCTCTCACCCCTTAAATGGTTTTTAATTTGTAATTTTTTTGGTACCCGCTGATTATATGAAAACCACCTGGAGACTACGCCAACGAATAAAACTGTTGTTCTTATTTTTGCCACTATCAGGTGGTCGATTACAAAGTTGAGTTTTCCAAATGGTGGGTGGCCGAATTCAAAACCATTAAATATCCGTCTCAGGGAACTGTGTTCGATTACTACATCGACACGGAAACCAAGGAGTTCCTGCCCTGGACTCATGTCATCCCGAAATTCGAACTGGATTCGGACATGCCCCTACAGGTATAATAATGTTCATTGACGACCGGTGGACGTTTTCATACCGCTGTTTCGTTTTCCTCAGAGCGCTTTGGTCCACACGCCGGAATCGATAAGAACCAGATTTTTTGTGGACCTTCTCATGGACCACAAACACCCAGTGATGCTAGTAGGGAGCGCCGGCTGCGGAAAAACGGTATTGATGAATGAAAAACTCGCCAGTCTCTCGGAAAACTATGCAGTGACCAATATACCGTTCAACTACTATACGACTTCGGGTAATTGCGCATCCGACTTTATGATACTATTATCGTCATAATGGTGACAGGGCTTGTAAAGTCCAATTGCGTTCGTGCCAAAAAAAATTACTCGAATGTGCAGTAAAAATATACCTATATAATATACGAGTATATAGGTAAAATTATGATTTAATTCAAACTCGGTAATTACCTCGGAAAGTATTCAATGTCACTTGCCATTAAACACGAGTTGGCAGTATTGATATTATGTAAATACATAGGAACTTACGAGCCCTGGTTACGATGAAGTTCGGTGTTAAATACTGATTTACTTATACTTATATATTTTATAGTTTTTCCCGTGTTTATATATTTTATTTGTTTTGGTTAATTACAGAGATGTTACAAAAAATACTCGAAAAACCTCTAGAAAAAAAAGCTGGCCGAAATTATGGACCACCGGGGAATAAAACACTCATATACTTTTTAGACGACATGAATATGCCCGAGGTAAAATAGTTATTAAACAACAATATTATTGATACTAATAATTAAAGTTGACAATATGAATTTAAATATAAAGATTAGTGACTTATTATGGATTTAGTAAACGTTTAGATAACGACTTGTAATTTACTGTGCTAATACAATACACGCTTTTCTAAAGAATGTCGAAGCATAAAAACAAATGTGCATGCGAGTGGGTGAAAACCACGGTTTTCTGTTTTATGACTGTATGATTGATAACTGTTTAAAATTGCAGGTAGATTGCTACGGAACTGTTCAACCACACACTCTGATCCGACAACATTTGGACTACGGCCACTGGTACGACAGAACTAAATTGTCGTTAAAAGATATTCACAACTGTCAATATGTGTCCTGCATGAATCCAACTGCAGGCAGTTTTACAATCAATCCTCGACTACAGCGGCATTTTTGTGTCATCGCTGTGAGGTATAATAATACAATCTATTCGTTATTAAAAAATCAATGATCTTATTTTCACTATTTTCACTCAAAAAATGATATATATATATATATATATATATAATATACACTATACCTACTCTCACGGTGTCTTACATTTCTGTTTATAAATGTTTTCAAAACAATGTGAAATTTGGAGGGGGAGGATGCAGAAAAGAACTAGATCGGAGCACATTATTATTTTATTTATATCAATCGAATAAGTAAAATTTAAAGTGAATTAAATTTATAAAAGTAGGTACCTAAATTTTAAGCGAGACTACAGCCTACAATAATACGAAATGTTACAGAATGATTGTTTATTTCTATGACTTATGTGTTAGGTAGGTATGTTGCTTATTAGACACTATAAGAAATAAAAAATCAATTTATTCATTGAAACTAAACTGTCGAAAAATGTGTGACTTCTCATTAAGTAAAAATACTTTTTGGTTTTTAAATTATACAAAAAAAAAAATTACTACAAAAATACTAATACTGATAGGTATACTCGTATACAAATATATAATTTGTGCCAACCGTGAAGTGTAAAATAAGCACCTATATTAAACTATACTATATATTATATGATATGAAAGCTAAAAATATTAAAAAAATGTATGTTTGTGCCAATATTACAATTTTATATTACAAATAATATGAATGGAAAGTGTATAAAATTAATACAAACAAAAAATTAAAATAGAAGGTGCTAAATGCCAAATAAAAAAAAAATTAGAATTAATATTATTTATATTATCAATTAATAAATTAAATTTGTTAATTATTAAGGACATTGGCTAGTAGCTTTTGATTGATATAGTCAAAATAATTTGATACAGTTTAATATCTGTGAAGAAAGTATGAAACCTAGGTGCCTGGAGTAGTGCTCATAAGTAGATTTTTAGATTTTTTATAGATAGGTACTGATTATTTCATTATTATCTCATGGAGCTTAAATTCAACACCTATAGGTATTTCTTTCACACCGCTCATAACCGTATTTATAAATTTAAATTTAGTGATTAGTTTTGTTTAATGTATTAACACAACCCAATTAGTATACAAATGTTTTCAATCAACTTTAATCAGTCTTACCCTACAGTTTTCCAGGGTCGGAGTCGTTGACGATGATTTATGCTTCTATTTTAAATCAACATTTCGGAAATTTCGAGTATCGAATCCCACAAGCCGCCTCAAAACTAGCTGATAACGTAATCGAAGCTACAATCTGGTTACACAACAAAGTTAATTCGGTTTTCCTACCTACCGCCACCAAGTTTCATTACATATTCAATCTGAGAGATTTATCAAACGTTTTCCAAGTATTTACATGTTCTAAAATAAAAACACATTTATTTTCTTTACTAATAACGTGAGTATGAGGTATATTATTTTTTAAATAATGTATTTTAGGGTCTGCTCTTCAGTACTGGAGAGTGTCTGAACTGCAGTGCAGATCTAATGCGACTGTGGATGCACGAATGCCAAAGAGTTTACTCAGATAAATTAGTCGATGACAAAGATTCAGACGCTTTTACTAAAATACAGACAGACGCGTTGAAAAAATTCTTTGATGTAAGTTGTTCACTATTATACCTGTACCTATAAACTGAATATATTTTACTTTAATAGTAAAACATTTGAACATGTCCAATTACCAAAGGCTAGCTTTAAAATACTAACATTGTATTAAATAACTATTTAAATACCAATAGATCTTTTTGATGTACTTTCAAAATGTTAAACATTGCTATTTGTAGATGATATTTGAGTAATAGATTGTATCATTCAAATACTATTTAATTATTATTATTTAATATGGTATCAAATATTTATAAAAGTGCCTTTATAAGTATAGAAGTAGACAACAAACTTACACATAACACTACTTTTATTAAAAGCTGGGCAAAATAATGATATTTTTAAATGAGTTAAGTTAAATTGATATTGATATACAAATATTTAAAATGTTTGAAGTTAATAACATTATTTTTTTTTTTTGATCCAATTAAGTTAAGTGCTAGGTCTATAGAAACCAACAACTAAATTAATAGTTGAAGTTAAATAAACTGTTTTGTTTAAAATATATAAATAGCCATTATATATAGTTTAAAATAATAAATATAAATATATCATCCAACGCAGAAAATGCATTTACTTTAAAGGTAAACATGTACTTATGTCATTTTTAAATCAAATTGTGACAACATTATTTTATAATTTGTTCTTTTGAGAATAATTCAATGGTATTAAAACTAAGTTATTTGTCTGGCTAATGGTAACAAAAAGAAGTAAATTTAAGAATTACATTTTTAATTTCCAATTGTGCACCTATCATCAATACTCATTTTATTATGTTTAGTTATTATAATTCTGAAATGTATATTATATATTTATACATTTTATATTATTAATAATATATAATATGATTCAAATATTTTAAACTAAAATCACAGTTCTTATTAATAGGAAATCGACGAATGTGCAGTTTTTGAAAAACCAAATATTTATTGCCATTTTGCTCAAGGTATTGGTGAACCTAAGTATTCATCTGTTAGAAATTGGACTAATCTTACAAAATTACTGGAAGAAGCACTAAACTTATACAATGATTTGGTCGCTGCCATGAATTTGGTGTTGTTCGAAGACGCTATGATGCACATTTGCAGGTTTGCAGGGAGAACCATGGGCTTATAGTTTTGGATGTGATTGAATATTAACGTAATGGTTTTTGTGTACATTTATAGAATAAACCGAATATTGGAATCGCCAAGGGGTAGCTGTTTATTGGTAGGGGTTGGAGGTAGCGGAAAACAGTGTTTAGCACGTTTGGCTGCGTTTATTTCCAGCTTGGAGGTAGCTCAAATACAACTACGCAAAGGCTACGGGCTTTTAGATCTTAAAGTGAGGTTCTAAATGAAAACAATTATTTGGTTATTCATAGTAAACAGTAATATATTTGAAGGTAGGCATTAACTAGTTGGAAAGTTTTTTTTTAAAAAGTATAAACTGAATACTCGTAGTTAGTTACTTTTCTAACTAAAGTAATAATTTAACTACTTAGTTAAAGTACTGAAATCATGGTGTATATTATATATCTATAACAGCAGTCAAATTTAATTATTTGATTATTTATGTTTAATTATATTATATGCTTTATACAATTATTTTGAATAAAAATATACAAATAAATATTTCTTGATTAAATAATTTAGTTGAAACTGAATTTTCTACTAATCTGGAATTCCTTAAGCCACTAAAATATAGCTATTGTGCAATAAAATTTAATTGGTAAAAAAAAATTAAATTTTAATATTTATAAACTTTAAAATCTTTGAGTTGAACTTATATTGCTTATATTATTAAATTATAATTTAAGATAATTTTTTTCATTAACTTGCTTATCTTAGTATATTATACTGATACAATTATCCATAGATGGAATTATCCAGTTTGTATTTGAAGTCGGGTTTGAAAAACGTAGGAATCGTCTTCTTGATGACTGACGCTCAAGTACCATCGGAATCATTTCTAGTTCTGATCAACGACATGCTTTCGACAGGCGAAATTCCAGAACTATTTCCCGACGATGAGGTCGAGAACATTATAGCCGGCGTTCGTAACGAAGTAAGATTTTACATTATCTTATAAAACGTTGTAATAAAATAAAAATACAATACAATAGGTAGGTAAGACGTAAATGGGTATATATATAAATAGAAGGAGGTATGAAATGTTGACTTAATAATAATATGTACATTGAGAAAAAGATACTATCGAGATAGTCGTAATGATATTTTTATATGCAATTAAAACGAACCGGTTGGCATCACGGTAGGGTGATTACTTTAGCATATTTTTTGACTTCTACCCCTAATTTTTATTGCGTTATAATGTAAGTATAATATACTAGGTATGTTAATTTATTTAATATTGTGCATAATATGTGTATGCAATGTGATCTTTTAAGCATGCTTACCCCCCTTTTTCTCTTTAATAGTACATTTATTCAAATTCTTATTTTTAGAATTGTTATGTATACCTATGGTTTAAATATACAAGGTTATTGCACATAGCCAGGGCCGGATTTAGGGGGGGGGCAGGGGGCCCCGGGCCTCCACAAATTGAGGGCCCCCACTAAATGTTTTTTTTTACATCCAAGTATAAAACACAATATAACATTTTCAAAACGGATTTAAATCACAACATGAATAAAAATATTCAATCATTGATATTGTCATAAATTTATAAATAAATGTTATTATTAATATTTAATAACTAATGAATTTATAGAAGTGAGTAGCTAGCTTACAAATGTGAATTTATAATCGATTATTATGTTATTATGTTATTATTATCTTGTAGACTTGTAGATATTTTAATTAAAAACAGTTATAAATAAACACATATTATAACTTGTATAGCAAGCCGTCCGTTGTGGACTGTTATAAATAAATGCGTGCTGAATAAGTTCTAAATAAAAACATGTGAGATGTAAAGATGTAATTATTTATGATATTGATGCGGTAGACCGTAGACGATAGGAAAAATAGATGGTACACTCAGTTTTCACGCTTCAACCATAGTCCATAAAGTATATGTATATTTTGATGGTGATATTTATCCAGGTTAGTACAATGTATTTTTTATTAAATTAAATTTAGTAATTCGACGATTTTCAATCAAAAGGGGGCTGCTGTCTGTGTAAAAAAGTGGCATTTAGACCAAAAATCTAGACAAAACTGTAGTAATTTGGTTTGACAGATTTCAATTTTGAAAACGGATTAAGATTGATTAACGAGATAACCTACTAGGTTTTTATCGTGGTGATTTTTAATATTCCGAAAATTGTTAGTGTCACGATTAAAAATATAAATAAAAAATATCGTTTTTTATATTTATTGATACCACAGCTGGAAAAATAGATTTTCAAAATCATCTCGATAAAAACCTAGTTATAATTTAATAATCTATAATATAATAGTTTAATAACAACTTGTTCCTGCACGTACGATAGTAGTTAAGAGCCGTCACTGTAGGTAGAAAAAAATAGATCGTAAAAACATGTTTTCGTAGTTCCAATAGTACTCAGGCCTCGTAAGTCGTAGAAACATAGTTTTTATACCAAATTAAACACGAGAAGTTTATCTAATAACTGTTGGAATATATTTTTTAAATTTGTTTTCAAATTTTATTTGTGTTTGAAAAATTTGTAAAAAAATTAAGTGTCCGTCCAATATAACTGACTGTCCGACCGGGCGATATTATATTATGCGGGCCTACGGATACAATTCCACAAAATATAAAATTGATATTTTATGATATGTGAATATGTGATTATAACTAATATTTATAAATTATAATGATTGGAATAATGGGTTAACGGAAAACTGGTATGGTCTTTTTAAACGCGGAATAAGATAAGATACCATAAGATACCATAATTAATATCTATTAATCAATAATGTCATGAACTATAATATACAGCAAGTTCTCACCAGTACATTAATCGCAATAGTGGATTGAGTGTGTTCTATTTTTCACTTAAAAAAAATTATTATTATTTTATTATTTAAAAACGTATTGAATATCGTTGTAATTTTATGATTGTATGTATAATTGACCACTAAAATTAAATTTTGAATAGTACCAGTTTTCGCGTTTTTTATTTCTTTTGTTATACATTGTATAGACCGTACCAATATTCCGAGCATCGGAATAATGTTCATAGCCGAGCAATGCAATATGCAAATAATTGTTTATATTAATTTCCTTAAAACACGATCGACTGCAGCCTCCTTAAACGGTATAAACGACTTACTACGATCATTGAATTTTTCACAAGTTGTTGAAAAATTTGCGGCGACGAAATCTCGCAAAGTTATCATATAAATATATTATGATAACCATTATTATTTAAGTTCTATATATAATATTATGACAATTGACAGTGCATACCTATTATAATCTAATAAATATATTTACTTATTTACTATCTTTATTATCTCATCACAACAAATCATTGTTTTTTCATAACCAAAATTCTGGTTATTAAATATATAATGTACTTAATCGAAAAAAATATCTACTTCTAAAGGTGGGCCCAGGGCCCCCACATTCCTAAATCCGGCCCTGCACATAGCCCATATTCAAAACAAACAAAAATAAAATGGCAGCGTAAAGGTATGGTCCATATCATGCATATAATATCATAGTGTAGCCAGTATACGTCGTCCCCTTACGCTGCTATTTTAATTCTTTAACGTGATAAAATGATATAGTGGGGGTACTATTGCAATAATCTTGTATATTTCAGCCATGGGTATACCTAAAGACCATAATATTTTCAAATTCCTGATATTTTTTGTGCTACTTAAGAAGTATCATTTGGTAATATAAACTTCTATTTTTCAATTGAGAACTCCTTTTTACTGCAAATTATTTAGCGGATGGTTTTCTCAAAAATATTTATGTAGATTTAAGGTATTTAAATTAACCTTCTAATGAGTAGTTATTAAAATTTTTATACTCAATATAATTATAATCCTTAAAAATGATGTAAAAAAATATAAACTAGTAATATAATAGTAATACTAGTAACAAAATATGACATGTAATATAAGATGTATAGTAAGTATGTGCCTATTGATTATACTAGAACCATTTTTCCAAATTATTTATATTGATAGATCAAACGTATAATTACTAACATTTTCAAATAACCTAAGTCCCAATATCTACTTAACCCATTTCCATAGACATATTATCCTTAAATTTCCATATTAAATTAATCCATATTTACCTACTTACACAGAGTTATATACCTAACTCAAAAACTACTCGTTAAAATTTCATTCTTATAGAATTCTAATTCTAATAATTTAATCATTTTCATTAATATAAAATTTACTACAATAAAATTGAATAAGATATTTTTTATTCCAATGATTAGTCAGGTTGGCCAAGTGTTTAATCGGTAAATTGTTCGAGTTAATATATTGACTACAAAATTACTCTAAAATAGAATACAGTATATTGTAAATAGTTTTAAAAAAGTAATAAATCGTAATAATATTATACTCGATTTAGGTCAAGGGCGCAGGACAATTGGACACTCGCGAAAATTGTTGGAAGTTTTTCATCGACCGGGTTAGACGGCAGTTAAAAGTCGTGTTGTGCTTCTCGCCTGTCGGATCGGTGTTGCGGGTTCGTTCCAGGAAATTCCCTGCTCTGGTCAATTGCACTTCCATCAACTGGTTTCATGAGTGGCCACAACAAGCACTCATGTCAGTGTCCAATCAGTTTTTATCGGAACTCGAAGTGCTCCCCGTAAATTACTTTTTTACTTTTTCTACCAAAATCGTTCTCGTTTATCATTGCCAGTGATTAATTATTTTGTGGCGTATCCGCCGTCGTATGAACTTGTTCTAGGAAAACTTCAGAGAATCCGTCGCCAAGTTCATGGGATACGCGCACACGCAGGTCAACATCATATCGCGTATATATTTACAGAGCGACCGCCGGTACAATTACACCACTCCAAAATCGTTTTTGGAACAGATATCACTCTACTCCAAGTTGCTAAGGCGAAAGTCGGCAGAGTTGGCTAGCAAAATTGACCGACTTGAAAATGGGTTAGAAAAACTGAAAAGTACAGCCAATCAAGTTAGTTTACATTATTCCTTAACATTAAAAAAAGGATTTGTAATTTATTGTATTTGAATATATTGATCACCTGGGAACTAGCTCTACAAGACTCTATACAGACTTACAATGTACAGTGTCGGTTGGTTTTAAGACGTAGGAACCTCTGACCTGGTAATTGAGAGTTCTATGGTCATTGTAACTGAGTGTTAAATACTTGAGTTTGACTTAAATAATAAATCATTGTTTACGAAAAACGATCTGAGCGGAGACTGTCCGTCTGCAGCTTATATAATATATTTCTAATGATATTTTAGATTTCTAAGCAGATCGATGAATATATTTAAAAAAAATATACGTTGTAATATTATATAATATGTAACAAAACACTACAAATAGGCAATAGCCCACAATTTGTGTGAATATTTTAAAATTTATGTGATAATGATAATTTATTTAATAGTGAAATGTTCAAGTTTCTTCTATAATCAATATTTATTAATAAATTTATTTTTATATAATAACTAAATAACAAAAATCGGTCAAGGATAGGTCGTTATTATATGTTTCAACGTTCTAATAATACCCAATGTCATCAACATTTGAACACAAACCGCTTATAAAATTGTTGTGACTACCACTAAACTTTTTTTTTTAATTACTAGTAAATAAACTTGTACTTATCTCATTTTCAAGTCTTATGTGTTGAAGTTTAAAATTGTATTCGTTGTACTTGTAATCTTGTATTATTTTTTCAAATTTTCACCCAAAAACAAAAAATTATCATACTATTACATCAAAAAAAACTAAAACTTAAAAAAATTCAAATATCTATAAATATCACAAACACAATTTAAATAACTTGTCTCTCCAAGCAATTGTTCTACTTTAGAATGTGTATTTAATAAGTATATAGACACAATAAATTCACAAAAAAAATAATCTCATTGAAAATTAATAAATGTATCGCTCTGTTCAAAATCTGAAAATATTTTCAGATTTTTCATATGAGTTAATAGTTACTGACCAGTTTTGGTTAGTCAAATGATTTATTGTAATGCTGCTATTTAGTAATTAAAATGTATTAAATACATGTGTAATTTATATATAATTTCGATTTCAGGTGGATAATTTAAAAGAAAAATTAGCAATTCAAGAAGTTGAATTAAAAATTAAAAATGACGCGGCCGACAAACTTATTCAAATAGTTGGTATTGAAACCGAAAAAGTATCAAAAGAAAAAGCATTTGGTAGGATTTAAAGTTAATGAAAAAATAATATTTTTTACATTTTAAGACATTTAAACAAATTGTATATAGCCGATGACGAAGAAAAAAAAGTTGGTTCAATAGCAGAAGAAGTAAAGAAAAAACAACGGGATTGCGAAGAAGACCTCGTAAAGGCTGAACCAGCTCTACTCGCTGCTCAAGTTTGTGTTTAAAATATCAATTTAAAAAAAAAAATTACAATTGAAATGATATTATATTATCCTCCCGTATATTCAACAAAAATAAAATAAATAAATATTATATTATTACATATCCATAAACGTGCAAAGACTCCAATTCCCGGTTGACCTTGAGATAACAAATGCCCCAATATTTGGATAGTGTATATTAAAATTGTTTTAAATATTATATAAATTTAAAATCTATTTATAAATTAAAAACTGCAATATTTAAATGAAATAAAAACTTGTTAAATTATACATTTATCCATACCAGTTATATTCTTTGTTGTTGATGTAAAACTATAAAACATTTTTAATTGTAGCATATTAAAAACCAGGCCATGAAATCGCTTATGAAAAATTCGGTAAACATTTTTCGTAAGTGGTTACCGGTTTTAGGGGTTTTTTAGAATTAGTGATAATTGATTACATGTTACCAAAATGATCGCTAAAAATGTGATTACTGCAGGTTATCGGTTTTAATTCTTCAAGATTGCTGGTAACCACTTCGGAAACGGTTTTTTGCATTTATGTTTACTTCGGAAAATGTTAGTTTTACTTTAATTTACGCAAAACAAATAACCATTTTATAAAATGATTCAGAGACAAGCTAAATTTAAAAATAAATACCTATATGACTATATTTTATCATTTGAAGCTAATAGCTTCAAGCTGTATGGATAAATATAAATTTAAATTAAATTAGTAAATTACCCATAACCATCGATTGAAAAAAAGTTCATAGAAAAGTGTTAATCAACGGAGTCAATAAAAATAAAATAAAATAGATAAATAAATAATCATCTAATATTATGTTCTATATATAGTATGTCTATGAACCAATGAATAGTACTTAGTATCTACGATTGGTGCTTATCACTTATTATTGCGGCTACAAACACTATACCATCTTTATTCGTACTTATTATTACATTAAATTTATTATCTTGTAAATAAAATTATTAATCAAACAATAAACTAAAATGTCCAAAAAAAAAAAAATATATAAAAATATAAAGATCAAATATAACGTTATTTTTTTTTGACATTTCCGATTTTGTTGAATTGACCGGCTCTTTTAAAAAAGAGGTTACCGCTACACATTACCCCTTAATTTAATTTTGGTGGTTACCGGTAATTGTTAACCGCTTCTCAAAATTTAAGCCTACAAACCGGGAAGCGGTTACCAGATCCAAAATTGGTTAAAAACCTGTAACCGATTTCAAGCCCTGTTAAAAACACATAACACTAGATTTTAAAAAAAACTTGGTAAAATAACTAAAAATTGAAACAATATACTTAATTATAAAAATTTAAAATATCATAATAGTTTAAATAGTGTAATTTGCCTATTTATTATTACTTGAAGTGATAGAAATGAGAATTAAGGGGGGCTAGGGGCCACCCCTAAGCCGAATTTCTAAAAAATTATATACTGTTAAAAACAAAATTACAAAAAAAAATCATTTTCTAATATCGAAAGTTTTCTCAAAATTATTACTTCCCCCCCCCAACCATATCTCTAGAGCTGCCCCTGATGAGAATAATATACTATTAGTGGCTACGAGTAGAACATTATCCGTGATTTGTGACATAGATACCTTCCTTTTACCAAACATTTTCAGTATAACTTAAGTGGGTTGGGTATTTTCTGTTTAGACGACTGTTGCAGTATACAACATTACAACCCATTAAATTATAATGGTTTATACCTAGTACCTACTGATAAATCACTGCTATATTTAAATAGTATACGTAATATTTTGCTTTCATTTTTTTCTCTAGGAAGCTTTAAATACATTGAACAAATCAAATTTGACAGAATTAAAATCATTTGGATCACCCCCCGGCGTTGTTACAAATGTAACAGCTGCTGTGATGGTGTTATTGGCGCAAAACGGTAAAATACCCAAAGACCGTAGCTGGAAAGCTACTAAAGTACGTGTTTTACCTATCTTATATTATTAAATTGTGTTTATGATGATAAATGATAAATCAAATCGATTTATTTTTTGTTATATGATATTGTACCTAAAGTAATGCCAACCGGTAAGATTAAAAAAAAATTTCTTTTAAAAAAACACTTTTCTAAAAAAACAAAAAAATAATGAAAAATTTAAAAGTGTGTGGTATAATATGTCAAGTGTAAGAGCGCCACACACTTTTAAATTTTTCATTATTTTTTGTTTTTTTAGAAAAGTGTTTTTTAAAAGAAACTTTTTAATTTTTTATTTTCTACTTTTTAGTTAAAAAATTTTTTTTACGGATTATTGTATTGTCATCCATGACCAAGGTCTATACCAATTTTCAGAATTTTTCATCTTCAAAAAGTGCCTCAAATCGAGCGCGCAAGATTTGATCACAGACAGACGTGAAACCAAACTTAAGAAAAGTGTTAAAAACCGAATTCAATCGGTTTTAATTTTATGATTATAACAATTATATTTTGCAATTATTATATATTATTTATTTTTAAAATGTATACTATTTACTATTTAGTATATTGATTTACAATATATTATAAGAAATACATATTTATAGCAATTTTAGACTATGGTTAATTTACCTAAGTGTATAATATTATAGTCAAATGACACATTAATGTGAAATAAACGTCTAAGTAATTAAACATTATTCATTAGGTATATTTTGGAAGTTAGAATAAGTACTGGTTTTCTATTTAACCTAAGCTGTTTAATTTCAATTCAGATTATGATGGCTAAAGTGGACAGTTTTCTCGATTTACTTATAAACTATGACAAAGAGAACATTCATCCCGAAGTTACTAAAGCTATTAAACCATACTTAAAAGATCCCGAGTTCGAACCAGAATTCGTTAGATCAAAGTCCGCGGCAGCTGCTGGTGAATTTCATAATAATCTCCCTGCTTTTAACAAAAGTCATTACCTATCATTGTATTCGATAATTCAATTTCAGGTCTCTGTGCTTGGGTGATAAACATTATAAAATTTTACGAAGTATATTGTGACGTGGAACCAAAACGATTAGCCTTAGCTCAAGCCAATTTGGAACTCGCTCAAGCCCAAGAAAAATTAGCAGTTATAAAGAAAAAAGTCGCTGTAAATATGAAATACTTTAAATTAGTGTAAGAATGATATAAATATAAATTTAATCCGAAAACAATTTTCTGACAGTCTTTAGAAGAACAACTTTCCAAATTGACAGCTGACTTTGAGCAGGCCACATCCGAAAAACTACACTGTCAACAAGAAGCGGATGCCACTAATAAGACAATCGAATTAGCGAACAGACTGATTGGGGGTTTGGGGTCGGAAAACGTCCGTTGGGCCGAAGCTGTAGCTTGGTAAATAGTTATTATTGCGTGTCAACATTTCTCAGGGATTAATTTTTTTTATTATTATTAAGTTTTATGCAACAAAGTACCACTTTACCGGGAGACGTTCTTCTCATCACAGCGTTCATATCGTACGTTGGGTGCTTCACGAAACACTATAGACAAGAACTACTACACAAAATATGGACGCCATTTGTAAAAACCTTAGATGTACGTATAGGTGGTACTTATAGAAATTAAAGGATTTCGTTGGATCAAAATAGTTTAAAAACAATAATACGTCGTACGAGACCAATATGGTTTAATTGTAGAGAGTAGGCGTAGTTCAGTTTTACACATTACAACGCTTCATCTCAAGTCACCAATTAATTAAAAATAATAACATTTAGCTTGTGTATACACTCTTTTGGACATTAATTATTGTACTCTTGTCTCTTGCACAATGCATATATTATAGTTGTACGGAATAGAAACCTTTCAAGGCATTGTGAACACACGAATACTGCAGTCTTCTATAATGGGTACGTATATTTACTATCATTTTAATGTATTAACTAATTTAGTTTTGATTTAAAGTGGTTCAATTTAATTTAAATTGCACATAGAGGTCTCGTGAGAAGCGAGAGCACATTCTTAAAAACTATTAGGAGGACGTCATACAAACATAAAGATTTTGTTATTGTTGTAAGTCACTTTATGCTTTTTGTAATTATTTTCATTTAGCTGCACTCTGGTGACTATAATTAAATTATAGTTTGTAGTTCTAAAAATATACGTCTCTCGTAACATTAAAACGAGTTGTATTCAAGTTATAATAAATAATATATTAGTGTATTATAATAACAATTGCACAATATATACATTATGCATTAAGTTTAAACACTAAACACTACATTCTTACATTTTCAGTGGTTCTATAAAAATAACTTTCTTTTTGAGAATACTAATTAAACAATAGGAATTTAACAATTAACTAATTTTAAATTATTTTTTATTATCATCCTGTGCTTTTTCATAGTTTCAAATTGAAACACTTGTTTCGTTTGTTTCTATTGTGTAAAAGTATAAAACACACGATCATAACAATAAATGTTTAATTATAATACATTACATGTGTAGCCTGCTGTACCAATAACTGAAGGGTTAGATCCGTTGACTTTATTGACTGATGACACTCAAGTGGCGATTTGGAATAATGAAGGATTACCCAGTGATCGCATGTCAACAGAAAACGCAACTATATTATCAAATTCCGATCGTTGGCCGTTAATGATCGATCCACAAGTAATATATTTCATTTTTTTTTTATTACCCATCCATTTATTACTTTTATTCATTATTCTTAAGAGGACGCTCGTCTCTCCGTCTTACAAATGTACGACTTTGCGGGGGAAAAACCGAGAACGCTACAGTCATAACTAAGAAACGAAATTTTCACCACATAAAAAGGCGAACTTTGGCTTCGCACTATCTTTTTTATTTTTGTTATCAGAGATTCAAAAAAAGTTATTAAAGTTTGAAAAACACAAATAATAATCGATTTTAAAACAATAAGATAACAAGATTTTTTCGTATAAGTGATAACAAAAAAATAAAAACGATATTGTACAGCTAAAGTTCTCCTTTATATGTGGTGAAAATTTCGTTTCTTAGTTATGACTGTTGTAGCCTTCTCGGTTCTTTCCCACGCCAAAACGTTTTTGCTATGCCATACGTGTGTAAGACGGAGACAACATATTATGTGGGTTCGACGTCCCATGTAGTATCATTGATTATAAATACTAGTACTTAATAGTTTTCTATTAAAATAGAATATAAGAGATTCTGTTTGTAATAATATTTTGTAGGTTTTATTTATTCATCATATATTATTTACCTATGTTGTATATAACAAATCGTATGGAATTTATATTTCAGTTACAAGGTGTTAAGTGGATCAAACAGAAGTACGGAGAAAGTTTAGTTGTGTTGCGTTTAGGACAGAAAGGTTCAATGGAAGAGTTAGAAAAAAGTATAACAACAGGAAGAATCGTTCTGCTCGAAAATATTGAAGAAAATTTAGATCCAGTTTTAGATCCTTTGTTAGGTCGTAATCTCATAAAAAAAGGAAAGTAAGTATGTGCCGATAGTGTGCAACGTTATTTATGATTTGACTATAAATATGTACTAGGTCTTTAAAACTGTTGTATTTTTATTTATATCTATTTTTTATCTTGGTTAGAGCCATTAAGATGGGAGATAAAGAAGTTGAATACAATCAAGAGTTTCGGCTTTTACTCCATACGAAATTAGCTAATCCACATTATAAACCCGAAATGCAAGCTCAAACGACTTTGATCAATTTTACTGTGACGAGGGATGGTTTAGAAGACCAGTTACTTGCTGAAGTTGTAAAAGCCGAAAGACCTGACTTGGAACAACTTAAAGTAATTTTTATTTTTACTTCAGTAATCGTGTTGTCATAAATATAACTTAACCATACTGTTATGCTGTTGTTAGGCTGAATTGACCAAACAACAAAACGATTTTAAAATCATGTTGAAAAAATTAGAAGACGATTTGCTATCACGTTTGTCCTCAGCAGGAGGTATGCTATACATACAGTTCATTTTTTTAAAAAGTTGCTTATTATTAATTAACGAAATGTCATCGCAAACTTGAACAGTTTACCTAGGTATTGAAAACGTTAGGCTCTACTATAATAACAATATATATTTCAATAACCCTACACCTTGAACATTTTATTAATTATTGTTTCTGAAAACTAAATTTAGAAATGGCTCTTACGTACATTGTAGGCATTATGGATAAGTATATTCCAGCTATGTCCAAATTATTATATAACTCCTGATTTATGACTACATGAAGTTATCGAAACTGCAAGCAGTTAAATGTATATATCCTTATTAATTATTACTTATTACCTATACTTAGTTTACATTTAAATAATACTTGAGATGAAATAAATAAAAAGCATATTTGCACAAAGGTTAAACTATTATAGGTTGTCAGAAATATGTTATATTAAATGCATTATAATTGTTAATCCCAAAACTGAATAAGTGTAAACATAGGCGCCAGGTACATGGATGCCCGGGAGCACAGGCACCCATTAAAATTATAATGGGATGCTGGGCACCCATTAGAATATTGAAAATGTATAACGTGTATTTATATCCAAGTTTCAACAATTTTAGCAAACGACTAGGTATTGAAATAAAATTCCAGCTGTGATAAAAATTGCAATTTTGAAATTTTGAAAACAAAAATAAATTGTATTGATAATAAAATGTAAGATAGTAAAGTTTTGGTAACCACTAACCTACATCGAGGTAGATATTCAATTACAACTATCCAACAACCAAATTTTGACTGTTCCGGTATCGTGTTATACTTCGGAATAATCTTTTTCGGCACTTTCGAATTTTAGGTTAAAATTTTAGGGGGTTAAATTGTAACTAGCCCCCTGAAAATTCAATCCATTTTTTTAGTTTTATGGGGACATTGTCTTGACCAGTGGCTACCCCCTCCCCAAAAATTGTACATTTATGCCTATGATACCAAGGCACCCATTAAGTTTTTTAAAACCTGGGTAAGTATTTAACACTGTATGAAAGTCTAAATGTATCAGCATTTAATAAATAAAATATATTTTTCTACTCATCTCATCAATATGGTGCATTATTTACCCACAAGTAATTTTACAATATTTTTTAAATTTGTGCTAATTTTAATTTTTAATATTTTCATTGTTGCATATTATATCACTTTATATATAGGCACACAAATATACCACACATCATACACGTCATGACCTAGGTAGTCTAAACAAATAATGAACAATACTAACCAGGGCATAGCACCCGAAACATTTAGGTATTCGGGTTTCTGGTTTAAAGTGCTGGATTTATTCGGGTGTTCAAACATCGGAATAAAAAATTTAAACAAACGCATAGGTTTTCATAACCGTTATTATTCGGGTTAATATTGGTTATACGTGTGTTCAGTAGTCTAGAAAAAAAAAGCTTTTGAAGGCTGAGCCACCCAAAAAATTTTTAGGCCGAAAAAAAATATAGTAAAAAATTATTTAGGTATGTTATTTATAATAAAATATTAATTCCTAACACAAACGAGCAACATTTGCTTATACCAAACTAAGTTTATTAATGTACATTTTTCTGAGAAACTACAATAACTAAGACAATGGGGGGCAATTAATTATTTACCTATTTATTTACCACTTGCCAAGTCGACGGATATAAGTTAACTATATTTTTTTAAATAGGACTTAGGGAGCACTGAGCAGTAGACAAATAAAATAAAATATAAATTATGATTTTGAGATCTCCGAAAAACTGGTAAATATAGCCTTGAATTACGATAATCGTTAATAAATTATAATAATAACGCTTGGGAAGTTGGTTGGAAAATAATACTGTATATGTATTAACTATTAGTTATAGCCTATAGGTACTTATTAGTAATTAGTATTTGGTAGGTATTTTGGTCACGACCGTCATTGTTCAGTTTTGTTGAAACCATGTCTATATTTTATATTGCTATTGGCTATATTTGGATTTATTTTATATACTAATAAAGTAATCCATATATATATATATATTATACAATATATAAGGTATAAGAAATAATTTAATATTATTAGGCGATTTGGTTTAATCAGAATCAATTAAGATAATGTGATATCCGCAGGTGTGTTCTCTGTACTTAACATAGGTAGCAAATTTTTATGCTCAGCAGAACACGGGTAGCTCTGTTAGTTTAAAAATTAGAGAGAATCAACCTCTTATAAAATCTAAAAGTAATATTATTATCTAGGCAACCTCATAGGGTTTTCATTATATTTTAATAAGGCAATTATGAGTATTTTAGAATTGTAAATTGTTTGTACATCTTAAAATACTTAAAACTCGCTTTAAAATTAAAATATATTAAAAAGCCCATGATTTAGCCTCGATAATAATCTTAACTTTAGATTTTTATACGAAGTCGGCTCGCTCTAATTTTTAAATTAACGTAGCTACACATGTACTGCTGAGCGTAAAATTTGTTATGTTACTCATTTGTAAGACGGAGACAACACATGTGGGTAATTAGTTAATAGTTTATTACTTGTAAAACGATTATGAATACCGTGAACATTTGGACACATACTAGTTGCGGACGAATTATTCAGGTCAGGAATTATAACATAACAATTGCGGACACGAGTTTCGTTGTCATAATTCTAATTGCGTGCAGAGCTTTTTTTAATAAAAACCACGTTAGTTGTGGACACAAATATTTCCCTTCACCACTTTTTCAGGACTTAGGACAAGCTACCGAAAAAATGGGTAGGTGGGGTTAAAAATATTTGTCTTGCAAAAGAGCAATCGTTATTATTTTTTAAATGTTGTTGAATTATTTATTGTTTTAATTTTGTGGAAAAAATTGTTTATAAAATATTTATAGGTTATCGTCATTATTTATCGTCATAGTTTTTATAGATCTTGTGGTAACATTTTTTTTCAAACAGCCTGTATATATGACATTCTACTGATTTCACCACGTGAATATTGCAACATTTGTTTGCTAATAAATGCCTCCTTTTCAATAGTTTTTTTTTTTGCTCGTTTTAAATTTAGTACAGCAGAACAATTCATTTTCATATAGCTACTAGTCTGTACTTCATTTAAGGAATCGATCAATTGATAAAAATTAGGATGATTAAATTTTAAAAATGCATTACACCTTTTATTTGTACAAGCCCACCGTTGAATTTCATTTTTCATTATGCGATGAAAACGTAACTTAAACTCGTCAACCACATGTAACTCTTTAAGTTTTTCACTATACATTTTTATACAGAGAATAAACGAACATCAAACGAACAGCCAGCGAGTATGGTTGTCGATAAACTGATTAAACATATAGGCAGCGGTTTCAAAAGCACCGGCACAATCTTAATCGTTAGTATTAAACAGTTCCCAACGTCCACGATCGCTATATCAAAAATAATAATAGGAAATTTGTCCGCAATTAGTATCTCATATTTGTGTCCGCAATTCGTATGTTCCCTATTTAGATTTCGTCCGCAACTCACATGGTTTTTGTCACTTTGTCCGCAATTCGGAAACACCGGAACATTTAATATTTGTTATAAAGTCAATAGACTTTAATAATCTAGTAACCAGTGTATACTTTATATTTCCAATCTATAGTATATAGACTATATTAAACTAAATCACACTCAATATATATTATGATTCATGTGTACAAATTATTGATAGGGAACAATATTTATTTAATAGGTAGTTCCGTAGTGGTAGTAGGTACTTAATAGTATTTTATAGTATTTACCAAATATAATAAATGTATAAGTAATAAATATTGTCTATTTCAATTTATAAATTATTTTAATTAGGTACCTATTGCTATTTTAGATTCTGAGCGGAATGATGAATCTATATGATTTACCTATGATGTTTATTATTTTTCATAATATTAGTGTTATAATTTACTAGACAATATGATATCATTCTTAAAATTTTCGGCTCATTTAGTGCTGTCAAGTTATATTTATACATATTTAACATTGTCTAATTTTTTAGTTTTCATCGATTTTTGTATAAATGATAATGAATGTATGATACAATTTTTGTTTTTCAGTTAAAAAGCTCTGCAATAATAATATATAATACAAGGTTTCTCATAAATTGTTAATGTCTTAGTTAAAAAATATTAAAAATAATTTGTCACATTTTTTTCATAAGCAATTAAATTTTTAAGAAATTCATCAAACATCATTTTTTTATAGGGTACACTCGATATTTTATTATAACAATATCTGTCATATACAACTATAGTACACCTGCGGTCGTAACGTATATCTATATAATATATATATATTTTTAATTTAAATTAATACCAAAATAATTACTGGGCCTCACTGAGAAAAACTCGTGTGTAGGCCAAAATTACTATCATAAATCATAGTAGCAATATAGTGGTGGTTTTGACTTTCGAGAGAAATTATCGCCTCCCTTAGGATTTGGTTAGCTCCTAAAATAATATTTAAAAATCAAAATATAGTAATTAATTGCAATTATTATTCAGTAAATGCTAAATATTATAAAAGTTTTGAAGTATAACATATTAAAACTAACAAAACTTAAGAACGACACACTTCAACATCAACAGTTATTGACAAGAGCGAGAACACAATTTTTTTTTGCAACCTATATTTTTTTTTGCACCAGGGCATTCATTTACTCCCGTTCCACTTGACGTCTTATCAATACAGTTAAGTACCTATACCTACTGCATTATACTTACAATAAGCCCCAATATTATTGTCCTTCAAAAACAGATAAATATTTAGGTAGGTACATTGTAATTTATAGGTATAGTAATCGTGTGTCTATTATAATATATTACTGCAATCAGTAGAATAGACTTAAAATTAAAAGCCTGAATTGTGATTACCAAAGTTTAAATAAACATTCAAATATAATTTCAATCGCGAAATAAATGACAAAATTACCAGACTCGGATCTAGAAATTAAAAAAAGTCGCTCTGCTGTACAGTAGGTTACAAGTGGGTCACTGTAATGGATGGTGTTAAATTTGAATTCAATGATATAATATCATTGTAGAAGAAAAACGATTCTGAGCGAAAACGGTCAGTCAGCCTATGAAGTATATTTGATGATATTAAGGTGAATAAAGTAATTTATCTATAACCTATTTACGTGAAATCTTGTTTTAAATTTTCAATCCTTAGATATAAAAGTTGAACATTTTATACATTTTTAATGTGATAAATTTTTTCAAAATTTGAACTTTATATGCATATAAAAAAAAATTGTGCCCATGTATTTTTAATATTTTTCAACTGCTATTGTAACAATATATCAGGAGCTTTGCATTAAATTTCCACGCTTTTTTACCAACAAATACAATTTCATTGATATTTATAGAAAAAAAAAACTAATAAATTGAAAACTGAAAATGTTCCTAAACATCTCAAAAATAGTAAAAATATTTTCAAAATTGTATGGTGTATAGGAAATGCTAATAAAAACATTCAGTGAAGTTTTCGAGTATCTACAGTCATTCGTTTTTTAATTACAACATAATAAGAAAATCGTTACCTAAATGAGAAATCGAGTGATTATCAAATGTTGTAAAAATATGAATTTCAAATAAATAAAAATTTAAGTTGAGTTTCTTGTAGACATTATATTTATGAAAATATTTGAAAATATTAGACAATAGGCATAAATTAATTTCATATTAAATAGTAAACTTTAAAATAATTGGGGGAAAATGTCCTCCCCCCAACTCGAGCACTACTTATCACGGTCCGATAAATTATTGATTAAATTATATCAAATTATAACTTTAAATAATTAACTATTTAGTAGGTAAGTCTCTACCACACAACGATTATAGGATTTAGGACTACAAGTTTCTAACTTAAATTCCACAAAAACAAAAAGTAAAAATGTTATAAAAAATAAAATATTAAATTATTATTAAAATGTGACCCCCACCACCAATATTTGCTATAACAGCCAGCCGTGGGAACAGTGGACTTGGATACTTGTACAAGTGCTCAAGTATTGGCCTACTTGCCAAGTACACCAGTCATGTGAACACCCTAATGTACAATTATTGGCGTATTTGACAAGTACACCAGTCGTGGGAATCCGGCTTCATATTATTATCAAACTGAACAATAATAATAATAATAATACTAGTTGATCCTGTAACTCTATATAACTCGAACTTTGTTCAATTCATTATTTAATATTCGGTGTGTGGTGTTCAAAATTTATCTTGATCTTTCCGTTGCCCCGAATAAAAATTCTGATTCGCAGCAGTACATTATCAAGTAGGTTTGTACGTAAGTGTATATTTAACTCTAAAGAATCAAAGTTATACGAAGTTAGTCGTTTTTACTTAATTCCACCTACGGTAGATTAATATAATCAATTTATACAAAATCTTATCCTAACCTAACCCTAATAAAATCTGATGAATAAAAAAAAACAAATTTAACCCTTTGAAATTAACTTATCTTCTTCCCAGAGGTCTAATCTACCTACAAACATTAGTTTATATATATCTAACTATATAAATACACAGACTATAACTATACAGACTAAACTCTGGAACTACTTATTAGATCGTCTTGTATATATATTATATATATTGACAAAAGATAATAATACAAATCAACTAACATGCCCGATCAACCAATAGCAACCAATATATTATACACAGGTGGATTTTCCTAAAATTTTCTCCGTGAATACTCTTACGTTTAAAAATGAATCAAGAAGATCTGATAAGTAGTTCCAGAGTCTAGCCTGAGCAGAGATGTTCATTTCACATTTTTATATTTATTCCTTTTAAATGTAGGTATATTAATAATAATAATAATATATAATAATAATTTTAATGAGTTCTGCTGTACGCGAAATGACGAAATCGAAAATAGTTTGGTTTTTATTCAACGACGACGATGACGATAACAATGCCACGCTGCCACAGAATAAAATATAAATATATAATAAATGTACATCGCAGCCGCCGACGACGACAATGCAGTACTGTAGTAGACGTTGAAGTGGTGTGGGTTATAACGGCGGCAGCCCGCGTAGTCAACGAATGCCGCTATGTAACAATACGGCAAACTTAATACTTCTAATAACTATTTAAATAATTAATTTTTTGGACTTTTCTCTTTTGATGGCTCATCTGCACACCTAGTACTTGCGTTAGAAAAAGAAATCATGTAAATCGGTCCAGTAGAACTTCAGATATAACTGTCATAAGAAATCGCCTCACGTAATATAAAGATATGCATATTATGTTGGTCTGTGGGTTTATCTGGTTGATCGGGTTGGTAAAAACACTACTGAAACGTACGAACTAAAACTTATGAAGTAAAATGTAAAAGAGTGGTGCCGGAGTACCAGGGAATCATGATCTAATCGTTATTTTTCTTCAGTTTCGGCGGCGGCGGCTCGGCGGCTGTTGCAACGACTGAACGACGCGCGGCGGCAGTAGTTACTCGCTCAACGGCAATCACGATCATAGCATACCGTTCCTGTTACATTCTGTTACATTATAGAAAATATCGTCGCCTGCAATTTTACTTGATTACAAATAAACGAGCGTCGTTTTTAGCAAATACCCAAATAACTCATTACTCATTAGATCACCTTAGGTGCGATAAAAGTGAATAATTTAATTTGTATACCATTATTAAAAATCAAAGAAATAACTGAGGGCATAAATTTGTCAAATAAATAAATGCAAATAGAATTCAATAGGTAGATTAATTACTATCATTGATTTATGATTATAGTATAATTAATGTTACTAAATACTAGTGTAAAAAATACTAATGTGTGCGTAAAATTTTGATTTGACTAGATGATTAAAAAACTAGGACAGCTAACAAATTCATACACTTTTGTAATCGCTTATCATCTTTAGACTCTAGTAAGTTATTAGTAATTTATAACAATATTATAAAATAATTTTATTATGCTGTAATTATAGATGTATTATTTCATTTGAATTAGAATTTAACTGCTTAACTTAAACTGTTTATGAATTACGATCAAAAACTATTTAGAGCGAAGAATGAAGACAATATTATGTTGACAAAATAATTTGCGATATTTACGAATTCCGTCCTGATTATAAAAATAAGTGCGGACATTTTTAAAAGTACCAACTAGATCCAATTGGTTACTTGGAACCACCTTCGAAGTTTAAAATCGAATCTTTTTACTAGAAAAATGTCTTCAGATGTTCAGACACAAAAAAAATAAAATATATTAGAGTACATAATATGAACATTATCCAGTATCCTATTGGAACAATATTATAGTAATATAGTTTATTGTATAATATTATTAATATTATATAATATGTTACTATCTTTAAGTTAGATTCTTCTTTGGTCATTTTTAAAATAAATATTTTCCCAATCCACCACATTGCCATAATATTTTTTTTTTTTTTTTTATTAATTTTATCCCGCGGCAACTTAGGCCATTGGGAGATGGGTGGGTACTGTAGGTTTTTAACGGTAGGGGGGTGTTACACGTGGGTGTATTTTGGCAGAATTTTGAATGGGGCACCCGTAGGTTTCTGCCATACCCCGGAGTGGGGGATGGCGGCGCTTGTTTTCCGGACACCGTGACTTGCCCGGAGAAAAATGCCGCCCAGTGGCCGGGAGTCGAACCCGCGACTGCCAGCGCCGCAGACGACGCGTTAGACCACTCGGCCACCTCGTCCCCGCCATAATATTTATTTATTTATTTATAAACGGGTAGGTGGTGCCCTTTAGTAATAATATAGTACAGTACATAGAATCTCAATTTGGCAAATATAACAGTGAAATTAAATCATATAATGTATTAAATGAATTAATATTTTTAAAATTAATCATGTTCCTGTTTATGAATCCTAACATCTTCAATTATTTTTTTAACTAATGTATTAATATGTGATATACTACAATTGCCAATTTTTATAATTTTAAGTAATAACAATAATTATCTAGACGAGAAAAAGTAAGATTATTTAAGATAAGAAATTACATATTAAAAAACCTAGCATACCTACCTATTTTAGTTATTTTGTTGTGAGTGTATAATACTATTCGTGGGTACTTGAAACTTCTAAATTACACTATATTATATATATGATAGTATCAGGGTTTGTTATTGATGTATAACGTGTTATAACTTATAAGTACCTAATGGATATTGTGATATGATTAATTTGGAATTTATTATAGGTCAATTTTTTTTTAATACCATAGATATGTATATAATATGTCTTAAACCTAGACTGACATACAGTCTTCGCTCAGAATCGTTTTTCTTATACAATGATATTGTATCATTGAATTCAAATTTAATAGCATCCTTTATACAGTGACCCACACGTAACATACTGTACAGCAGAGCGACATCCACTTACCCACCTTTTTACTTTTTAATTAACTATACGATATATTATCGTATTAGGTCAATTTTTTTTTTAATACCATAGATATGTATATAATATGTCTTAAACCTAGACTGACATACAGTCTTCGCTGAGAATCGTTTTTCTTATACAATGATATTTTATCATTGAATTCAAATTTAATACCATCCATTATACAGTGACCCACTTGTAACCTACTGTACAGCAGAGCGACATCCACTTACCCACCTTTTTTTAAAATGACTGTTTTTGAGGGGCTAGTGGGATATTTAGTTGAGTTAAGACCCCCCCCCCCCCAAGCCACTATATCACTGTATAGTAAACCCATGGGCTAAGTTTAGTCATCTTAATAGTCCGTGATATTAATATACATATAATGCAATATATACACGGAATAACCATCGTTCAGTTCTAAGAAGAAGAAACAGTTTATATATATAATAATTAGATTATGAATAATTGATTAGATATATTATACTTATTTTATGCATGGTTAGTACTGGGTATCACTTCCTTTTAATGATTTTATTGGATTTTGTTTTCAAGAAAATAATTATTAAATTTACCTATGATTGATTGTAAAATTGTTCCTGTTAATTTATTATTATTATTATTAAACAACTAACTACAGAATCAAACTCACCACAAGAAATACATACAAAATTATATATTACATAAAGATTGTAAAAACAAAGTTTCGGATTAACCAGAAAGTTTTATTCGGGTTTTGGGTAATTCGGGTGTTTTGAAAACAGAATTATTCGGATTATATGTGTTTCAGGTGTTTGTTTTTTTTAAGGGTTTTTAGGGGTGTTAGGGGTTCCGGTTAATTCGGGTGCAAGGCCCTGATATTAACCTTAATATTTAACCAATTTTCGTTTTCAGTTTTTAGTATTGAACGAAAAACATTGAAAATACCTTACTGATAAACGCCTAATAGTATATTATAGGTTATCTTAAAAGAGAGAACGTTATTAATTGAATATCATTCACTAATTTTTATTTGCTGTATTTGTCTATCAACCTAAATATTAAAAAATATTTTTACTTTAAAGATAACATATTAAGTGACACGGCGTTGGTGGAAAATTTGGAAACGACAAAAAGAACTGCTGCAGAGATACAACAGAAAGTCGCCGAGGCAAAAATCACGTCGGAAAAGATTGACGAAGCCAGAGAACATTATAGACCTGCAGCTGCGAGGGCTAGTCTGTTGTATTTCATACTCAACGAACTGAATACTATCAATCTGGTCTATCAATTCTCGTTAAAGGTAAAAAATCATCAAGAGAAAGCGATTCAAATACGCGCATTTACAGTGGTGGAAGTAGAATTTTCGGGGGCTCGTCGTCTTTTTCCAAGTTTTAAGACACAAGTATTTAAAAATGGCCCAATTTATTAACTTAGATGCTAGACCAATGGGGGGGGAGGGCTCTAGCCCACCTTAAATCCGCCACTGCTCATTTAAATAACATGATGAATACTACCTAATATAACATATCGAAAACTGTAGGCTTTTAGCGTAGTGTTTAACAACGCCATTGAAAAATCGGTTCCGGCGGAAACCGTATCGCTGAGAGTGAACAATTTGATCGACTGTATCACCTACTTCGTCTTCGTGTACACTTCTAGAGGGCTGTTCGAATGTGACAAACTGATATTCGCGTCGCAGATGACATTCCAAGTGAGCGATGTCATGAAAATAAATATTATAAATAATAAATTAAATAGTACAGTCATAGAAATAATATAGATATAGATATAGATATACAATAATATAGATATATCGGGTACCTAAAACAATATTATTGATAATACACAGCCACACAGGCGTCGAGATACCTTGATTAATCTTTAAAATTTAAATATAGTATTATATTATTCACACTTAACGCCCATACCATACTATACTCCTACTTTGAGTTTAGTAGTTCGTTATCGATCTATTTTTTTTGGTATGATGATAATAAATTAAATCAAATCAAATACCTAATTTATTGTTTTCATAGTAGAGGTACCTACAATATACTTTAATGATATATTATAATAATTTAATATATTAGTTTTCAATTTTTCATTCTTCAATGACTGTGATCATTTTTTTTTTTAGTGTTTAACAGGCTTTGAAGGCTTTTTACAAGCTTCAATCAAGTCCCATTTGTCACGTTTTCTTGCTATTTCTCACGTCACTCCATCATCTACTTATTTCGCATCCTTGATTACTCGGTCTATCCATCGTTAAAGAGGTCTCCCTCTTGGTCTTTTTTTGTTTCGGTTTTAATTAATATATCACGGATGAGCCTTGCATATTTAAGATTAATATTTACGTATCACCAGTTTTTGTTAATAATTTAATATCAATTTTAGTTTTGATTATAATTAATAAGAAATTAACATTTATACAAGGTTCCTCAAAAGTTGTTCTTAAAAAAATTTAAAAATATAAACAATAGGTACATTAATACATTTAAAAAAAAAAAAGTGATTTTATAATTAAATGTTTACCTACATTTATTATTGAATTCAAATAAAACACATAAATTACTGCAGTGATCTACTCGATGAAGACGTACACACTCGAATTGTATAACTAAATATACGTTCAGAGAGAGTTCTCCTGGTTTTTTTATTTCGTTCTTAACATGAGTGTATCAGGTATCTCGTTAACCTATTATAATAGTAAAGCTATTTCCCAGGTTTCTACTTTTTCATAATTAATTAAATTATTAGTTTAGTATTATTATAAACATTCATACTATATGTTTATATATAAAACAAAATTAATGTATGATCATTGATCACGAGTTATAAATTTATAATTTAGGTACCTACCGCATGTGTAAAAATGTATTATTGAGTTATAAGCCACTAGGATTGCCATTCAATTTTTATAGTTTCTGTGTTTGTGAAATCATTATAAAATGTAATTACTAATTTATTTTATCAATACAATAATATGATTTTTTTTAAATACTAGGAACGCAAATTTTTTTATTATATTTATATAGTTTTAGTATAAATAACAAAATTAACTAACTATTATATCAATAATTATTAATTCGGCATATAAATATTCAATTTATTTTTATATTCATATCGTTACGATGGAAGTTATTTAAAAAAAAAACTTATTGTAGATATTATTAATGAGTGAAGAAATAGCTCCACAAGAGTTAGATTTCTTCTTGAGATTCCCGACAGCTCAGCATATTAGCAGTCCAGTAGAATTTTTGTCCAATTCAAGTTGGTCAGGTGTTAGAAGCTTGTCGACTAAAGACGAATTCAGGTATTTTAAAAATGTCGAATTACATATAAACCAGTAAAATAATGAAATAGTTTCTAAAATTGTTAAAACTGCGTTTATATATTTTTTTTTTAGAAATTTAGACCGTGATATCGAAACATCATCAAAAAGATGGAAAAAATTTGTTGAATCGGATTGTCCAGAACGTGAAAAATTCCCTCAAGAATGGAAAAATAAAGTGTCGCTACAAAGACTCATGATGATGAGGGCATTACGCCCAGACCGAATGACTTATGCTATGTCGTTAGTATTTCGATTTTTTTTTTATTTATGATTTTTAATTTTTATTATATGTTTGATTACCTATTAAATCAAAATTGATTAATTAATTTTATTTTAAGCTAATTTATTATTATCTATTTTGTTCAGGGTTTTTATTGAAGAAAAACTTGGTTCAAAGTATGTAGAAGGTAGAAGCGTGGAATTTGCAAAGTCGTTTGAAGAAACTAGTCCAACAACACCGATTTTCTTTATTCTTTCCCCAGGAGTAAACCCGTTAAAAGTAATATTCTTATCACTGATAATAGTACTTATGAGATTTTAGTTAGGTAAATGTTTACTTAACTAGTACTTATTTGAATGCATGTACTTTTTATTAATTATTTATACACGAAATAATTTTTAATTTAAGATTTTGAGAGTGAACTGGCAAACTTCTAAGAAGCTTATAGTTTAAATATAATGTTTTGTTTTTTACATTACAGTTAAGACCCGAAATCTGTAAAAACTAGTTTTCACAAACCACTTTTTTTTTATGAAACCATAGACATATAATTAATAAAACAACCTGTCTTCTTTAAAATACTAGTCTTTATATATTTTATTATAAATTGTTAAAAATGATCGCATGTTGTTTGATTGAATTTGATGTCTGTATGACTGTATCATAAATAACTAGATTTAAAGTACTGGTATAATAGTACTAAATAGAAGTATGTACCTATAGACTATAGTATACTTATATTATACTAATGAGTAATGCTTCTAATATAATACTAGAACTATAGTTTTTATACATAAGCAGAAGAGCACCTTCTAAAATTTAAAACAATTCTAAAAATGTTCACGATGTTACAGTTTCTTTGAACAAATTAAACATTTCAATTATAGATAATGTCACCATAACTTAAACAACCAAATTTTATTTCAAAAATATCAAAAATTAGTCTGAAAATATTTACTTGTTTTAAAATTTAAAAATTAATAAATTAAATGAACGTAAACAATATATGTTCTCGAAACATAATTTTTTGAAATGAAATAATATAGCTGGTAACACAATATATTATGTATATTATATTTTATTAAAGTATCGTTTATGTATCAAATAATTTTATTTCTATAGTATAATAATATACAAAGTACATTGTACATAATACTATGTTTATTATAAATTATATTACTATTTGTTCAGGATGTTGAAGATTTGGGACATAAACTAGGCATTTCAACTGGATTAAACAATTTTCACAATGTGTCATTAGGTCAAGGCCAAGAAGTCGTTGCCGAAAGTGCAATGGAAATTTCCGCTCAAAATGGTCATTGGGTCGTTCTTCAGGTACATATTAAAATCATAAAAATATAAAAATGTTACGAGTATGTTCGAATAAATATTCTAATATTTAAATAATTATGTTCTTATTAAAAAAAAAAATTATAAGAATACCAAAATACTTCAGCTGTAAACTTATATTAATACCCAAATTATTACTACAGTATTATGTAATTATGCGCTTATATATTTATGATATATTATGATATATTTTGTACCAGTTTGTATAACCGTTTTACCAATATTTTTTTAGTTTCTTATTAAACGTGACTTTTTGTTTTTACACATTTCATATAATAGATACATGAATAAAAAGATGTGATATATTATGTATAAAAGTGATTTGAAAAAACTGGTAGATACGTGTTAGTAAAAACAATTTTTGGCTTATCGTATTTAAAAAATAATATATTGCGAGTTAGAATATTAAAATAAAATACGGCGTTTAGGATAGGCAATTTGGATGCCATCGTTCCCGTGTGACGATTTGTTTTTGCTTATAGGCTATAGCGTCACCACTACACTATAATAGTAGTTCCCAAACCCAGTGTGGCACTGTGGAAACGCTCTAACTCACAATAAATTATTTTTTAATTGAAAACAGTAAGCAAGACGAAGTTTCTGGCAAAATCTGTTACAATATAATATTAATCATACCTAATTGTATAATATTATTTATGTTCAAACTAGTTATCAACAAAATTTCATATTAAGTATTCATAATATTTTAAATTTTGATTGTTCATTACATCAATTACTTCAGCTTCTACCATTTTATAGAACAAAAACAAATAATGGTTGTGGGATGAAAGTTAGGAAAGTACCTACTTAGATCATAAGCCATGTTTTTTTTAATTTCAGAATATACATTTAGTGAAAAAATGGCTACCGACACTTGAAAAGAAAATGGAACTACTCGGAGACACAGCTCATCCAAGCTATAGGCTATTTTTAAGCGCTGAACCGGCCGCTACGGCGTCGGCACACATTATTCCACAAGTACTTAACTTTTTTTATTTACCTGTTTAAAACGCATTAATTATGTTTTGACCTAAATGCACGCTAGACCGGAGATCGATGTTATAAAACAGCGATAAAAAACATAGTTCTAATCTCCTTAAGTTGTGTGCACTTAGTATGGTATGCAATAGGAAATGCTCTTTAATAAAACATAGACTTAATCCTGATAACTTTCAAATTGAAGATATTATACCCATCATTAAAAAAAAAATTTACCAAATACGTTTATATAGTTCGCTACTATAATATAAAGCCAACCACTTTATATCGCTTTTTTATACACAACCAATATAATATATTATATTATATAGTATATTATACTGATCTAAATTGTTCGTAACATAGACTGTTAAAGGCCTAAGACATTTTTAAATCTTTTAGGATAATTCTATTAGAGTTTTATTTATTTTTATAACATTGTTTGTATCCACCACGTTAGGGAATTTTGGAATCGTGTATCAAAATCACAAACGAACCGCCGACGGGTATGCAAGCCAATTTGCACAAGGCGTTGGAGAATTTCAACCAAGAAACACTGGAGATGTCGTCCAAAGAAGCCGAGTTCAAAGCGATTCTATTTTCACTTTGTTATTTCCACGCCGTAGTCGCCGAACGGAGGAAATTCGGTGCGCAGGGGTGGAACAAGATCTATCCATTTAACGTCGGTAAGAATATACCCTTGCCAAGAGTGTAAATGATTGGCCTGTGCGACCCTTATTAAAATGTTATCTCAATCTCACCGTGTCGTTTTCCATCCAGGTGACTTAAATATCAGCGTCAGCGTGCTGTTCAACTATTTGGAAGCCAATAATAAAGTCCCGTGGGAAGACCTGAGGTATTTATTTGGTGAAATTATGTACGGTGGCCACATAACGGACGATTGGGATAGAAAATTGTGTATATCATACTTGGAGGAACTGATGCAGTCTGACCTGGTAGATAAATCTTAATATGTCACGCAGTTGATTTAAATATATAACATCATATAATATATTTAGAGTGATCATAGGCCCCGTTTTAAACAGGATATTCCTGTTTTTCAGCTAGGCGTCTCGTTTATCCAATCGAAATTAAACAGGACGCTATTCGTCCTGTTTTCCGTGACGGTCCTGTTTCTTACTATTTTTTCATCCTAAAGTGTATATCTGTATTATACATTTATACTTATCGGTGATCGATATCATCGTAATTTCATGTATATTCTACTCTAGGCCCTCTGACCATTCTTTTCAGCCACTCCTCCGGTATACAATACATATTAATATATAATATTATATATGAGACATATATAATACAAATATGTATATTTGTATACGAGATATAAACCGGTTTTAACCGTTTACGAGCTACAACGAATGGAATTATCTTACCTGTTATATCTCGTACAGGTCGACGGAGATCTTCACCTCGCCCCGGGTTTCCCCGCGCCACCAAACACGGATTATCAAGGTTATCACAACTACATCGACGAAGTCTTACCGGCCGAGAACCCTGTGCTATACGGCTTGCATCCCAACGCTGAAATTGGATTCATGAGTACGACGTCCGAAAATTTGTTTCGCACGGTATTCGAAATGCAGCCACGGGAAGCAGGTGCGATCGGGGGCACGAACGTCACTAGAGAAGACAAGGTGAGCGCCTTAGAACATTATATAAGTTGTAACTTCCGTCTGTTAAGAACCAACACCCGGAATCGCAACACGATGTTAAGCTAAATCCGGTGCAAAGTTGATCTCGACACTACAAGTATAGTCTCGTGTCGAATAACCATTCTCACCAAACATTCTTATCGTAAAAACATATATACCTACTAGTGTAGAACAAAATAGAATAATTTTAATAAATGTGGACGAGTAACCGAAAATGTGTCAATATTTTGTTTTTTTATTCTTTTTAGGTAAAACAGATTGTCGACGAAACGTTAGAAAAATTACCCGAAGAATTTAACATAATAGAGATGATGGGTAAAGTCGAAGAAAGGACACCCTACGTGATTGTAGCCTTTCAAGAGTGCCAACGGATGAACTTTCTAACTAGCGAAATGAAACGGTCTCTGAAAGAACTAGAACTTGGACTTAAGGTAAACGTGTTAATTACAACATGTTTATGACTAATCGTCGAAATCAATTATATTTTTAGGGTGAATTAACCATTACTTCGGACATGGAAGACTTGGAAAACGCTTTGTTCCTGGACCAGATCCCTCTGGTGTGGACAAATCGGGCTTATCCGTCTCTTCTTGGTCTTGGAGCATGGTTTTCCGATCTTTTGCTACGTATTAGAGAGTTAGAAACGTGGACCACTGATTTTGTCGTGAGTATACGTAACTGTATATATTATTATATAATTTGTAAATTAATTGTGGTTTTATATTTTACGCACAGAAATCTAATAGTTAATACTACTTGACTTATATTTAAAAAAGTAAAAATAAATAAAATATTGTCTACGTTATAATAAATCTTATGGCTGATACAATATTTATAATAAATTAATGTATGTTATGTAAAATTAATAATATATTATGATGATGTCAGAAGTGAAAACTTGGGTACCTAGTACTACCTACTACTTGAAATTTGTGGTTCATTTATTGCATTATGCACCAGTCGTCAAATTTTGAATACATCTGAGTTATTATTAATTTAAAAAAATGGCATTTTCATAAAAGTAATTTGCTTCAGATTAATTCGTTTAAGTTAGAATTCAACATTTAAAAAACACAAGTCTATAAATGTTTTCATGATTATGATGAAAAAATAAGGAATACAAAATCTATACATTTTAGAATTGCATATAATGTAATATGTACCTATTTTAAATTGTCCTAAAAAATTGAATCATGTGTACTATACTTTTCAATGCAATTAGCGTTAATCGGTAAAAAGTCTGTTCGAGTACCTACCTATGTTGTGTTGTGTGTTAGTTGCAAGTTACAAATAATTTACTATTATTTTACGAATAATATATTAATATATTTATTTATTTATTTATTTTAAATATAAACGGACTTAAGTACAATAAGTAATTATTGCAATAAAATACAAAATATATAGAAATTATCGAATTGTCACCGTTCAAGGTACCCACGTCAGTTTGGCTTTCTGGATTTTTCAATCCTCAATCGTTTTTGACGGCGATTATGCAGAGTACAGCGAGGAAACACGAATTGCCTCTCGACAAAATGTGTCTCCAGTGTGACGTGACGAAAAAGCACAAGGAAGAGTTCAGGTGAGTAATAATTCAGGTCGATAATAATAATTATACCTACCTACTTGACAAGCGTATCTCAAATGCAACTGTCAGCCAACTACAGACGTAGTTTATGATTTGTAATGCTTAGTGCTTACCGATGATGATTTTTCAGTGGAGC
Source organism: Macrosiphum euphorbiae (assembly GCA_949089665.1). Taxonomy (NCBI): domain Eukaryota; kingdom Metazoa; phylum Arthropoda; class Insecta; order Hemiptera; family Aphididae; genus Macrosiphum; species Macrosiphum euphorbiae. The sequence continues at coordinate 86,959,813 of CARXXK010000002.1, read as the reverse complement.
TGCTAGAGACGGGGCTTACATTCATGGGCTTTTTATGGAAGGAGCCCGATGGGATATAATGCAAGGGGTCATAATGGAATCCAAACTCAAAGAGCTATTCCCTCAAATGCCGGTGATTAATGTCCGAGTAAGTGTGAATAGTATTCTGAATACGTTTCAAAGTAAATTTGGCAGACATTTCTAGAGATGTGAGTCTGTATATACAGTGGTATAAAATTATATTGCACGAGGTAAAATACACATGGTATACAATTATTTTATACAAGTCACATTCAACAAAAATAGTTTTAAAAAAAAATATTAGTTAATATTATTAAAAAATTAATTTTATATTTAATAGCATGATTTACTTTGAATTATAACTATAGTCTATATTATTTATATTATTTTTATTTAAACATTTTTCTAGTCACTTTAGATATATCAGGGGATTATAGTAGCATGACTCTAAGTATTAATTTACTCTAAAATAATTCTTGTATTATTGTGGTTATTTAAATATTTTCTGAAATTATTAAGCCACTTTAAAAGTAGCCATAATATACAATAGATAGTTGTATAAACTGTGTTCAATTTCCGATAATTTAGGTTACTATACGTACTTAAATGTTCTAAGTCGGATAGGTATTATACAAACAAAGAATAATATACCTACCGTATTTTAATATCTCTAGATCATTCATAGACTTATACCTATGCGATTTTGTGTACACATCATGTATAACTTATAATTCAGTTATAGTTATAGTTAAGTTATAGAATTTAAATTACGATTAAAGTTAATAATATATTAGATATATTTATATATTTTAATATTTTAATTTAACATTTTTCTTACTCGATTTGTTGACAAACATTTCTTATGTTAAACTTGCAGGCTATTACACAGGACAAACAAGATTCACGGAACGTTTACGAATGTCCAGTGTACAAAACTAGAACGAGAGGCCCGACGTATGTGTGGACTTTTAGTCTTAAAAGCAAAGATAAATCATCGAAATGGACATTAGCTGGTGTCGCACTTTTGCTACAGTTATAAGTTATACAAATGATTATGAACACTAGTATTAGTATTCAATTAGTATTCATAATCAATGGTTATACCAATATCCATACATATATTATAGCTATAGATGGCCACTTGAAACCGAAAATATCACGAACTTGTTATCTACACTTAAAATATTATTTATTATTATTATTATTATTATTATTATTTTTATTGTTGTAAACACCTAATCATAGGTATTATGAAAATTATGTCATGTTTGATTATTTGTTTTGGAGTGAATACAATATAGTCATATTTACTATTAATTTATTAATTATTAATAATGTTATGACATTGATTGAATTTAATAATAATAGTAAATTCATAATTTACCTTCAGTTCAGTCTACATATAAAAATCAATTAAATGAATAGTGTTGTAAATGGTAACAAAAATAGTTTTTCTCTGATGTGAAACTAAAGGATTATTTTTAATTTCAAACGAATCATGCTTATAACTTATTTACTTATGTATCGATGAAAATATGTACAAATCAGGGACTGGAACCGAATCTAAAAGAACCAGTTCTGGAACCAAAACCTTTAAAATATTAAGTACCAGAACCGGAACCGAAACCTTCATTTTAATAAATAAAGTTACCTGAACCGAACAGGAATTTTTAAATTAAATAGGTTTTTTAATTTTTTAGGTTCAAAAATAAAATAATTTTATTTATCATAATTTAGTAGTATTACTGTTTTGTGAATAAACTATGTATGATCATATGAGTTTTATAATATTTCTCATACTACTAATTAAATCCCCATTCCGGATAGGTATTTAAAATTATTTTACTTTTCGGTTCCTAAATTATTTGGAACCAGTACCGAAATTATTTGGAACCAATACCTTTATTTTGTTTTATCAAAAAACCAGAAACGAACCGGAAGTTTTTTCTTTGAAGAACCAGTGCCGGATCCGATACCGATAAATTCAAAAGGTTCCAGTCCCCGGACTATGAATTTAATTCTAATAAATATGATTGGAATAATTATATGCTCTACAAAGTAGTAAAAATCTCTAAAATACATGCTATAAAGTATAAAACATTAATTAATTACTATGTTTTGTATAAATATACCCACATTTAAAAATAAGAAATATTCAAATATGTAGGTACTTACTTATAAAAAACGGTGAATCAATAATATACCTTTAATAATAAGCCTAAATTACGTGTTGATATATATTTTATTTAAGTTTTGTATAGTATTTTATAAAATATATTTATTTTACGATATATCAATTCAAAGGTATAGGAGAATAATACTTTTTGAATTACAAAAAAAAAAACTGAAACCATTAGATGAGAAATCGTTATTTTACGAGTGAATATCCAATTTCGTCAAAATTCGTCAAAACCCGCCCGAAAACAATATTATCGGAATTACATTCCAACAATATGTGCATTTTAATTAAACCCAAGGTACCCTAGTAGACGTTAATAAATTAAAAATACGTACCTACCCATTAGAAATTAAGTATATATAAATATTAATATGTATAGGTAATTTTATATAATTTTCGTAAGATTATTTCTCTTTGGTTCACCTACAGGGTTAGTTCAAGTCGTAGAGCTCATACAATTAACGATTGTCTTAAATATACAAATTATATTTTTAAACAAATATAGTATTATTAATATAGTATTATGATAAGAAAATAATAAGCTAATGGCTTCCTGTGTAATGAAATAACGAACTATAAATCTGTATTTATTTGATTTATTATGATAAGATGAAAAAAAATACATCAAAATAATACACTGAATAGTGTTAAAATTAATAATTAATGATAAGCACATTAAAAATTATAATATTTTGATATTCAACCGTACATACTACATAGTAACTTTATCATGAACAAAAAAATAAATAAAAATATATAAAAGCTTAAGCCAACTGCTTGAAACGTAATAAATAAACATCGAACGACGGAACGCAAGCATTGGCCTTTAAACAGTTAATTTTCGTACAAAACAGCCAACACAGGATATAATAATAAATATAGAGTTTAAAAGGCGTGTAAAACTGTTGATCTGTATGGTTTTATAGTGACGTATTGCACGGGTTGAAACATTTTGTTACGCGTAATCATAGTATATTATTATAATATGACGATGATAACAAATATAACAATAATAATAAAAATAGTTATAATTAAAATAATAATAGTGTTATAATAAAAGTAATAATATTAAGTAGAAAAAAAAACGTCAGTAACTAATTATTAAATACTATAACAATGTTACTGGTGCTAGTAGAGTACTAATTTTTGAGTTTTCCTTCCATGAGTGGAGTATTTGGAAAACGATAGATGTAAATTGTATCGTTTTGGGAGGACGATTGGTCAGCGGCGTTTATGCGGTTTTCGAATTCGCCATTGCCGTTGATGTTTCCCGAAGGATCTCTGTATGGTACCAAGTTGCTGTCGGATACCTTTGGACAGCAATTTACGTTGTAACTGCCACATGGTCTCGGGTGGGCGGAGGGCTTGTTGTTTATGATCTTGCACATTTGATTGAACATGCAAATGCCCGTCGCCCCGTTGCTCAAGATGCACGATTCACCTACACAGCGAAAAAAAACAAATCTGTTACATAAATATTTTACTATGCCAGGTTGTATGAGGAATGACAAAAAAATTAACGAATCAACAGTGAGCTGCTATAATGGTGCCTTAAAAATGATTTAGTGGCCCATGATTGGTCCATTAAGTCTTATGGAACAATTAAATTAATACACTTTTCATGCAACTCGGAATTAGTGTATACATACAATTATACCTATTCACCGTAATCCTCAATTGAACAATTCAATTTTTGTTTAAATATATGATATTTTTATTTTTTTAATAATTAGTTAATTAAAAATATATGAATTATATTTATAATGTAAATAAAAATAACAGACCTATTTGCCTTCCTATATCCACCAACACACACTCACACACACACACACCATCATCGTTGCATAACTTACCGCATAAGTCTTCGCACATTTCTCTGGTCTTTGGCAGGTCTTGGTTTTCAGGGCAAACGTTCTCGCCATTCAAAGAGTACAGAGGTCGGCACGATTTGAACATCGAGTGGTAAAACCACCCGGACAATTTCCAGTCCAAAATTGGATACACAGAAGTATTGCAATTGTGTGTCGTCGGGTGGTGGCATCTGGAATCTTAAAAAAGAAAACATTCGAAATCACTAATTAGGTAATATAATATTTGTCTGCAATGCTTCATAGGAGGTTAGTTTTGAATGATTGAACCTTTTATACTAAATTTTTAATGTTGTATTCCCCAAAAATCTATTTGACGTTAAAAATACGCTATTTAAAATTGAAGTTGAGTCATGTTGTCAGAAAAAAAATAATTCAACCTACCATATTTCTAATAGTAAAATAAATCACTATAATACCAATAAAAATATGAAACTTAGTAGACTGATGACAGTCTGTCTCCACTCAAAATCGTTTTCCGTATGCAATGGTTTAATATTGAATTCAAGTGGAACACATCATCTATTACAGTGACCTACTCAATGATAAAGTACACTCAACACTTACTGGTCCTACTGAACAGAATATAGTAGTTAGGTATCTACTTGTCTGCTTTTCTTTTTTCCGTTGATTTTGTAATTTTTGGGAATTTTTTTTAACTCCCAAAAGTACCAACTATAGATTCAGTTTTCTATTAAAAATCACCCTTAAAACTGATGGTTGCACACAGATACAAAAAAGCACACATATCAATATTGTAAAATCAATACATTCATCGTTCCACTCAGAATCTCAAAAGGCTGTTCACGCTCTAGGTTAGTCTATCAGTCTCGTAGTATATAGGTGAAGTAAATGGAAGTATGAAATAATATTATGATTTTAATACTCAAATATGTCACCACGATAAATAATTTCAAAACAATTAAAACATTTTGTTTGTATAATACACATATAACAAAAATGTATATTTTACATATAAAAATATATAACATATTATTATGTTTGTCGATGCGACTCTCCCACAAATTAGAATTTTATCCAATGACGGTTTTATTGCGCTGGTTGTGGATGTTTTTAAATATATATAAATAATATATATTTTTGTTTTAGTTTCATAAATTGTTTTCAGAAAAATAACGAGCGTGTATACGCTTTTAAAAACGGATTTATTAGGAATTCAACCCAAATGTTAGAGCGTTAAATATTAGTCTATAATGTTTTGGTCGAAAACTGCGTCAAGTGTAATATATCGACCATAATTAATTTTTTCCTTTTTTAAACCACTTATCAACTATAAATTCTGATTATATACCTACTACATCATAATGTAGTGTCTGTTAAAAAAAAAATTATAGCACACTGGCAACAGTAAACAGATTAAAGAAAATCGAAACATTTCATTCTAGTTAGACAAAAACGTAGCACGTCTTCAAAGGACTTTAAAATATTTAAATATTTAATTTGGAACAATGATAATGTCCCAATATAAGTACGTAGATTGTAGATGTACCCTTGGGAACTTATCCATTATATACTTTGAACGATTCCAAAAATAAAATATTCAAGCATTATAATAAACATTATTATTCTCAGTAAGATCGCCTGATTTGCATGATTGAGATATTACTTGCTGCTATGTGTAAAGCGAGGTGTAAAGTGTATAAATATTAAATATAAGTACCTGGTATAAATATTAAACGAGATGTAGAAATATAGTATACAACGTTGGTAATAATTAATACAAGTAAAAAGAAAATTGCAATAATATAAAATAAAACCCATAATTTCTTGGAATCATAATGGAGGTATAAATGTATAATATAGTAGGTAATTTCTATGTTAATAGTATCAAAATATTATTTATAAAAATTAAGAAATTAACTGATTTACGTACATTATACGAGTTAAAAATATTGACTAGGTACCTATAGTATGCAACCATGTTTGAAATTAATAAACTGTTTCCATTGATAATACAACACACTCAAAAATTACAATCACTTTGAATCTGAATATCATGTTTCTAAAAAAATTATTACAACTAACAATACCGTTACACGTGATAAAATAGATTAAAATTAATTTCTAATGTCAATAATGAAATGTGCAGAATTAAAAGTGTAAAGCAGATAACCGAATGTGGGTACACACTTAAAAATAAAATAAAATCATAAAATAACATAATATTTTATAAAATAAACTATGGTAAGCACTAAACATGACGACCATGATCGACGTACTTCAGGTCTTTAGCGGGTGTAAGCAGATTATAAGATATTCAACAATGTAGATACGAGTAGATTTATGTACGCCAGCTTAATGTAGATAGTATAATACATTTAAAACATGAAGCCAATTCTAATTAAAATCTTCAGATTTTTGGCTATTATAAAATAGTTTACGAATAGGTAGCATTGTTTTGTAAATCATTTGATATAATTATATGATTTTTATTTCATAAAAAAAACTTATTTTTTAAGTGTACCGTAAAATGTTAACGAATTAGTTTATAAAAAATATCATGTACTAAATGTATAGTAAAATACTATTAGAATACAATCATTATATTATAGTTATAATTATCTGTAAATGCTATTTATTAGTATTAGATATCGATGAGATAAGAGCTTTACAATATTGTGACAAAATTCAAAACTTCTTACTAGCAGAAGTAAATTCTATGTGGGACACCGGACATATAGTAACTACTAAATAGTAGTTACATATTCCTTCTAACTGTACACTCTGTAAAAGTTAACACTTAAAAATATTATACAGTCACCCAACTAGTTTCTTATGCAGATAAATGATTCATTAGAGAATAGAGAATGCTATAAATGACTTTATTTTTAGCTGCCTATTATAAATTATCATCTTTTGTTCTCTTGTTATCTGTAATTTACCTGCACCGTAAGCAATAAGCATCAGGCTTATAACATTATACAGTTATTAAGTTGGTTTATTATTTATTTTTAATAGCTGTAAACAGTGTGGGTCTGGCTTAACATTTGAATATCCCATAAGTAGTTATAAATAAGCTAATGTAAAAACAAATATTTTCTTTTAAAAATGTTATAAATTCAAAACAGACCTTTATTATCAGAGGTAAATAATTATTATAATTTAAAATTGTAAAACGTTTTAGTTTAATTTTCAAGGTAGGTACAAATATCGAAGCTGGGGCTAGACTTCAAACTTTGGAATTTAATTATATAAAAATAATTTTAAAGAAATACTCAAAATTATACTATGAATTTATTTTTACAACTATAACGTCAATAAAAAGTCGTGAGATTAGAAAAATAAGTTAATATATGATATACTTGTGTGATACGGCTGTAGGTACCTATATAGGTACCTATAATAGCTGATCCTGTGCACTTATTTTCTCGTTAAATGAATCAACTCTATATGACTCAACCTTTGTTCAATTCGTTATTTAATATTCGGTGTATCGTGCTCAACATTTATCCTAACTTTTCCGTTACCCGGAATAAAAATTCTGATTCGCAGCAGTACATTATCATTTAAGCAATCTACCTGCGGTAGATCGTGGACCCCGTGCTGTTTGTACGTAACTTTATATTTTAACTCTAAAGTATCAAAGTTATACCAAGTTTGTCGTTTTTACTTAATTCCACCTACGGTAGATTAATATAATCAATTTATACAGAATCCTATCCTAACCTAACCGCACTAAAATCCGATGAATAAAACGTTATAATATATAAACACTAATTTCTACTGTTGACTGTAACCAATGGCAACTATTAATAAATAAAAATAAAATTCCCAATTTCCATCGTGAACCTCAATGTCCCTGTTTGAGGACCGATTTAAAATGCGAATTTCGGCAAATCCCTTTCTTATTGTTGCAAGGTGAAAATATGGGAACAACCTCTATTCCAAATTTCAAGTGAGTATGTTACGTAGTTTTAGATTCTGAGTGAAACGGTAAATGTATTGATTTTACAATGATGTGTGTTTTTTTTTATTTTTTATTTTTTTGTGTCTGTGTCTGTGTTCGATTGGAAAGTGAATATCGTTGGTGCATTGGGAGGTCAACATTTAAAATTCCCAATAGTTTTCACAAACGCAACAACAACATTAAAATTAAGGAAAATCAGGAATTTTTACGCAAAATCGGTTTTTGATAAAATCGATTTTGGCTTTTGGTCTAACTCAAAAACAAATGATCTTAATACATGATATACATACATATATTTTCACTGGTTGTTTATATTTGCATTTTCTAAACACGATCAAATTTTCAAAATATTACAATATGTTTTGAACTGTTTAGGAACATTTTCATTTTCCATTTTTTTTTCTAAAAATATCAATAAAATTTTATTTGTTTGTTAAAAAAGCTTGAAAATTTAATAGAAGGTTCCTAGTATATTGTTTTAAAGGTAGATGAAAAATATTAAAAATCCTTAGTCACAGTTTTTTTTTATAAGCATTTAAAGTTCAAAAATTGACAAAATATGGAAAAATCAAGAAAATTAGCAAATTATTTTGAGTTAAGAATTCGTAAAAATTTTTCTTTTTAAATCTAAGATTTGAAAATGTAATACAAGATTACTCATAAGTTTGTCTACCTTTATCAATAAAAAAATATCTACCGGAAAATCAAATTAAATTTTTATAAGCGTTTAAAGTTCATAATTTTACAATATTGGATGTTCACTCGATTTCTCATGTAGGGATTTCCTTATTTTGTTGTAATTCAAAAACGAATAACTGTAGATACATTAAAATTTCACTGAATGATGTTAATATTAGCATTTCCTATACACCATACAATTTTGAAAATATTTTGACTCTTTTTGAGCTGTTTACTGACATTTTCAGTTTTCAATTATTTTAGTTTTTTTTTCCATAAATATCAATTAAGTTTTATCGGTTAGGCCAGAAAGTGTAAAAATTTAATACAAGGCTCCTGATATATTGTTACAATATCAGTTGAAAAATATTAAAAATACATAGGCACAATTTTTTTTTTATAAGCACTTAAAGATCGAATTTTGACAAAATTTATCAAATTTAAAATTGAATAATTATTTTGTAGTTAAAAATTTATAAAATTTTCAACTTTTATACCTAAGAATTGAAAATGTAAAAGAAGATTCCACGTAAGTAGTTTATTTTGTTACCAAAAAATCTAATAAATACAGAAGGACAGTTTATTTTTATAGTCATTTTTAGCTCAAATTTGGACGAAATTACATAATAAAAAACCTAGAATAACTATTTTAGTTATTTTGTCGTGATTATATAATATTATTAGTGCGTACTTGAAACTTCTAAAGTACACTATTATATATCTATGATAGTATCAGGGTTTATTGTTGATGTATAACGCGTTATAAGTACCTAATGGATATTGTGATATGATTAATTTGGAATTTATTATAGGTACAATTTTTTTTTTAATACCATAGATAAGTATATAATATGTCTTATACCTAGACTGACATACCGTCCCTGATCAGAATCGTTTTTCTTATACAATGATATTATATCATTGAATTAAAATTTAATACCATCCATTATACAGAGACCCGCTTGTAACCTACTGTACAGCAGAGCACCTTTTTGAGTTACAGCGATCAGTGACTAAGTGGTATTTGGATTTTATATGTATAGATACCTATTGTAAACAAATATAAAAATAGTATATATTTTATACAAATAATTGAAGGATTGGGCTGAATTAAAGTGTTGGGCTTCTTCTTATATTCAAGTATTTATAGTTTCAACAAAATAATTACATAAAATGTCTGACTCAAAAAGAGGAAGTTGCAAATTAAAATATGTGTATTTGCATTTTGAGAGACATAAATCAAATTTCTATAGAATTGAACATCCTATAAAAGCATTATAAATAAAAAGTAAATGATTCAAGTTCCGGTTTGTATAATCATAATTTATTTTCATAGTCCAATCTTAAACTTATAATTCGACTGCCCCAACAAAGAAAGACGTAACTCATTTTTACAAATTTTGAAATCCAGAAAAACAGAAACACCACATTGAAAAAAAAATGTGAGTTACGTCCTTCTTCATTGGGGACGTCGAATAATTGGGATGATCCATTGGGTTGAAGTCAATATAAACAATAAAAATAATTACGATGTACCAACATAATATATTAATGATGAGGATGACAAACAAAAAAATTAAATCACAGTTAAAATTTAAGATATTATTCAATTTTTGCCTTTTAGCGTGGGGTGGCCAGATAGAAAAAATCTCTGGACCCCAGAATACTGTTGGGTAGCTAGATTGACCGGATCAGGAGTGGAGTGTCTTTTAAATTAAAATATAAGTTTGTTGAAGTTTGAACAGCAATATCAATTATTTGCTTATAACATATGAATACCCGCAGTCCTGCCATTTATTATAAAATTATTATATCATCACTAATTTATTTCTGTTTATTTTACTGTCCGATGTATTTTAAATTATAAGTATAAATGCTCTGATAACTAATCTTAAAAAAAATTTGTGTTTATATATTTATAATATATACAAGCTATACTTATGAATCAGAATGAAACCAACATGAATATTGAATAGGTATTGAACATGTATTGTATACTACACCAATACATCAACATCATGATTATTGTAAGCTGTACATTAATATTTAATAGTGATTTTAGGTAGGTTTTTTTCTTTAATTCATACTAATCATTTCCCTACAGTTTAGCTCACTAATTATTGAATTTTATTGTATTATTATAATATTATGCATTACGAGCCTAAATTTTACGATTATGACAGCAGTACACGCGCAATAGTGTTTCGGAGCAACTATTTTGTATTACGATGGAATGCTCGTAATATAACTATATGAAATTTCTAACAATACCTAATAAATAATAATAATAATAAAAAAAACACGTTTTTGCGTTGTGTTTACGTGGTGAGAAATGTATTTTACATTATTACTTATTACGAATTAAGAACTTATATGATAAAAGCATACGAATATACGATACTAATCTAATAATGGATTACGAATAATATTACTCATAAAAATATAAAATTTTAAATAGTTAGCAATGTAACCCGTCGAATGGCGAAACGTAATGAGAAATGACGTTATACTTTGTAATAGCTGGTGCCTCCGTGTTATTATGATGCTCGTTGTATTCAAACTATATTACCTTTGCATATTAAATATTATTATTATAATAATAATATAAACGTTGGATATTGTTTATTTGTTTCATTTTTATATATTACTAGATATGGTGACTGGCCCATTACTCATTAGTGTAAATGGATTTTATCAAACTCCTTTTCGAGCTAGATAGATGGTCGATAATTTCATGGAAAATAAAGAGTTAAAAATAGTTAAAAAGAGTTAAATAAAGACTTTGTATTGGGGACTTTTTTCCGTTCCCTAACAGATTCATACGACGGTGCAGCACTAGTTGGCGGTAAAATGATTTCATCTGTCATTCGCTATCTATAATCTAAAACTATACCTAACCTTAGCTAGTTGTCTACAACAATTTTGATTATAACCGAGAAAATATTCTTTCATTATCTATGACCAATTTCAAATTTGTTTTGAACATAATCTTGTTATTTAAATTCGGTAATTTGTATATTTGTATTGATAATCAAAAAACCATATAATTGATAAGATATTAAAAAAAATACCTTTTTTGTATACTTTATTAAGTTTGAAGTTATAGTTATGACTTATGAATTTCATAGTCATTATATCATACGGTGCTATAATTCAAGTAAAAAAAAAAAGCCCTAGGGGGGTAATCGCCACGTCGCTCCCCCTTCAAATCCGCCACTGTGTTAACTGTATAGATAAATGAACTATGATTATGAAAAACTTTCGTAGTAGGTACGACAAGACAGAGGCTTGTGCACGGGGGCAGCAGAGGTAGCAATATGCTGCACCTAAACTTTTTTGGGGCTACCACGGCCCGCAAATATTGAATAATGGGCCTCGATAAAATTATACTTCCACATAATATACATTTTTAATTTTTTGAGTAAACGTAAACTATAAATAAATATTTTATGATTATAGAATTTACCATAAATCAAATCGACCTGTCTTCTATGAAAAAAAATTGTCATTATTTTAAATTGTAAATATTATTACCATTTATGGCAAAAAAAAAAACCGAAAAAACCAATACAATTTTAATTTTTATACCTCATATTATTGTAATTTGTACAACAATAGTAAAACTACGGATGGATTGAAGGTGAATTTGGAGAATGGGCAGAATTAACTTCTTGCTGCCCCTGAAACCACGACAAGAAATTCCGAACCAAATGTCTCTTATGAACCATAGCGAAAACAAAGTGAAAACCGAGGAAGCCACTCTGCTGTATAGACGTATAGTAAACTTTGTCATTGAAACTATAATGAATGCGTAACATTTTAATTCAATGATAAATCATTGTATACGATGTAAACTTATTCTGACTTAACCTGTCAGTTTATATTTCGAAGGAAATTATTTTTGCCTTGTATCTATATTGCTATAAGTTATTTATTTTTTATCAAATTTTTTCCAAAAAAAGTTGTATACCATAAATAGTAATTATTACTCAGCTGTTATTATCTTATAATAGTCATCAATACTGAGGTATCGCACTCGTAGACCGTGCGGTTTAAGTATAGGTGCTACACCTTTTTTAATATTACAGTAAAAAAAACTTATGAAGAACTTTGTATTATATTTTTAAGTATTTTTATTTTTTAGGGACAAACTTTAGTTTTAAGACAACAGCTTATGCTCTTGATAATAATAAAGAAAAATAGTCCTATTTTCGATAGTTTTCCAAATTGTTGAATAACTTTTGAAAAATTACCTCTCTGGAGTACCAAGATGAGGCGATTTTTAATCGAAAGAGGCATAAATATAATTTTTGGACCAGTATATTCCACCCAAAAGCGTGTACACTGTACATAGAATAATTAAATGTACATTTTATTTAGACGTGTAAAATAAGTATTATTGTTTTTATTTTCGAGGAGCTTCAGCATCGAATGAATTATTTTGGGGATTAAGCCTAGCAGGGGACACCCAGACACGTACTGATGCTAGTGATTATGAGAAAGCAATATTGTTTGTGTGGTTAAAAAATAGTTAACTAAACTAAATATATCGAAACAAAGTCTATACTTGTTGATAGAAAAAATAAAATAAATATCAAGCAAATTAGGTAGGTATTGCTTGAAAGTTGATATTAATATAGGTATACCACGTAGAGTAGCGCTGAACCAAATTTTGATCATTAGTTACACGAATGATACACACAATAATGTTACAATGTTACAATGTTTCTTGCTTGTCTTTATAAATTATTATTATAATATACATCCACACAATATTTTATATTTCACCACTAAATAATATTATTTGATAGCTTAGGGAAATAGAACTATAAGTAATCAAATGAGTTATTATATTTTGTTGGGCATGGGTAATGTAAAAAAATACTAGATTTAACTTTTGTGGTATTAACTAATTACCTAACTAATCGTGTAGGTATCGGTTAGGGTACTCGCGGTATACGTCTTGTAAACGACTAGAATGGGTTCCTGGTAAAATACATTATAATATTATTATACCGTAGGTATGTGCGTGTTTAATGACTAATACCCATTATAAATATTACTATTAACATTGAATATAATTATTTATAAATGCTAGTATTTATATTCAATGCTATATGTATAGTATATGTCATTAGACCCGGTAGTGTGGTTGTGGTATAAAGTATAAACTGGACAACAGACTTCGTCGTTCGTAAAGCGCATCGTATTGTATTGTATGATTAATTCGCGAACTTCTGAAGTTAAATTCTGCATTGTGCACGGTTGTATGGACTAGTGGACTGCCTACTTCAAATTTTCGATTAGGTAGGTGTAAATAATAGACTGATTGTGATATAAATATAAATTGTGCCCATACATTTTATTTTCTATAGTTTTATAGATAACTGCAAGGTACCTACAACTTATCGAGAATCTTGTATTCATTTAATTTAAGGTTTTTTACTGAGCATAAAAGTTTTTATCAATATTTATAGAAAAAAAACTAAAACATTTTAACATTTTGAAAATTAAAAAATGCCTAGAAAATGCTCATACAAAATTCAAGTGTAAGGTTATTTAGTTTTGAATATTAAAACACACTATAATAACATTTATATTGCATTCAAATGTTCGTAAAAAACTTCAATAAAGTCGATAATCTAGTTTAATAGGCAGGCCATTATTTTTTATGTCAATAATATGATATCACATTACAATAATGGACGGTTTTTGTTAAGGTTACCTACCTAGCGAACACGTTTGATTGTATAATCGGTTTAAGAACTAAAGTTCGTCCAAAACCCGTTATTTTTTAAGACTTGTAATTTTATTATAATATTATTTCGCTTATAAAGTTATCGGTGTGGTGTTTTTCCATTGCCGTTATATTAGTATTATAATTAGTTTTGTCATTTTCCCCTACAACATCGACCTTGGGATGAAAATGAAAAAATACTGGTTGAATTATTAGATTATCCATCATAAACTTTATTCCGACAAGGTTTTTCATTAAATATGCACCCAAGCCACGTGACCGGACTTGCGATTTTCCGAGGCGGAATTGTAAACATCGCGATTTACTATCACGCTGTGTCGCTGTTAGGATTATATTTTTTAGGTTCAACATAGTACATACTATTATTCTATTATTCCATTATTATTAGAGGATGCTCTAAAGTCTAAAGGGTACTTAAAAATACAGAAATACTCCTTTTATAAAAAATAAAATAAAATTTAAATTCTCGTGTAATGTATAATATACAGACGTATAATATATAAATTGTTTATTTGTTTAATAGTCGATTAAATTTAGGAATCAAGACCTATTCGGCATGATGTCATACGACGTTACATACCTCTCTCGTTCGACACTTTTATTGGGTTGGCGATCGATTGCCTATCAACGCGCGAAGGATGATTGCAAGTGGCTTGGACGACGCCGATCAGCAGTACGACGGCAATCGGCATCAACCAGCGGACGTTGGAAATGGCGGCGGACATGGTTTTGTCTGTATTTTGCTCTGTTGCAGGACGGAAAGGCCTTTCCGGCGACGATCGAGACGAGTAGAGGTGTACACGACGAGTGAGACGAGCGGCCGAAGGATCTCACGTGACTGACTGTGACAAGCATTCGAACGGCGAGCGGCGATCGCTCTTATAACGTGTGCGTGCGTGCGAGTGTGCGTGTGTGTATGTGTTGCGCAAACAACGAAGACGCAAGTACGGGAGTAGGGAATCGAATACATTTGACTAAAATCTTATCGTTCGGCCTTTGTCCGGTCCGATAAGACCATAATATTATACGATTAAGGTATTAAAAGGAATAATAATAATAATAACTAATATTGTAATAATGTGTTGTACAAAATAATATATTATATTTCTCTAGCGGCTGTAATGTTATATTGTAGTTATAATATTATTATCATGTTAAATTTTTTACATCGTTGGTCGTTGTTCCGATATAAACGAGACGACGGCAATAATAATAATAATCAACGCACACCTCCTCCGTCGCCTCTCACACCGCCACATCCCATGTCGCGGCCGCTTGTGGATTAATGCGTGTTTGTTTTACTATAGATATTATAATAATTTATCATGTTTGATTTAATTTGATTTTCTTTTACCTTTTACATTTATCGCGCTTACGCACACAACTCCAAGCCGACGAGGTTCCTGTACGCGACGACGCGTTCGAAGGTGAAAACCATAATAAAAGTAATAATAATGCAAATAAATAATAACAATACTGTAATGATCGACACGTCTCGTTTTCGTTAGAACCGAATTAATCGCGTGTGTGACCCAGTCAGTAATCGGTAAAATATAATTCGTAATAAAAAAGACAAGGGTAAAAAACGACACAGAATATATTTTGTTCTTAGTAGTAACATTTTGTAAAGTACCTAAATTTAAATGCTTACAAATTACAAATATATTTTTTGAGTCATTTGTTTTTATGATTTTTGTATAGGTATACTATACACTATCCGACATTAGTATTATATTTGTGATTTTTAAACATTCTAATAAGTGATTTTTGGACATAAATCACTATCATTTAAAAGACAAACATTAAATGCTTAGTATAATAATTAATAATATATCATGCCATTATGGTTGTCATCCGTCATTCAGCGTATAATTACCCTCATTATTATCAATTTGCCATAATATGCGGACCACTGGAGGTAACTCATAAGTAACCCAGCTATTATCTAATATATAATAATATACTCAATGGCCAATGCTATTATAGACAGTACACGCATAATATTATTATAAACCAAGAGCTAATAGTTCATAATTTATATAAGAAAATAAGTATAATATGCAATATTATGGTAGCCTGCCAGTATCGGCCTGGGCATGACCGGGGCCCCTCCGATTTTTTTAGGGACTCATACAAGTTTAATACAATCCATTATTCATTGATCCACTTGTAATCAACTGTACAGCAGAGCGACATCCACTTAGCCGCTTTTTTTTATTTTTTATTTGTTTAGCGTGTGCCTGGTCTGTATAGGGAGTAAGGACCCCGTATTTAGTATTTGATAAAGATTTTACATTTACTTTTGAAAGCTTACTTGAATAATATTTTGCATAGGTATGCATAACTGCATAAGCATAGCTTATGGATTTGTCTTCAATGTTAAAATTGTATAGGCAATATAAATATAATTTTGGTTTTCATAATTTCCTTTCTATGTAATTAATAATAATTTTTTATTATTTTTCAGTTTAAAATATTTCAGTAATTTCATAGTTTATTACTTAACGAATGATTCCCCTCGTTAGGCTTTGCGTTAAGTAATATTATACGTTGTGATTTTTTAAGTACCTGTGCTCACCTTATTTTTTACTTAAACTGTGCATATTATATTCAAATTCTCATTTTTAGAATTTCTAAATACTCTTGAAGATTTTTGAATACTTGAGATTTTTTATACCATTTAAGAATGATGTTGTTACAATACAAACATCTGTTTTTAAAATAGGAATCCTCTTTTTTTACTTTTAACAAAGTAAAAAAATTAATGTACATTTAGATACATCTACATTTACAAGAACATCATCTGGTAAATAATTTGCAGTAAAAAAGGAGATTCTCATTTGAAAAATATAAGTTTGTATAGCCACAGGACACTCTAATATTAGGACAAAAAATATCAGGTATTTGAATACAATATTATTGTCTTTAGGTTTAGGTGGTATACCTATACTTAAAAATTCTATAAATCAGAATTTGAATAAATGTATTTTTAAAGGAAAAAAGGTAGTGGGAATTTTTTCCCCAAAATGTCAAGTACATTTTGTATTTCATGATGGGGCCCATTAAAAACACTGATCCATGGGCCTTTTGTGTGCCAGGCCGACACTGTAGCCTGCTATCATAAAAATGACAGCCGGCGGTCATAACTCATAATTGTAATTGGCTCAATTGTCTCGGAAAGGTTATTTTTAATTTTCAAACATTTTAATGCATATTGAGCAAATATATAGGTAATAACCTATAGGTAATATAGATAAGTAAAAACACACACCACCGTGTCGTCTTTTTACTTGTGTTATTTTTCCTTGTCGTTTTTTCCCCATATTCGACCTAGACGCAGGTGGCATACAGAACATTATTATTATTATTATTTTATTTACGATATTATGCATAGTACCTATAATATTACAATTGCATAATGAAATGCCATCGGAACACCATAATAATTAATAACCGCCGCCGGATGTGATATACAATTATTGTTTGGAATTCGTTGTTTTATGGCTGTGATCGGTGGCGTACCTATATAATATTATTGTGTAATAAGTAATAACACATCGATATGTTAGGTATTCGCCTCTTGGGTTATATGCACTTCACATCACACTCGTTTCCAAATACTTACACGTATGCGTCGTGCCATGTAAGTAAATATAATACGGGTATACGGTAATAGGTACCTATGTTATTAATTGATCATATTGTCACCGTCGCGTTCCACCTCGTAAAATAATAATAAATATATGTAGGTACCTATTATCGTAATAAGGGTATAATTATACATAGTATTATCATTATACAGTAGTTGTACATTGTTGATCACACGCTCTGGCATTCTCGTCCCGTCCAGGCTACCATAATCATCGATACCTAATAAATAATAATAACATTAAAATATAAGCGTGAACAGACGAATAGTTTTCGAATACCTACCTAGTTATAGTCGGTGAAAAACGGTGGCGTTCGAAAGGTCATACACAATACACATAATATTATTATAAATTATATTCGTAATTTTTTTTTTTTAAGTAGCGTCGCTTTATCGGTGCGTGGTGTTTTAACTTGACTGTTATTACACCTATTATTATTATTTTCGCCATTTCCTACTGCTAAAATGACCTTGGGACCTAGCTACGAAAAGGAAAAAATGCGGGTTGAAATTAGATTATCCATCGTGAACGTTATTCCGGCAAGGTTTTTTGCCAAAAACTCAAGTCTCTTGTCACAGGAGTAGGGGACCTGGCCTTACAGCTGGAAACTATATACGTATTACCTATACACACCTATACTGATAAGTGATAAACTGTCGATTATTATGATGTTATTATTGCAAAACTTGATAAATATTAGTACTTGTTTATTGATATTTTTATTTGTTATTACACGAGTTTCATACAAATTATAATGGTTATTGACTTTAAACGAGTGACTATAGCAATAATTTATAGTTTTAGGTTAAGTACTAATTTTTTTATGAAGCCATACAAATGATACGTCTACATGTTTGAATTTCCAGTTTATATGTTTTAATTTATAATACAGCAATATATTATTTAAATTGTTAAATTACTGGTTTATCAGTAAACACATAACACTTTTCATATTTTATTGATTTTTTCTGTTTTTTAATTTTTTGCTGTATTGAGAAAATAGTATGTATTAAATAAACATTTGCTCTAACAGTCATATTCCTATCCAATCCATTAATTCAAATACAATATTATTATTCCTAAATATTACAATATTTTAATAAATAGTATTATGATTTATTACCTACTACAGAAATAAAAAATATACATTTATTGTTATAATAAATTAGTCATTGGATTTTAAAATCAAAAAGAATTTAATATTGTGACAAGTATTGTAATATAAAGTTTTTAATTTTTATATATAATATTTAAAATGTTTAAAAAATGGGACACACTTTTCGCTACCACACCTAACTAAAATATCTGTTTAATTAAATCGTACTGCTGTTAAATAATGCATAAAATGCGGAAATAATATTTATCTGTTTTCCTCACTTCCTCTCTCTCACTCTATCTTCCCGTATCCATCCATCTCACTTCCCCTCATCGTATATCCCGCCACTTCTTACCTACATAATTCCAGAAAACATTTGCAGCTCAACTCATAGTAAACAGCAATATCTACGAAGGTACCTATATAATATTATATGTGATATGTCATACAATAGTCTATTAGGTATAGTCTTTATTCTTAATTTACGACCTAGGTACGTATATGTACGTATAGGTACAAGATTTCAAATATAGTAATCGCATATCTATTTTAATAATCTATTATATAATGTAGGTAAAATATAAGGTATAACTAACGTTTAAATAGTTTATATATATATATATATTGGAAACTGTTAATTAAATAATTACTGCCGTTCTATTATTTCACAATATATTATAGTCATTCAAAAGTAGTTATTATACTTATACATGCTTGTTCGATTATTGTACAATTATTAATTATCTACCATGTATACGCATTTTGTCCATTTTGAATTGCCCATCATATACAACTAATAAATATTAAGTATGTATATACCTGTAAATCATAAGATCACATTACGTGTTTATCGGTGGATAGCACTTAATAATATGATATTATGAAAATCATTTCTAAATTTCTAGACGAATTACAGAAAGTAATATCGTGTTGAAAGTGGCATATTAATATAGGTTCACCATTGACTGAATAATGCACTATGAAACTATGAAAAAAATAAGTAAGAACAATGAATTTCTCAATGAACTTCACAGTAAATTGTATTATTTACGTCACACCTACAGTGGCGTAGCCAGGGGGGGGGGTGTTAAAACCCTCCCCCTCAGCCGTATTTATATCAAAAATATAATGTTTATAATATAGGAATACAATCATTTGGTCGTGGTAAAATGTATTCTGTTATGCCGTATTCACACACTACCACGGTTTAAGATAAACTTAAAAATCTGAAAAGTTTGATATCAATATAAAAGTCCCTAGGTTAGCAAACAAACAAGAGCATAGCATAGGCGTGCGCACGGGAGGGGCAGGGTGGGCAGCTGCCCCTCCTGCGGGCTCAAGTTTTCTTACAAAATAACAAAGTTTTTAAAAAAATATTATAATACAGTTTTATATAATGAATATTATGTAAACATTGAGTGCTCGATGTACAGTGCACGATGATTTTATGTTGTCCAACTTTAAGCGAACCACAAGCGATACCGCGGTGATAACGAGTGCTTATAATCTTATTATAGCATGATGTAGATTGAGATGTGATGAGACATGAAAGTGAGTAGTAATTTGACGGCATTTAATGCGAAAAACGTTCACCGGAAGCGCTAAGAAGGTCGGTTCTTTAAATAATTAGTAATTAATAATTATAATAATTAGTATGCAGTATACGAACAAATATTATAGCTCTTTACTTCCGAAGCAATTTTCGGAATTTTTAGTATTTTAGTATTTTTATGCTCAACGTGTTGATTAAATCAGAATATACCTATCTTTTTTTTTAATGTGGTGTTTTATATTGAAATTAATTTTCTATTTATACTGTAACCTACAAATCAAATTGTTTATTATATACCTAATACTATTAAATACCTATAAAGTATAATTTATAAAACAGTTTAAATAATAGGTTACATGCCTACAATAATGTATAAATTTCAATATTACCAAAGAATAGAATATTATTGATACATTAATGCATGATATAATAGTGGTACTATTTTTGGAAAAATCATACTAAGGATTTACATTTTTTTTAAATGTTGATATTTATATGTTCAACGTGTTGGTGCAAATAATAATTTACCTATCTTACTTACTTTTTTTGTAATTGTAAATAAATAGTAAGTAGAATTAGTAAATTCAGATTTCACCAACACATCGGGCATAAAAATATATATGAATGCAGTGGCGGATCCAGGGCTTAATTTTGGGAGGGGCATGGGGGGCTCAAAAGTATATGAAAGTTCCAAAATTGGCTAAACACAGTGTAAAACAAAGGAAAACTACGGTTATTGGGGGAGGGCAAATGCCCCCTTTTCCATCCCCCTGGATCCACCACTGTATGAATGTAATAATTTTCTTTGTTCATGTATATTAATATAATATAAAAAAACTTTGGAGTTTCAATTACTATATTAAATTTGTAGTTATTTGTAGTTTTAATGATACATAAAATGAAAATACTTCCATCACTTACATTAATTGAACTAATAACCAAAATAATATTTACTTACCTATATATTATATAATATACCTATACGTACATTATTACATTCTGCCCCCCCTGCCAGCAAGGTCTGCGCACGCCTATGGAGCATAGAACAAATGTGATCACAGATTCGGCTGAGTCATATTATAGAGTCTCTTTATATATTCCTTTTTTGGATAGTTTTAATCAACAATTGAATGACAGATCTTTAAAACACAAATCAATTTTGAGTAATTTTCTTTGTTTGGTGAAAGATAAAGAAAATAGTGATGAATGTTTTAAGGTACTTTTGAAAACCTATGAAGTTGATATTGAAGCTGATGTCCATTCAGCTTTGGGGGAATTTTCATTATGGAAACAGCAAATAAAATCAAAACATTCAAAACCCATAGCAAATGTTGTAACTGCTTTAGCCGAATATAACGCAAACATATACCTTTCAATATACACACTCTTAAATATTTTAGCTTCTTTACCAGTTACCACTGCTACAACTAGTGAAAGATCATTTTCAACAATTAGACGGTTGAAAACATATCTCAGGAACACAATAACTGAAAATAGACTGAACGGGTTAGCATTAATGAATATTCACCGTGATGTAAAAGTAACAGTTGAAGAAGTTATTGAAAATATGGCCAGAAAGAGTCGCCGCATTAGACTGTTATAAAACATAATATGTTATTTAATACTATTTGTAAAAAAAGAAAAAAAATTATTTTAAATAAATATTTAAAAGTTAAACGTATATTATAATTTATTTAAACAATTTATGAGTACATTTCAGGAAGTGTGAAATCCTCCACAAGTTACATTTTATTACAACCCCCCCCCCCCCTAAAATAAATCCTGGCTACGCCACTGCACACCTAACATTGTGTTCTAAAGATTACTTGACGTGGGTAAGCACTATGCAAGCACTTATATTGTATACATCCAGGCTTGCAAACGTTATAATAACGTTATGATTATAATTTATAACGTTATATTCGACAAAAAAACGATTGAAATTTGTAAACGTTATTATAACAGAAAACGATAGTACAAAAAAAATAAATACCTCAAAACAAAACATAACTATTAACAAAATATATTATGTATCATTAAACAAAACATAACGCAAAACGTAATTTATAGAATATCATTGAACAAAAAATAACGAAAAACGAAATATTTTTAAATTAATTTATTTAAAAGGCTATTGGTTTCGTAGAAACATTTATTTCATGCAGACAATCTAAGAATCTAAGAATTGATTATATTATATTCCTTATTCGGGCCATTACCTACCAGCATTAGTTATTATTTTTAAATTTAATAGGTATTAACTAACGTGTATTACATAGTTGAACCAGTATAAAGCCTAGTACTCTTCAATAAAACCGTTGCCTCATAAAAAAAACGAGTACAATAAATTAACTATTAAGTTGACTTCAATCAACAATTATTTCTGCGAAACAATACACTTTTAGAGTTTACTCTCAAGTGTAACTTTGAGCTGGAACGTGGAAATATTTGAAATACAATGGAGTGGGGGTGGAAAGAAGATGGTAAGACCAAAAAAACTCCAGCTCAAGAATCCCTGATAACATTTATCAGTTGAGCGAACTGAAATGTGAGAACAGAACTGTAGCTGTGTTGAATGACGAGTAATAAGTGTTGGTCATTTACAAACACTGCCAATGATCAAAGTGTTTAAATTTCTCGTCGATTATTGATGAATATGAACTTTTATTCGAAGAAACACTTGAAAGAAAGGAAGACAATAAAAAACTAAAGTTTGCATCACCGAATATTCGAATTAATTATGTAGGATTTTTTTAATGTAAAATATTAGACAGTATAAACATAACTGTAATATGTATTTATAATAGTGTAAATTTTTTTTCGTTACAGTCAGCACTCAGCAGTCGCCAACAAACATAACAGTCAATACTACAATATAATTTAAATGTGAAATATTAAGTATTTGAAAAAAAATGTAAGAACATAAAAAAAAACTAAATTGTATAATAATAACGTCATGGCTTTGTAGTCACTACTAACTCATGAGAAATTTGTTGATTTACTATTTTATATTAATATATTATTCTATCATTGTTGTTAATATTTACAATATTTGTACATAGTGTAATTTCCAGATATTTTTAATTTATAGGTATGAGCTATTTAAAGACATTTTAATTTTTTTTAAATATGCTCTGTAAAAAAGCTTGGGAATTAATACAAGGTTCCTCATAAATTGGTTATATTGGAATTAAAAAATAGTTGAACGTAAATTTACAATAGTTTTTTGTAAGGGTTTGAAGTTAGAATATTTAGCTAGTTACTTATTTGTCATTTTTCAATTTTTGAAAATAAATGTTTGATATTTATATTTAAGCTCATTCAAAAAGCTTGAATATTTCCTACAACATCCCACATAAATTTTTTGAATCTTCACTATTTTTTTCTTTTAAAACGAGTGTAGTTAACTGTAGTAACATGTAGTAACAATAAGTATATTATATTTATAGAGTATAAATTAGAGGAGGAATACACGTTTGTGACGTTGGTCCGCCTTAGAACTGCAATTTTTTTAAATCTATGTAATTATTTTTTAAGTTATTGCAAGAATTTGCAAGTCTAAATTTATTTTAGAGCATATTTTAAGGCATCATGTTATGAGTCCTAGTCATGATTGTAATTAACCACGATGTAAAGAAGATAAGGTGACACCACTTGTACATATTCGCAAATATTCTCGGCAGTGTGGTAGGAAGCGCCACCATTCGCCCGAAGGCCGGTTTATATTGTGAATACATTGTTTTTAACGTAAAATTTCAAAAATTATATACATTTATATCGTTTTTGATATTATTACTTCAAATTTAAAATATTAACCACGTAAGAATTATTTTTAAGTAATCATTCTATTCAATTAGGTAACATTTAAAATAGTTTAAATTAAGGAAGTTTTATTATATAAGTATTTTATTTTAACAACTTTATGTACACGGTTATATGAGTTTCGCTAAATTTTTTTGTCTTTTATATTTTTCTCGATTAGCATTCTCTGCATCACATACAAAATACATTCTTGATTGTAAATAAAATGCTATAATATTTTTGGGCAATGCATTCGCATGTTCATCACACCCGAGTAGGTTTATATTAAATTTGTCTGATCTTAACTCATCTAATATTAAAAATAATACATTTTTTTGGATTTTAGTTCTTGCAATAATTGAGCAAATGGCATCTTCAAGCTAAAACAAATAATAAAGGTAATTATTATTAGTTAAGAGGACCCCACACCCGCATGTGTTGTCTCCGTCTTAGAAATGTACAACATAGCAAAAACTCTTTTGCGAGGGACAACTTTTCTCGCACCATATTTGTTGTAGAACTACCAAATTTTCACAGCACTTAAAGGAGAACTTTATCTGTGCAACAGCGTGCTCTTTTTTTCAATAACATATATACAAAAAGAGCACGCTGTTGCATAGATAAAGTTCTTCTTTAAGTGCTGTGAAAATTTGGTAGTTCTACAACAAATATGGTGCGAGAAGAGTTGTCCCTCGCAAAAGAGTTTTTGCTATGTTGTACATTTTTAAGACGGAGACAACACATGCGGGTGTGGCGTCCTCTTAATATACAAATATATTATACATATGCAAATTGTTTGCATATTTATATTTATTATATATTTATATCTTATATTATTATATTACTTGGTTTTTAATAATGCCCTTTTGGAGGTACTTAGGTGGGGAAAAAAATTATACAAATGTTTCCCTCAAATAAATCTCTATAGTCGGTATTTACAAATTATGACTCACTTTTGGTGCACGAAATAAAATAAGTAGTTTTTTATTTTCTACTCTTAATTTTTTGTTATAACTGGCATAGCCATTAGCCAGTTTTGCATCCTGGCACAAAATATTTGTTTGGCATTTTTGAACAAAATAAGAAGGTATATGCGAAATATTATTAAACAATCCACAGACCATTAAGGGAGTCTTAACTCTTAAGACTTGTGTAAATACAAACAGTTATGTAAATTAAAATTAAAAATAGAGTATTATCAATTACTTATATACTACTTATATTAGGTTTATATTATTATTTTAACTGATAATATATTCTATTCTCTATTGTAAATATTATATTTTCTCTACATCATGCTT
The DNA here is from genome assembly GCA_949089665.1 of Macrosiphum euphorbiae. NCBI lineage: Eukaryota > Metazoa > Arthropoda > Insecta > Hemiptera > Aphididae > Macrosiphum > Macrosiphum euphorbiae. The sequence goes on along the minus strand of CARXXK010000002.1, from coordinate 86,934,002 downwards.
AATATATAACTTTTTTTTGTTATTATACATCAATATAATAAAGGTACCTATAATTATGATTTTTATTTGGGTGTACTTGGGTCAGTAGGTAGTAGTATATATTTTGAGCTTTTATTAACAGTTTAAACTCGTCCTTATACTTATTGTACGTAGAATAGTAGATATTACTATTTCCATTTTTGTACATATATGTGCCAATGAATAAATAAACATATAAATATCATATAATAAATATGCATTTTATTTAAATCAATAAATTTGTACGATATGGCTACATACCATATAATATTATTACAATTTTTACATAATAATTGGTACATGATTCCAAAACATTAGTTTATTTTAATAATCTATACAATATAATATGAAATATATTATGTTGGCATGCGGATTATCAACATTTGAACAACAATAATTAATACATTTAAATAAAATTTAAATCTATCTCCATAACGACTCGTATAAAAGTCGGCCTTCGAGTGAAGGGTGGCGTACTCTAGTGTTAAATTCTGAACTACCAAACTGCCGTGATTTTTTGCTCCAATATTACACCATTGAAAGATACGGGAGCGGTGTCACCTTTTCTTCTCTACAGTCCACATCGTGTAATTAACATAATATTGACAACCACGAAACGGCATATTAAATAAATATTACACCTATGACCTAAAATAAATATTTGATCAACCAATGAACGTTCCTAATATTCAGCTAAAAATCAGAATAATTCATAAACGTCCTGATAAGTTTATATTAGTTTCGTAAATACAGTTCATACTAAAATATATATTATTTTTTACTTATACATTTATTTGTATAATATAATATTGTATTAATTATTTATTTGATTGTATTATGTTGTTACTACAAAATAATAAACAATAATAAGTAGGTAATAATAGTAAGAACATACTAATAAAATATTATAATAAATTTATAAATAGTAAATAAATATTAAATATATTGTACAAACAAGCATTCAACACACATATACCTAAGTTATGACCAATATGCATAAGCTATACTATAAGCTGAACTGTATACATAGGCGTGTCTACGGGTCTTGCCTGTCATGCACAGGCATGACCTGCGAAATTTGATCTAACTTACATTATAAATTGCGGTACATAATAATATACACTTTTTTTCTTAGATTTTGATTTCATATTAAATTTTTTGATTTTCATCATGTGGACTTTTAATATCTATTACAATTATTGAAATTTTTTAGGGGGTGGGGGTGCAGAAACCTACTTCCCCTGAATATGCCACTACCTACTGTGCATGACCTGCGAACAAGGTCTGGACACGCCTATGACTGTATAAGATTTAAGTTACGACATAAAGAAATAACGAAATGTACCTAAAGAATAAACAATTAAAACTGCAGATTTGGTTCCAATATTCAAAATAGGAGTGTCGTACAAATCAATACAAACGTGGTACAAGGAATGGTATAATAATATTTTTAAAGTACTATAGAGTGGTTTGATATATTGATATGGTGATAAGTGAAATATATGGCCCCTGAGTAACTTCTAAATTTTGAAAAAAGCTCTAGCATACTTGAAAATCATTGGCTTTTGTTTATTAACCAATCATAAAATTCTCGATCGAAATGGTTGTGCCAAAATTCCCAACTTCAAAAGCTAATGGTGGCCACGATAGTGACTTACAAATGCTTGACATAAGGCATTTGCTTTCGTTTGATACCCACTTCGAAGTTTCAGGTCAAAACACCCCGACAACGGCACAACTTCAAAAGTTAGCGGCCACTTCATAGAGACCACCTGAATGACTTGCACATTTTAAGAAGACTTGCCAATATTTGTAAATTAACTTTGACAAATATTACTGGCCGTCTGAGTATCTTAAAATTTTTAAAAATCGACTTGCAAATACTTGCTAATCATAAGCTTTCATTTAATAAATATTTTGAAGTTCTAGAACAACTTGGGTGGACTAACTTCCAAACTTTCAAAGCTCTTACAGTCTTACTGGCCGCCCGGGTTACTGCAAATTCTAAAAATGGACTTGCAAATCTTGCTAATCATTAGCTATATCTTTGGTGCTAATTTCAAAGTTCTAGGGCCAACTTCACAAGTTTAAAAGTTTATAGCGGTCACTCGAAGGACTTGCAAATTTAAAAAAGGGGCTTACAAATACTTGCTATTTGCTACTCATTAGTTTTCAATTGATACCGATTTTGAAATTCCTGGTCAAAAACGGGTTACGTGAAGTTGGTTTTTGTAAAATGTGGGTACATTTTTTAGTTTTATGGTGAAAGTTTGGACAAATACATGCAAATGACTTGCAAAATAATGGTATGAATTTTAAAAAAACTGTAATATTTAGGTGGGCCAACTTCACGAACATGAGGAATACATCAATATTTCGGAGTATTTTAACAAACCATTTAAGATACTAAATCATTATTATCACTTTTTATAAATCGAAGAAAAACTGTATCGTTATTATTTTTATTTAACTCACGTATAATCATAATGTACATCATAACCTCCAAAAAAATGTTATAAATGTTATAATAATGTTATTATATTTATATGTAGTGACTCCTAAGTCCTAAACGCCAAACTAGCGAGGGTTATTTTTAAAAAAAAAAAAACCCGGAGCAACATTTGTTAAAAATATTATTACCTAGTATAATTCGATTGTGCTCTGGAAAAACTGGCTATGTCTAAAATATGCGAAAATGAGGATGTCATATCTAGATACAGAAGAATCAGACGGTGTTTTGGGTAAAATGGTCATACACCGATCTTAAAAGATGTTATACACTTATGAAAAATAGAACATTTCACAAAATAAATTTTTTGTTTGAGAAAAACCAGTTATGTGACTTAGACAATTTTGTACATATCATTGCGAAATTTGGTCTATCTCAACTTAGACAACTTTACACCAAAATAATGATATGTGATAAAGTGGCTAAGTGACTTGGCGGTGTGTGGACATAATTCCTTGATGAAGATGAAAAAGATAATTTATTATTAAGTTTATTTTGTTTTTGTTTATAATAATTATAAGTTATAGTAAAAAATGTATAAATATAGGTACAGTACATTTTTATCTATAATAATAGGTAATAACTATCTAAGTCAAAAAATATTTTGTGCAATATAGGCTGTCTGCCTAATTAAGGCCAATTAATTATTTTGTTGTATTAATTATAATTTTTTATTCTGTTATAATATAATTTGTTGTTTTTTAAAGGTTAATGAAAACATAAGTCAATGTTATTAATGAAAATAAAGGTTATCTTATTTCTAATTTGCAATTGATTTTTTATTTTTGAATATTCCAAATTCCAAATTTTAGACTTAGCAGGTTTTCCCAAGCACCATCGAATTTATAATGATAACAAATATCTTGTTGTCCTATTTAAAATCGAAAATTGCATACCATGTTGCATGGAAATAATGTCTAATAGGTACCAATACTATTGTTACCATTCACAATAATCAACGTAATACTATGTATTGTGTATTTGAGTCTCACAAAAACTAGTAATGTGGTTAGTAATATGGACTCAATCACAAAATCATTTCAATTCAGTAATAAAATATTGAATTTATAGAATTTATACGCATATACAATACACATATACTATATAGGTAGTATATTTTGTTATTGTTCAATGTAATTAACAGGTATTAAGTAGGTATGTTTGATTTGTATTGTTATTGTTCACGTGTGTAACATCGCATTATTATTTGTGTAAATACGACATCGGGAATTCACCGATTGTACCAGCTAACACCACGTCCCACTTCGGCCTACGATATACGAGCAATGAATTCTATTTTTTTTTCAAATCAAGATAAGACCGAATGCTCGGTGTCGAAAATGGGCACACTATTATGGGTGTATACTATATAATAAATTACATACATAATGTATGAAATGTGGGTGCATCTACGTTATTGTAAATTTGTTATTTCATTATCGTAAGTTTTACAAGTGACAAGGAAACATAAATCGGTCTCCTTGAAAACGAGTGTTCATAACAACGCACAATTGAAATTGTTTTGGCACATGTCTTGAATTTTTAAATTGGTACCTAGTCGCGACTCGCGACATATAGCAGTGCGGAAGCCACACAAAACTACAAGAGTAATGCCTAAGTACACAAAAACTATACTTGAGAACTTATGCCTACAAGGTACACCGAGTACCGTACCTATACTTGACAAGAACATTTGTCGTTTGTATTTAAATGCTGTGTTTGTTTTAAATAAATCTGAAGTGTTTCCGATCGTAGCAGTTTATTCAAATCTTTTGTGGACTCTACCGTTTTTGCTTTGCCGCCTATTATCTGAAACCGATTAATTATAATTGGTATTTTATGTTCAACGGCATAAATCTATTGGTCTTTACCTACAATTACCAAAACAAAATGGTTCTACCATTTTTTGCAAATTGTAACTGTAGATACTTGAAATTTACACCATATGTTTATTTGATCATTTTCTATACTTAATACTTCAAAACATTATGACTCGTTTTGAGCTGTTTACGGATTTAATTTTCTATAAATATTAAATGTCAATAAAATTGTATTTGTTGAGTCAAAAAACTCGAAAATAATATAAAGCAATATTTACAATATATTAATACAATAAGGCTCTTGATATATTATTACAATAACAGTTGAAAATTATTAAAAATACAAAGGCACATTTTTTTTCATAGCCATTTAAACTAAAGTTCAAATGTTGCCGAAATTTACCAAATTTGAAACTAATTTTTAAAAATTATTTGGTAGTTAAAATGTATAAAATGTTCAACTTTTATAGTTAAGGATTGAAAATTTAAACATGGTTCCAAGTAAGTAGTATTTAAATATAAATCTATTATAATATTATAATAGATTATTTTCATTTTGTATTCACAATTTAGATGCTGTTGATGCCAAACATTCAAATAATTTTGATAATTATTAGAATAATTTTTTGTTTTTTTAAAGAATATTTTATCATCATAATTGTAAAATATGTGTTTTAAAAAAAAAAAATTTTGTATCTGTCATCACCGTTTGGGGCAGTAACACTTTTTTAAAAAAAAACACATATTATACAATTATAATGATAAAATATTCTTTAAAAAAGCAAAAAATTATTCTAATAATTATCAAAATTATTTGAATGTTTGGCATCAACAGCACCTAAATTGTGAATACAAAATGAAAATAATCTATTATAATATTATAATAGATTTATATTTAAATTAAAATTAAAAAACAAAATGAAAATGAAAATATAATATACTTGCCTACATTAAAATAATTTTAACGTAATTTGTGATTTCCAATGACCAATTGAGCTAGGTAGGTACTTGAAAAATTGAAAATGTTAAAGCACCCTTCTGCATTTGAAAAATAAAAAGTTGTACACAGTAAACTGTGTTAAAATTGTTGGAAATTATCAAAAATTATTCACATAAATGTTAATAAATATAATTTTTTTATGGTAACAAAAAAATTAGGCGAGGCTGCATGATTAAAAATTTAAATATGCTAATATTCTGTATGAAGAATATATATAATATATTATATTGTCTGGTGTACCTATATCCGCTACAATCAGACAAGTTATTAGTAGGTACCTACTGAATAGATTTATAAATCTATAAATCATATCTATAAATTAATAACAATATTTAATATTGTGGTAGGTAAATGATATTTGTACCTATAACGACTATAACTTATAAGCTTCAAATCATTGAGGGGGGGAGGGGAGAGGACTTAATCGCCCAATTTAAAGGTCCGTACTTAGTATTAAGCATATATAATTTTTAGAAAATAATATAGAAAGATCGTGGGGTTTTAGTCCCCCGACAAAATATTGGGCTATTTGCGCCTATGCTACTAATAATAATATATATTATACCTACTTAGAATTTCTGTAAGTCGAAAAAAACACTGCTCCTGTTATATTATAATAGTTCGATACTTCGATGCTATTATTTTATTGTTAGCGACTAACTTTTAAAGTTTTTTAAATTTTTTATATTTTGAGTTGTTTTCCATTGTTGAGACTGATAAAAATCATTATAAAGTGATATATTATGAACATTGTATAATGTATATTAGATATTTGATACAATGGTCAATGGGTAACCAAATAAATCACACTATCACAGATACACTTGTCACTTACCTATGTTATATGTTGCAGGTATTATAGGTATACTGTTAAGCTAGGAGTATTAAGTAAATATTGTATTAAATATTAATCAATTAAATTAATAATTAATTATGTAACAATCAATGATTTAACTATGTTATTTTGAGAATTCCAGATTATACCTACCAATCCTGACCTAATTTGTTCTAATATGTTAATACTTAATAGTTAATACGGCTGAATCCTCTAATTTGACTTTTTAGCATATAATTGTATTAAGTGCATATGGGTTTGCTCAGTTATTCACGATAGAATAATGTTCTAATAGTTGAATAATTTTTATTTTGAAACAAAAATTTTGTTTTAGTCTTAGTTATTTATATAGGTAGATAATAGTGCCTTTTCTTACATGGTATGTATTATGTAACAAATATGAATAAAGTTCAATTTTGGATTTGAACGTGGCCCGTGGGAAGTACATAGGAGGTTATCAAATATCTGTAGTGCCAAACAAAGCAATATAGGCTAAATATTACGAACTAAAAATTACATTAAACGGTCAGGCTATTGTATTAATTATAGGTACATTTATCACATTTATCATGTTTATTAAAAATCATATACCTAGATAATAATTTCATAATTCTTATTCTTGTCACTTGCCATTTAGCATTGAACGTATAGGTACCTTTAAAATATGTTGTTATTTTTTCTTTCTAAAAAGTATTGTTTTGTGGGACTTTGTTATATTATTATTTATCATGGATTCTAAAATAAAAGCGTTTGCTCCCGGCCCAACAGAGTGCAAGCACTGAAAGCGAATGGCTCGACCCCCCTTGAGTATAATGCCTATGAGCTGCTCATTTATGCACAAACGGAAATTAAAGCTGCGAATTCCAGTAGGAGGGGTGAAAAAATGTATCTGATTTGAATTGAGAAACATATCGAAATTTATGTTTCAAAATCAAAAATGTGATAATCGGGGATAAACGCATGAAATATTCGGGTGGTGAGGTTTGAAAAAATTGTATAATCTTTGTACCTATTGTTATACTTATATTAAATGATAGGTAGGTATACATCATTGGTATTATTGATATTTCGTGGGGAGGTTAATCCTTCACGGCGAAACGGTCCTAGACCCAAGGAAGTACCTACGTTGTGTTGAAGTCCGCGCCATATTATATTATTATGTAAATTCAGGGCTTGAAACCGATATTGGATACCGATTTTGAATACTGGTTAAGACTTAAGACCTTTGAAAACCGAAATCAATATCGAAGCAGAAAACGAAATCGAAATAAATTGATACCACGGTAATCAAAACCGAAATTGAAATCTGAAAAAATGATTACAGATATCCGAAACAGAAATCAAAATCGGAAAAGAAAATACCAATATTCGAAACCAGAAACGAAATTGAAAAAAAATAATACCGATTTTTAAAACTATAAAAACGAAATTCGTAAAAAAACACCGATATCCGAAACAAAAATCGAAAAATTATAACATTAAAATAGTTCTACTCATTTAAAGTATACCTAATTGAAAGTCTGTTGGGAAGCTATGAATAATGTAATTTATACTGCATAATATAGTAGAAAATAATAAATATCGTGTCTGTGTAAAATTGTTCTACCATACAGGTGGCAATAAATATTAATTACATTATAATTTATAAGCAATGATTATTTATTACAACATCATGTGGAGGGTGGAGCTTCCAGAAAAACAATTATTGTAAAAATAAATTGGAAATGTCGTTTCCGTTATATTCTATAGGTACTTCTGCGATATTAGATATCGCTTTATATCACATTTATCAAAATGTAGGTACAAATTATTTTGCAGTTAAGAACTTAAAAATGTCTAAAATGCTCAATTTTTATAGCTAAGGATTTAAAATTTAAAAATAGGTTCCATGTAAGTTCATACTGTAACCAAAAATATAATATAAACACAGTTATTAACACTTTTCTTAAGTTTGGTTTCACGTCTGTCTGTGATCAAATCTTGCGCGCTCGATTTGAGGCACTTTTTGAAGATGAAAAATTCTGAAAATTGGTATAGACCTTGGTCTTGGATGACAATACAATAATCCGTAAAAAAAATTTTTTAACTAAAAAGTAGAAAATAAAAAAATTCGCGCGTCGTAATCGCGGGAGCGGTACATCATTATTTCACGGATTGTCTATTAGAACGTTTCGCGTTAATGCTGTTGCGTAAATGATCGCCCCATGTATGTCTGAGATGTCTCATATAGGTACTAGCATATAGCAAGTCGCGACCTATTTTTTAATTAAAGTTCCTGTTTGCTTAAAAATACCAACCAATAAATAAAGCATACAAATTATTATGCTCCATAACTCGATTTATATTTCTAACCCAATTACTTTTTTAAATACATAAAAAATAATAGTTTCATTACGATTAAACAGATTTTGTAGTAAAGTCGCGTATTTTACGTTGTAACTTATTGTAACTCATTGGTGACCTGGAGTACTTTTCGTACGATTGTTTGATCTCCTATATATGTATACGTATTAGTACAATGTTTTAAATAGTTTTGATTATTATAAAATATATTGATGTAATTAGGTACCTATATTTAATTAAAACATAATTTAGGAAGTTGATTGTTATTTGTTGTACATATAATAATAACTTTTAAATAAAGACTATAGGTATGTAATTATTCACATTATTTAATTATTGTTGAAATTTGCAGTGCAGTATGTAGTATACTAGTATGTACCTATGTAAAAAAAACCGACAGTATACACTTAACATGTTCATCGTTTATAATATAATATATAATATTATAATCTATTTAAATTAAAATTAAATTATGTAAGTACCTACACATATGCAGAACACTTTTGATTGAGCTATTATAGTTAATTAAAATACACCATTTAGATTAATTACAATCACAATCTATTATAATTAATAACTTAAATTAATGCTAGTATTCATAGAAAATGCAGATAACCAACGTATAATATTATAATGTATAGGTATGCTTTTATTTAATGAAATGTCATATTATCTACATATTATTATCAATGTAAAAAAGGTGGGCAAGTGGGTGTCGCTCTGCTGTACAGTAGGTTAAAAGTGGGTCACTGCAAAATCATAATGGATAGTATTAAATTTGAATTCAATGATATAATATCATTGTATAAGAAAAACGATTCTGAGCGGAGACGGTGTGTCAGTCTAGGTATACGACATATTATATACTTATCTATCGTGTTAAAAAAAATTTACCTAAAATAAATTCCAAATTAATCATATCACAATATCCATTAGGCACTTATAATGCGTTATACGTCAACAATAAACCCTGATACTATCCATACTCCATAGATATAATATAATAGTGTACTTTAGAAGTTTCAAGTACCCACGAATAGTATTACACAATCACAACAAAATAACTAAAATAGTTATTCTAGGTTTTTTGTATGTAATTTTGTCCAAAGTTGAACTTAAAATGACTATAAAAATAAACTGTGATTATGTATTTTTTAGATTTTTTGGTAACAAAATTTACTATACTTACGTGGAATCTTGTTTTAAATTTTCAATCCTTAGATATAAAAGTTGAACATTTTATACATTTTTAACTACAAAATAATTATTCAATTTTAAATTTGATAAATTTTGTCAATGTTGAACATTTTATACATTTTTAACTACTAAAAAATTATTCAATTTTGTCAAAATTCGATCTTTAAATGCTTATAAAAAAAATTGTGCGTATGTATTTTTAATATTTTTCAACTGATATTGTTACAATATATCAGGAGCCTTGTATTACATTTTTACACTTTTTGGCCCCACAGATAAAACTTTATTGATATTTATAGAATAAAAAACTAAAAAAATTTGAAACTGAAAATGTCCGTAAACAGTTAAAAAAGAGTCAAAATATTTCCAAAATTGTATTGTGTATAGGAAATGCTAATATAAATATTCAGTGAAATTTTCATGTATCTAGGTACAGTTATTCGTTTTTGAATTACAACTAAATAACGAAATCGCTACATGAGAAATCGAGTGAACATTCAACATTGAATAATTTGAATTTCAAACGCTCATAAAAATTTTATTTGACTTTCTTATAGACATTTTTTTTGATAAAGGTAGATAATCTTATAAGGAATCTTGTATTACATTTTAAAACCTTAGAAAATTTTAATAGAAATCAGATGACGGACACAAAAAAAAAAAAAACACATCATTGTAAAATCAAAACATTCGTCGTTCCACTCAGAATCTAAAAAACTAACTTTTAACTTCTACAGTTCTACTCCAACTTATGTCTTAAGTTACTATTTTTACCAAACTAACTTCTATCAGACCAACTAAGTTAGACATTTTATAAATTTCAGAAACTAACTTATACTCTAACTTGATTACTTTTTATATTAAAGTAACTTACCTTTAACTAGTTGAAAAAAGTGACTAACTTGCCCAATAAGTACTGAGTAAATTGTTATAATTTTCTTTTATTAATGACGCGATTACCCCTATAACATTCCGTCTATAATATAGTTAGGTAGGTATATAATACTTTCTGTGAATATGCAATATGCAGTATAATAACTTACTATTATTATAAATTATTATTTACTAAAATATATTTAATACTTTGGGTTTTTTTTATATAATCAATTTTAAAAAATTGAATTTATTTTAAACATGTGGTTTGGGAAAAAATTACCTTTAAGTGCCAATAAAATTAATGACCTACTGAAAAACAACGGGAAAAAAGTAACTGGTTAATTGACTTAGTTAAAAGTAACTTAACTTTAATTTATTAATTCGTTAATGCCCAGCCTTGGGTACTATACACCTATCATCTATAGACTATAGGTACCTACTACGTTATATTATAATATAGAATCGACAAAATCTGTTTTTACCCTAAATCCACATCGGTATTGTTACCTACGTATGCGGTTTGCCCCAACTTATTCCCAGGCCTGATGTAGGAAGAAACTTCAGAAAAGACGGCGGTTCAATCATCATTTTACCTATGATCATTAATTATTTATACTAATTAATTTACGAGTTATGTATGAAACAAATACGAAGTATGGCACGTTCAAGTATTGAACATTGTAAGGCATTGACTCTTCGAGATTGTACCTAATGTACCTATATTGCCTATCCAAAGTGCCGTGTTTCACAATTATTATATTATAAAATTAAGCAGGACGTCAAATTCACAGAAATGTGCATATAGGTACTGCTTATCCCATATGGACGTACCATAGTAACGTTTAATAATTTAATGCTAAGATTTATATGCAATAAAAAATGGTAAAATTTTAATTTTATTTTTAACAAAGTTTAGTAATCAAGAATTAAAGTGATAAAAGTATAAAATGTATTTAAATAAAGGCATAATTTTATTAGGACAACATTGTATCTTCACGTTTGGTGTTGGTGAAGGGGTGGGGCAGGGAGGTACATATTTGTTCTTAGATGTTAATTTTGATAAGTGATTGATATAATTAATATGAAAATTACGGCATTAAATAGTTACGGAACCAAAACCTTCGTTTTTCAGTTTTTTTTTTAAATTTTGAGAAACTTTTTCTATCTTTCATCGACTGTATCTCGGTGGATTTTTGATCTAAAAATAATTTTTACCAACCACATTTTAGAAAATTTAATAGTCTACAACTTTGTTTTAACCTGTAGACCACAAAATATGATTAGTTTAGAAGATTTAAGCGAAAAACTGAAAAAAGTCGTCTGAAAGTTTTGGTGTTTTTGCAAACCCCCCCCCCCCTCCTAAGTTAGCACAGGGTCCTCGAGGTCGAAAACTTAGGATAGACATCTTAGAGTACCCCTGACAACCTGTAAAAATTTAGTTAATTTTGGAATACTTTCCAGGTAAAAAGTGGATATCGATTGGACTATAACGATTAACGACTAGTATCTAAATAAATTCATGATTCTAACACCTAACCTAACCTTCTACTATCTTATTATGATAAAATCTTAAAATTTACTTATCAGTTTATAAATAGGTAGTATATTTAAGATTACCACAACCAACTGTTCCTCCCCCTACAAACAACCTAAAAACATATAATGGTCATAGTTGACGGCCTTTAGCTCAAAAAAAAAAAAACATTTACATTCATTTTATATATATAAATATTATCAAAACATTTTATAAATTGTAATATTTTTCGTGACCATGGATATTTAATTTGTTTACGATTTATTGATTTAAGTTTATTTGGTTACATCATTATTGTAAGGCTGCGGCCCGTATTAAAATAAAATAAAAAATAAAATAAAATATTGTAAAGTACAACTGTAAATCAATATATTTTGTTTGTTTATAAAAAGAGTGAAATCTTTACGTTTTTCAATCGATTGAATATGACGTTCTGGAATTCTATGTTTTCCAAATCTCAAGCTGTGCTAAGCGCAATTAGAAAAGTACCAACGATGAGAATATTTGAAAAGAACATTTTGCCCGACAAAAAGTTGGAGGCAATTTGAGAACCGTGAAAGATAATTACGTGTAGCTAGGTATATATTATTTTTTAGTTACAAATAAAATAACTCTTATCTCTTTTCAATCATATAATTATAATATCTCTATGGACCACGTACTAGTTGCAGGCTTGGATTAAGTAATTTGTGGGGGCCCTACAAGCACTTTCTTCAAAATATAGAGAAATTATGTCACAAATAATTTTTTCAATTAAATTACAACTATTATTAAACATGTCTTGGTCCCAATTTGTTCGTGGGCACTAGGCACAGCACCTATATACTGCCTATATATGAGGTAATATGGCCCTGTGAGATGTATTTCATCTTAGTGCGTGCTCCGTGGTGTCATTTCAATTTTTTAATAGGTGGAGGTAAAAGTATTGATCAGCTCAAATTATAATTGAATAGAAAAATCAGATAGTTTTTCACGCAAGCTAATTTCCAGTTAAATTTTTTATCTCGATACATTTCTAATCTTAAATAACATTATAAGTACCTGAGACAAAAGTAGACGTCTTATTTTATAGCAAAAAGAAGCAGGGGACCTAAATAATTATGGAATCTACCTAGGTACTTCAATATATTTTTCTAGACTCTAGAACCTAGAGGGACGAAACAAATAATTAAATTACAATACGAAACATATTACAGGTAAAACGTAATTAAAAAATCGAAGCATTTTAAATATATAGAGGTTTTCTGAAGTCATGGATAAATTTGAGAGTGATCATTTTGTTTTTAGAATTTATATTTTATTCGAAGACCTACGCGTCCATAATATATTTGAACTAAAAAAATATTAATTATAATTATCGTGAAAATATTTTTCTAGTGCTTATGTATACAACATTATATTTCCTTCAAATTAGAAAAATTATATACTTAGTTATGTTTTCTCATCAACAACCAACCCCAAAAATAGCTGGTTTTATAATAATACAGTTTAAATTTATCACCTTGCCTCCCACGAATGACGCCACTGTCCGTGGTCTAGATGACTAATTAAAGCAATTAAGACAAGGTCCTCTACCGGGCAATTTTTTTTTTTAAACTGTTTTTCTACGATCAAAATAATATATATTTTTGCATACTTAAGAAAACGAATGTAAAATAAAAATATAGAGGAAACTTTTTTGTTTTAATGATATAACTTATAACCATTTGAAGTTTGTCATTTAAACGGTTTTATGGACCTATACCGCCAAAATGGTTTTATATAACAAAAAGAGGGATGTTATCGGTTTAAATTGTACGGGTAGCGATCGACTGACCATCGACGGGTCATTATGTATTGGTAAAAATATTGTTCTTACCCCGATGTCCGAGGCCCTACTGATAAATAAATAACACCTCATCAACAACCATGACAAAATACTAAAAATATAGCACTCAATATTTACAATGTGCTGAATAGATAAATTAAACATTTTAACAATATGAATTTAATCAAGTCATATTATAGAGCCATATAATAGGTGATTTATTGTTTTGATTTCGAAATTTAACTCCTGAAATATTAGAGACCATAATTATTAACCATAAGTTAATTAATCTTGTTTAATTATGAAAAAACGCACAATATTATAATTACCTATACCTGTAGATTATTAATAGATATTATTGCTATTATATTTATAGGTACTTTCCTCCGTACGGTTATATGTCTGGAAAAATGAAAAGCATGACTACATCGAAGGATGTCATGTTTAAAGTGGCGGATTTTTTGAAAGTCAAAGGAGGTATGGGTGCTGCAATTGAAAATCACGGTCTAGGAGTAAATAATATATCACGCACAGGTAAACATGTCTATATATACAACAAGTATGAATGTTTCTTTCTTTATTTGTTGTCTATAAACTCAAAAACTACTTTAACGTTTTGAATACAATTTATGCCAATAGATTCCTTGAGACTTGGGGTGGGGGATTTGTAGCTTTTTTGTTTTCGACCCATACAGGTGACTCACACATTAATATATATTCTGCTCACGAAACTTTAATACAAAAAATATATTTTTGTTTGTATTATAAGGTTGCCATTGGTTTCAGATAAATAATAGTTTTATGATAGGATATCATATATATAAAATTATTATATATAGGTACCTAATTATCATATCATATTGTATTATATTTTGTCATATAAGCTCATAAACTATTAAATAAAAATGATAAATTGAGTAGGTATCAGCTATATTATTATATTTATAAGATACAGAGTGTGTGGTTGAGGTTTTTATAGGTAAATACTAAAAAATAAATACTTCTTACCGATTTAAAAAAAAAACAATTATTGAGGATATCTTAACAGACGCTAAACGGAACGATAAACAAATAGATTATAATATTTAGTTGTTAAATACTGATATTATTAGTCGGGTTGTATATTTCCAAAACGTGCAAGTATGCAAATCCACAGTTTTTGAACAATCGGCAACACATTTTCCACAAATATTTTTGGATCCCATCGGGTCACGAGAGTATTAGATTAGAAGAAACTGGTATAATTTTAGTGTAGCTTACCCACTATTAATAATATTATAAAAATCATAACCCCATAATCGTTTATTTCTGCTTGAAATCGTTTACCAACACATGAGAAAAATAATTTTACTTATTATACTATCCGCCGAAAGTGGATTGCCCATCTCGGTTTTATTTAACTCTGGGTATACGGCTTTAAATACCTATACTAAGCGTAGAGTATCAATAATTGTATTAATCATATAATCATATTTACAAAGGTACCATCTGTATAATATGGGTGCAGAAATTGAAGCTATACTATATAGTTTGTTATAATCACCTAATGGTGGATTATTTAAAAGCTACCTCACGTGGTTGTACTTCTAAAGAAGCTGCTAAGTACAGTGAATCATTGACTCCTGACAAAGGCAGATTCACTGTGCATCACAGCTTCAACAGAAATATAACCACTTTTTCAAATAAAATTTATGTTTATTGACTGGTTAGAGGGCAATTTTATGAAACCCAACGTAACTAAATCCGTAGAACAGTGGTCGAACACGGTTAAATAATACAATAACAAATTTTAAAAAAAACGGATAAGTGGTTGTTACTCTGCTGCACAGTAGGTTACAAGTTGGTCACTGTTATGGATGGTAGTAAATTTTAATTCAATGATATAATATTATTATTGTTTACAAAAAACGATTCTGAGCGGAGAAAGTTTGCCAGTCTAATCCATTTTATATTATGTGTAGAGGTACTAACTCAAAATAAATATTTAAAAAAAACTGTGATTATGATGTATATTATTATATTTTTTGATTACAGAATTAACTACTTACGAATGGAAGCTTCTTTTAAATTGTTAATCCTTAGAAATGATAGTTTTTATAATTTTTTACTACAAAATAATTTTTAATTGGATACATTTTGTCAAAATTTGAGTCTTGAACATATATTCAAATATTATTTTATTTGAAATGTGGTTTTTACAGAACTGTTCCGAGTAGCAAAACTATGTACTAGTGCTGTGGCCACCACTCAAACCCCTGAAACCAAACCGGCAGTTGCTGTCACTAATGAATCAATTATTGTGCCGGGGTTCCCAAAACCTAATGGCCAACCCCAGCCGAATCCGTTCAACGGTCCTGAACGTGATCTAGTTAATTTTCCTAGAATGGTGAGGTTAGAAGATCCACCTAAAACTAGATATTTGTTCGTGCCCGAAGAGTGGTTTGAAATATTTTACGAAAAGACTGGAGTCACAGGTAATGATACAAAACGTTACTCCATTACCTAGATGTTGTACATTTTTCCCTAAAGTATTTTTGCATACTCATAACTTATTTGAAGTTAAAATATTTTAAAAATCCAACGTACGAACACTGATAATAATAAAATATGAACTTTAAGTTAGTGATCAGGTACCTATTAGATCAATTAACAATCCACACTAACTTAAATGCTAAAAATATACGATTGGATCTGCTGAACACAAATTAGCTAAGTAGGTACCTAATACAAAGGTCAAAGATAACTCAATGTGGGTAATGGGTGTGACGTTCTCTATTAACACATAATATGAGAAAACAATGTTTTTGTGAAGAAACTGTCATATTTTATCTTGATATTGTGGTAGAAAAAATATAATAGGTGTAAAATAATTACAATTATTAAAAATCGAGCATATAATATTATGAAAAAAAAAATGTACAAGTAGATAACCACTGATTTACAGTATGCGTTCAGTATTTTATTTTTGGTTTTTCCTAATTGTTAAGAAAAGTAGTTAGATTTTTATTTTTGACCTCGAACCCTACTCCCTTAAAAAAAATAGTACTAGATAACCAGATAATATATTGAAGTTGAAGATTGAAGCATTTGTACTACTCAAAAGGTGACGAGTGATGACTAAATAAAATAAACACTTCACTGTAAAAACAATATATATGCATTGATTCAATCAAAATCTCAAATATCATAAAAATCAAATCAAAGTCATATTATGTACTTAAAACTTAATTATTATTTGTGTAACTGAAATATAATAAAGACTTTTAAACTGTAAGACTTGTGGACAATTTTCCTCTGATTTGTTTTTACTTAATTTCTGCAGGTATTTAAATATAATTCTAATTTCTAAATAATAATATTATTATTTCTGCATTGTTATCTCTTACTAATTTGTATTTAATCATTAAAACGTTTTCTGTGCATCGTTTTTGATTGTATGAAAAAACAAATTAGGTAACTAAAAAAAAATAGAAAAACCTAGGTATGATTATTAATTTACACATATTCTATAGCATAATATCACAGATTATACAAAACAGTTTAATATAATCTGTGATAATATATTCAATGACACTGATAGGTACAAAAAGTTTATTACTTAAAGTTGACCAAATTATAATCAATTGAAAAATTGAGCAAGCAAACCTTGATGATACAAATAAGCGTCATGGGCAATAAAAGTGTTAGATAGACATTGTCGAATAATATAGTTAATGCCATAGTGTAGGCATGTACCGGTACCTACACATCATTTTGACTGCCTAATATATAATATACGATTATCATGAATCTAAATTTAATATTAATAGCTAATACCATTGACTTTTAGAATATTTATAATAACATAATAATTTTAATTTTTTTGCTAATATATATATATAATATAGTATACCATTATTAGGTAACTAAACATTAGTATGTTTTTAAAACTATTTATTTTTTTTTGTATCTAAATGTTATCAAAATTGAATTACAAAAACAAAATTGTTCCCTAGGTCCATATGTACTTGCTGCTGGTATTACGACTTTTGTATTAAGTAAAGAAATATGGGTAGTTGACCTGGAGTTCCCCTATGTATTAGCTACAATCGGTTGGTTGGAAAAAATTCTCAGCATCTTTAGCTAATTCTATTGACAAAGAAATTCGTGTACGTATTGGTTGTAATTATTTTTATTAAATTCTTGAAAGTTAACAACTAACTATAACTAATATAATATCTTATTTGATTTAGGAATACGAAGCGTCTTGTAATGCTAGTCGAAAAGGTGAAATCGACAGTTTAAAAAAAACCGTTGAAAACCAAAAAAATAGAAAAATGTAGAACTGAAGCTGAAAAACACGTAATACAAGCAAAACGGGAGAATGTAGCTATTCAGTTGGAAGCTGTTTATCGTGAACGAGCCGTTCAAGCCTACAAAGAGGTATGGTATTTTATTGTAAAAAAGCCGTATTATAATATAGTATCTATAATATTTTATCTATTCAATTTTCTTTTTTTAGGAGGACCTTCTTTGGGCGAAATTTACACGGACCCCTAATTTATCTAATAAATCATTTGGACGAGCAACAACATCTAGGTAATGGAGTAACGTTTTGTATCATTACCTGTGACTCCAGTCTTTTCGTAAAATATTTCAAACCACTCTTCGGGCACGAACAAATATCTAGTTTTAGGTTGATCTTCTAACCTCACCATTCTAGGAAAATTAACTAGATCACGTTCAGGACCGTTGAACGGATTCGGCTGGGGTTGGCCATTAGGTTTTGGGAACCCCGGCACAATAATTGATTCATTAGTGACAGCAACTGCCGGTTTGGTTTCAGGGGTTTGAGTGGTGGCCACAGCACTAGTACATAGTTTTGCTACTCGGAACAGTTCTGTAAAAACCACATTTCAAATAAAATAATATTTGAATATATGTTCAAGACTCAAGTTCAAATTATGACAAAATGTATCCAATAAAAAATTTTATAATTTAAAAAACCTAAGCTAAATTAATATTGGGATATAGAAACTTGAAAGTCGGTACTATCGAGATATTATCGAAGAAATAATCAATTTCAGTTTTATTGAAAATTACTGTTCCTATTTCTTACTACCTGAGGATGTTGCAAATTACATAATATTGTCCTTACTTTGGAGGCAAATTACAAACGCATTTTAAAAAAATGGTGCAAATTACACATGTATGTATTTTGGATCAACTTTGGTGCAAAATGACTAAAGCCAATGATATATGCTTTACTCAAATACATTTTGGATTATTCGCCCAAATGAATGACGCTCATTTCATACGATCCAGTTAACCATGGTTTTATGTTGTACAAACTTGTACCTTGCACAGAGGCGGACTGACCAGGTGCGTGGTCTGGCTGAATTTTTTGCAGCTGAAAATTACAAAATTGAAAAATAAATAAATAAATTGGTTATACGTTAAATTTATAATGTTATGTGTTGTATTAATGTATTAAAATGTATATAATAATAAAATGTGTATAAAATAATTTGATCGAAGTTGTCTTTTTGTATTTGGTAATTTAGATTTTGGTCTTTGATTTACAGATAGGTACAATCACCTAAATTTTAACTATAAATATAAATAATGTCATACTTGAAATACATTTTAGGATATAATAGAATAAACATATTATAGTGAAAATTTCAAGTATCTACAGTTTTTGTATGAGAATTCGTTAATTTACGGACAATGTTAAATATGATATCGGGTACCCGGCTTGGACTCGTTGGCCGGGTACCCGGAACACCTCTACATGAAATATAATATAATATATAAAAAAAAGTACAATTCATAACTTTTATAACGGTCCATATTGTGATATGACAATATGTATTTTTGGTTTGTTGTTGGGAACAGTAGGAACATTTTCGATTGTTCTCATTACCAACAATCGATCAATGACATGGCCAAATACCACATGTTTTCCATCCAAAAAGTTGCAGTTGCACAAGTAATAAAAAACTGACACCTGTTGGTATCTATACCACTGTTTGCCTATTGTGGAGAATCTAAAAAATAATTTATACATTTTATATAAAATTATAGTATACAGTTACCATTGATAAAAGTCCAGGTGCATCATGGTTAAGTTTAAAATGTTAATCTAAAAATGTATCTGCTCCGTACGTAGTCATAACCGCAGTTCCATCACCCTAAATAATTAAGAATTGTTATACAAAAAATTGAATTTTGCTAATGAAGTATTTATTATTTAAAAATTGAAACTTACATTTACAAAATCACCACCGGCTATCGTGTTGCGCTCTACCCCAAATAGCGGTTTACCCGCAATTACAGGACACTTGTTCTATACTCTCTACTAGAGATGTGAGTTTGTATTATACAGCGGTATAAAACTGTATAGTGTATTATACGAGGTATTATACACATGGTATAAAAAAAAATAAGGTGTTATTTTTAGTTATTAAAATGATTTAAGATAATTAAATATTACCCATTTTGATATGCAAATAATGAAGTAATAAGCCTATACTATAATACAATGATTGGCTTATTGCCATTTAATATTTATACAATTTTAGTAACTCAAATATTAATTTTTTAAAGGTTTCTATATAGAATGGATCTCCTATAAAATACAGTATGATTATAAAAATTAAAAATATAAAGTATAATATTGTAATCATGTTTATTTAGCATTCAGGTGTTAAAAATGACTTAAATCAATTTATTGTACTATTATAATATTGTAAATTTAGGTACAATGTGATAGTACCTTTTTTTTTTTTTTGAAGTTATACTTCTTTACGCACGGTAGTGAGGAAAAAAAAGCGAACGGGCGGCGTACGAACGCGAAAGCGTACATGTCCGTAAATAAATAAATATTGTCATGGTAATGTTGTTTTATTATACCTATATTATAATATATATAAAAAACAGTAAGCTGATTGACTGCTATCAACGCACAGCTCAAATCATTGGACGGATCTGGCTGAAATTTGGCATACAGTTAGTTATTATGATGTAGACGTGCGCTAAGAGAGGATTTTTCGAAATTCGCATTTTAAATAGGTGCTCAAACAGGGACATTGAGATTCAAGATGGAAATTGGAAATTTTATTTTTATTTATTAATTAGTTGCCATTGGTTACAGTCTACATTAGAAATTAGCATTTATTTATTGGTTGCCATATGGTTATTCCAGTGGCGTGGCGTGGGTATTAAAAAGATGTAAGCAGTGAAATTTTTTTTCAAAAGTGATTAGAATATAGGTACTATACCTAAATACCTAATTATAAATTATGTATAAAAAAATGTTATCCTTTTAAAATTTTTAATATTTTTAAAAATATACTAGTTGTACAAATCAAATTGGAGAAAATAAAGAAATTGAAGTATAAATACTTCAAAAGTCTATTAGGCGAATGACAGTGACAGTGTACCTAAAAACGACTTCAGTCTACAACGCGTCGAGCTACGTACTGCCGTACTGGTCGCTTCTTGTTTCTCGCGTAAGCAAAATCAAATGTGCTTACAAACGCTAGTTAAATACGTGACCCCCACTATGGCATTATAGACTATTCGAAAACAACAGTTGCGCGTAAGCAATTTCAGAATGTGTTACACTGTATATCGTATTATGATTATTGATTATGCAGTTAACATAATACAGAATGGATTAAAAATAGACCTACAATCGATGATTTTCTTAAAATAGTTGGTAATCAGTAGACAGCGTACGACGGGTCGGGGGCAGTCTTAGATCATATACAATGGATGGAGTCATAGCATACTACGCGTCTACGCGTATAAAATGAGTTGATGCCAACATTACTGTAGGACCTGTGACATCTGCGCATGCGTGACTGCTTATCATAATACATCAATCTGTTTATCTTAACTGCGCGTCTGCAGTGCGACTCTGCACTCTGCGTCTCTGTGCCACACATTAATGATAAGAGACCATGCACATGCGCATATCACCGAGGTCCTACAATGATGTTGGCTTCACAAATAGTTCGTATGGCTCTATCCATTGTATATGATCTAAGGGGGCAGTTGTCCGAAAAATGATAAAGACCCGGATCGAAAGACAGCGGCATAAAATGTATTGCCAACATTGAATTTCTAAAAATTATATTATACAATTATATTTTTGTTTGTGGGGTTTCACTGTTCCACTGAATGATAATTATTATATTATTTGATAATAATTATATTTTATTTTATCTATAATATACCAGATTTTGATAACAGAGACATAAAATTTCCCGCATAAAAAATATTTAAAAATTAAATAACAGCATTTCCAACATACAAATACAAAAATTTTAATTTAAAATATCTAAAAACCTAACTACCACTTAAAAATAAAAAGTTATAAAAAGCATATGTACTAAGTAGACTCAGTCTTGTTAAGAATACTTTTCAAATGTATTTAAATACTTGGTGTAATTTGTATTTAAAATACTTTATTTTAAAATCAATAAATGAATAATTAATAATCAATAATTCAATCAATTCAATGACTATAGTCGACTATAACCACTACTATCCATGTCATGAAGTACTATTATTGATTATTTTCTTTAATCAAGCCAACCAAACCATTTTATGTATCCCTCCATAAGGACAATCTTATTGTAAAAATATTTTATACAGTTTTAGTATTTTACATATTAAAATAAATATGACAAGATTAAAAGTTCAACAACATTATTACCAATATCTTATATTCAAATTATAAACTACTACCACTGTACCACCCATTAAATAAGAAGAAAGACTATTTAAAGATTCAAGATAAATGCCAATCCAACCAGTGGTGGTCAGTGTCTTGTATGCCATGGTATAATATGGGAGTGAGAAGCCGATAGGGGTTTCAGTGTTCAGTCACTCTGTTATCTGCTTGTAATTTGGCGAAACCTTATTTATAAATGATCAGATGTTAGAACGATTTTAAAATATTATAAACAAAATTTAAAATAGTACATTCCGAATTGTTAGTAATTGGAATTTGGAGTAGACCACGAAAAGGTAAAAAAGTATTTAGTATTCTAGAATAAAAATACAAATAAAAAGTATTTTTTAAGTATTTAAAATACATTAGTCAAAAAGTATTTGAAAAGTATTTGAAATGCAAAAAAAGTATTCGAATACTTAACAAGACTGTAAGTAGTATTGGATAAATTGCTGCATATCTATTTAAAGCTTACAATAAATTAAGTATTGACTAAAATATATTTAGTTAGTAATCGATTTAGTGTTGTACACTAGTCAAATAGTATACAAATTATAAAAAACAAATCAGTATGCATTATTAATCATTAATCATTATATTTATTGTGTTAACTCAATACAATTGTCCATGTATAGTTCATTTAATCCACATCATGATTAGGCGGTGCATGATATTGAAAAAAATGGAAAGTTTATTGCATATTATAACAATTATATTAAAATTCTAACTTTTGGTGTAACAAATTATTCTAATTAATATTCATTGTAAATTAAACTTTGAAAACATCAACTATGTAATTATATGTGTAACTGTATTTACAACTGCATGTGGTATAACTTAATGACATTTTTTCAAGGGTGAACCTAGAAGTTGAAGTTAGATGCCCATTTTGTTCATTAAACCACCATATGGAAACCGTTTTTCCAGAAGAAGTTTTTCCAAACAGAATAATCTCCTAAATGACTTGGGTACATGCATACACCAGTTCCTGTATCTTGCTGACTAAAATTGAAAAAAAGAAAACAACAATATTAATTTAACTATTTTTAAATTGTATTAATTTAAAGGCTCAATATCATATTAAAAATCAATGTAGTAAAATAGTAACCAATCAATATCATTCATAGTCCCAACACATAGTTTGTTCCAATATAATATAGCAAACATCCTTGTGTTATAGTTGTGAACTTTTAGCGTATATACTTGCATTATTTAAAATAAAATAAAATAATAACAATATAAACCTGAAACTTTTTAATATTATGAATAATTAGTAACTCTTTCACCATTTACCATTACTATACAATTTAATAGTAAGGGCCATATTCATATACGATGCTTAAGAATAAGTATTGCTTAAGTTAATTTTGGTAATTTAAAAAATGTAAAAATTGTGATAGGAACTAAAAGCAATGCCTAAAGTAGTTCTCGAACATCATCAGTTTAAGTATTACTATTTCTTTTCTTATGCTAAATCAAGGTGTCGTTTATGAATCTCATTTGAGTCGTTAGTAGATATGACTTGAGCAATAAATTAAGCACCGCCTATGAATACTGTCCTAAACAATTACAAAACCTCAGGTGTTAAATCCACATCTGACTGCAACTTTGTAAGATAAATAATTATTGTTCTAATGTATCTGTTAAGTTGTTTCAGATGTATCATAACCAATAAGTAATACATTATATCATGAATTTTAATACTTTACAGAACTTACATGATTTGAGTTATGAAGGTTTGAATGTGATTGTTGTAGCTTGTAAATAACATATTAAGTTTAAATACATATTAGGTTTTAATTCTTTGTATATACATTTTACCTAGAAATAATACACTGTTGTATAACATAAAATTTACATAATACGCAAGCAGGTTAGTAGCCAAAAACTATGTAGGAGTTAAGAAAATCACATTTAAGGTGAACTGTTCAAATTTGTAATTTGTATACTGCAAATGATAGTGAACATTTACATTTTGTTTAATTATACAAAACCTACTTAAAAAGTAAAAATAAATTAATAAATTAATAAAAAAAATTAAAAAATATTAACGAATAATTATTAATTACAATCAAAGTGTATTGATTACAATATTTACATGTTATGAATTTAACATAACCTCAATTATTGTTTACTGATATTTTAAGTGGTAACCGTCTAAAACTTGAACTGTGGTTAAACTAATTAATAATTCGTTATCATAATTTACAATCTAAGATTAATTGATAAAGAGAAAACTCTACGATTTTTTGGTTTTTTTATGATTTTTGTAATCTATCTATTTAACAACTGGAAAATTCGTTACACCGACCATTTAAATGGAATCTCCATAAAATTCTCTATCGATAAACTTTAGATTTCACCATTTCTCGTTATCCTATGTGGGATTAATCTCATCCACAAACAGACGACCACAATAGTTCTGAATAGAGTGCATACCTAATATTATAATATACACGTGTCATTTACTAATTTACTATGCGTTTATACCAGCTATTGTCCAGCGTTAGTAAATTTCAAGACATGTCATGTTATAGTATTATAGCAAAATACAATTAGTTATATTCATTTTCGAGACGTATAGGTAGGTAGGTAGGTACATCATAAACTTTGATGATGAAATTTAATTTAACTAATTAATTATATAAACAATTGTTCATGTTTAACACTCTTTAATAGATTAATTTTATTGTCGATATGATTATATGAATAGGTAACTACTTCTAGGAAAACTACTGACATAGAAAGTTGCATGTTCCTGGCGTAGTTACCAACTAACGTATAAATATGTACCTACCTAATAGTTTTTAAAGGCCAATAAATCATTTATAAGTTGTAGATGACGTTCATATAAGATAATATCATACTTTTAAGTTCCCAAACGTTTCGGTTAAGGCCCTTCTAAAACGTACTCCCGGAGCCGGGGGTCCTCGAACACCCCCCTAGGTGTATTTTGGAAAAGGTTTAGTTTTTGTATGACGTTTCTGAAACTCAAGATTTGTATAGTTTGGAGGTCGGATCAAATTCAGCGTCTTGTGGTTCGGGAGTTATGATTTTTAAAGTGTTTTTTGTACGTAGAAAATTACGTATTTACGTGTTTTTTAGATTTTTTTTTTCGTTTGATCACTACAAAATTCTAGAATCTGAACAATCGTCGTACGAGGATTCAAAAAACCTCTATGGTCAAAATACGTACGACCATTATTTCGCCCGCAATCGTAGTAGCAAAAAGTTAGAAAACAAATTATGCTATTTTTCGTATTATCAAGGCGTCTCTTGTGGTATACGTCTGTGTAACGTATCAAGTAATATTTATTTTGAACTTTTTTTCACACTTATTTTTGTAGGCGTGTAGCTCATTATTCATTAATGTAAATCGATAGGTATATAAGAATAAAATATTAAAACCTATAAAATAATAGGTCAATTCACTCTAATATATGTATTTGAGCTAACAACACAAAATTGGATGTATATTTTGAAGTACTAGCTCCTTCAAAATAAGTCGTATCGTTATGAAACCTTCAAGGATCGAAGCAGTCAACCCTCGAAATCAAATTTATTGTCTCAAAAAAGCCGCGACTCGATTTTAAGTTTGAGAAATTGGCAAAAGAAAATTTCCCGCCAATTTTTTTTTTGAATAATTTAAATTTTTACCTCAACATTTACCCCCTTAATATTTGAGTTAATGAACTTTTAAAAACTCGCAAATGATCTAGGGACGCTTCTGCTTCGATCCTTGAAGGTTTCATAACGATACGACTTATATTGAAGGATTAAGGTTATCGAAATATTACGAATTTGAAAAACCTACCCAAAAAATTAAATCCTTCAATATAAGTCGTATCGTTATGAAACCTTCAAGGATCGAAGCAGAAGCGTCCCTAGATCATTTGCGAGTTTTTAAAAGTTCATTAACTCAAATATTAAGGGGGTAAATGTGGGTTGCTACTACTGCCACGATAGTTCACTGCCACGATAATATAATATTATAATGCTCCGAACATATTACTCCGAATGTAAAATGCTACGAATACAAGTTATCCGATTATATACAACTACGAAGGTAGATCAAACTACTCCGATATTATTAATATCTTCGACCATATAAACTAATAGACGCGGCGTATGGTAAATATATTGACGCCAACATCTGTCACTGTGTGACGTCACGTTTGGGCAATACCGTCGTAATCGTATACTCACCGTATAGAATATAGCCAACGCTATTCCAATCTTTTGACGCTCATTATTTTAATAATATAATATTTTTATTAATTACAATATTATTGACGTATTGTCTTTTGTGGATAGTAATATTGTATAATATAACAGTGGCTAATCCGTTATCCCGATAAATAATTGATACCTAAATTCAGTGGCGCCGAACGCGTACTTTTATGGGGCGGTTCGCCCCAGTATTTTATTAGGTGGGTGGTGGGTGTCGGGTGGATGGGTCTTGTGTGGATGGGTGTCAGGGTGTATACATTGAAAGTATTGACACTTAAGTTTGTAAATCTTAGAGGTATACTAATTACGCAACAGCCGATCAGTAGACAATAGGATACTATGATGCGATAAAAGGATACCCTGACATTTTCTGTCCTCACTTCTTCTCATCAATGCACATAATTTATACTATCCATCAATATATTTGATATTAAAAACATGCTGAAGATAAATATTTAGGTGTTTAAAAGTGATTATATTTGCAAATCACATCTTATGAAGTTTTTAAAATATTTCAATTACCAACGGGTCTACGAAACCTTTTTGAAACATATCTTTTTTAAATAACAGTGTTTTAAAAAATTAAATGAATAATTTTTTGTTTTAATATTATAGATTTATTTGCATAATACATTAATACGTATGTCGTATTTAATTTTTATATACTGCTATGCAGTTGTAGGTAAGCAAGAGGTATCATTTATGCGTAATTATAATTTTCGGTATTATGATGTATTGATTAAACAAATTTTTACTCGATCATATTGTTTATTAATCTGTGCTATTTCAAGCAATAAATATTATCATATTTTAAAATAGCTTTCAATAGACAGTGCTGATCGTAGTACGGCCCCTGGCCGGCGGTCGTCACGCGTCGGGGTTATCCAAAACAATCAATGCTATAAATATACGGCCGTATTTAACACAAAATCGAATAACCAAAACCGTGTTTAATAAGAAATCTGTTATTCGGAGATTCTGAACTCTGAAGTTCAGATCATATATTATAGTCCAGTCAATGAATGACCCAAAATGAGGTGTAGAGTGCGTGAGCAGGTAACTTAGCGATTCCTTCAGAAACTTGTTCGGGGGGCTTAGGGTATTAACATACTAAAAGTCCTGACACCTAGGTGGTGAGCCGGAGGGGGGGAGGGGGGTTAAAGTTGCGCTTTTTGGGTTTTTCGCTTATATCTCGTAAACGGTGCATCGGAGAAAAATTTTTTTAAATAACAAAATAAAGCTCATGAAATTATCTAAAACTTTTATATTGTATGTTTTTTTCGAATTCACAACCGTTTTAGAGCTACACCTTCGAAAAAAGTAGAATATTACAAAAAAAACCATTTTACCTCACTATATTCATAAAACAATCCATCATATTATCTACCATATTCGTTTTTTTCATTTCTTACTCTGCCACCCCTTTCCTTGGATGATCCTCCCTCAAAAAACATCAAGATTAGGGCATTTGTGTTTATTAAAAAATTAATATATGCATAAATTGATTTTTTAATTTTTTTTCAATTTATTCTTGCAATAAAAATGTTATACAACATATTATATTACATATTCTACTTATTACTTATATAAATTTAAACTAAATCACCATTTGTTCATAAAATCATAATTTCCATCCAACTTCTAAAAATATTAATAGCGATTATAAACTCAATGATAGACTATAAGGAACAAATGCACTTTACCACGCCCCTCACGAATTTCGATTTTTTTTTTTTAAAAGACGTGTTTTTCAACGCTGATTTCGAAACGGTTTGAATTTTTGTGCGGAAACCATTATTTTGGAAGTTATAGCCTTCCAAAGTTTGCGATTTTACGTTTATACGCATGCGCTCAACACCACTATGCATTACCGCCGCACGGAGCGTGTATAACCTATTTAAATTCTTTTTACGGGGACAATAATTTTAAAGTTGAAATTCAATTTTTTTATTTTATTGTATATTGTACTTTTACACAATGTTAAATATTTAATAAACAATATTATCATCAGTTTCTTCATCTGTTTCTTCATCTGTTTCTTCATTATCATCTGTATCACTTGAGTTTTGCTCAACATTAATTGGAACATTTGCGTTGTACAAATGTCCAGCTAATTTGAAAAACTCTATTAAGGCGTCATTTTTATTTTTAATTTGTTTTAAAAACATGTGTTTAGCGAGATATCCTCCTATAAAATCTTTCTTCCTATGATATTGAGGTAGCGAAAATTTGGCATGTCTCCAAAGGCCTTCAATCGTATTTGTATGCTGCTGTGTTTCGGGATCTTTAAAATTAATACTATGATTAACCTTAAAATGCACATATCCCTCGTCATTCAAACAGTCGTATGCCTAATATATTTAAGTATTAAAAAATATTAAATTTATTAAATTTTAAATAATTACCTTCCAACAGTCAGAAATGATCGTTGTCCCTGGTAAAATCCACTCTTTTATAATGTTGAGTAATGTCGTTTTGTCTCTTTTCTCCACTGGGACAAGAAAACATTTATTGGTCCCTCGCTCGACACCTCCAAATACCCACTGACCTTCAACTGCGTGCCCCCTATGGTATTTCCGCTTTCCAAATTTACTTTCGTCAATTTCCACTTCAACACCCACTCCACCGATTTTAACTTTATGAGC
Organism: Macrosiphum euphorbiae; assembly: GCA_949089665.1. Lineage (NCBI taxonomy): Eukaryota > Metazoa > Arthropoda > Insecta > Hemiptera > Aphididae > Macrosiphum > Macrosiphum euphorbiae. The sequence goes on along the minus strand of CARXXK010000002.1, from coordinate 86,904,466 downwards.
AACTAGTCCATCATACATAACTTCTCGACAGAAATTTGACCAATCAACAATAGTATGACGGCTAATTTCTAACTCACTCATAATGAATGACTGCGTGGTGTGTTGGAGGCACAAATAAGACAACGCAACTATCTTAAATATTGAAAGGTGTGACTTTTCGAAAAATGTATTTTTCCTCATCGATACCTGATAGTTACACTTAGTAGCTTTTTGATTCCTAACCGAACATTTCTCACGGCACCTGGGTTAAAAAAGGATCGATTTAGAACGTACTCACTAGATAGCCAGATAGGTACTTACCTCCAAACAAAGCCATCAATAGAATCATTCCGTGGCACTAGTTTTAAATTATGACCACGAGGGCATTTGTATTCTCCACTTTTTGGAATTAAATTCCACTCTTGGAGTAGAATAATAATATCCTCATTAATTTTCCCGGAGGTTTCGCAATTAAATATTTTAAAAATTTTTAAAAGATTTAAATTTGACATAATAACAGTAAACTTTTTAAATATATTAAAATAAAATTTCTTAAAAATGACCTACTCGCTATTGCACTTTCGGGCAGACTGATTTTATCGTATTTATCGTACTAAGTACCTTATAATTATTTTAAAAATTAAATATTATATAATATAACTGCTATGCATTGTAATTGGGATATTTAAAAAAACAAACAAAATTGCACATTTTAATTGGTCTTCGTTCTATTTTTATATCAATATCGCTATTTTATAACTATTTCATTATAACTAAATTGTATATTATTACAAATATTGTTATATTCAATTATCTTGATGATAATTATATCAGGTAGATATGCTAATGAGTATATTGTAGTACCTACTATACCTATATACCTCCGCTCCGCAAATCGAAAATATCCCCCGACTTGCTGTGCAACACCTCCCCAAGTGGGTCACAGGGTTGAGAAAATTGCATTTTTGTTGCACCGAGCCACCAATTTGAAAAAAACATCGTACAGTGATGTGGTGCTAGCGGCACTCGTCGCTACGCTCCTCGGCGCCGTCGCTCCGCTCCGCAAATCGAAAATATCCCCCGACTTGCTGTGCAACACCTCCCCAAGTGGGTCACAGGGTTGAGAAAATTGCATTTTTGTTGCACCGAGCCACCAATTTGAAAAAAACATCGTACAGTGATGCGGTGCTAGCGGCACTCGTCGCTACGCTCCTCGGCGCCGTCGCTCCGCTCCGCAAATCGAAAATATCCCCCGACTTGCTGTGCAACACCTCCCCAAGTGGGTCACAGGGTTAAGAAAATTGCATTTTTGTTGCAGTTATGTTGTATAGTATGGGCAGTGATCCCTTGTTAGCGGCACTCCGCGCGGTAATCTAGTAGTGTTGCGCGCATGCGTATAAACGTAAAATCGTTAACTTTGGGAGGCTATAACTTCCAAAATAATGGTTTCCGCACAAAAATTCAAACAGTTTCGAAATCAGCGTTGAAAAACACGTCTTTTTTTTAAAAAAAAAATCGAAATTCGTGAGGGGCGTGGTAAAGTGCATTTTAGCCGACTATAATATTGTTGGCTAGTAATAAATATAGATATAAATATATAATAGTAAATATTTGGAAATGTTCGAGTGTTCAACTTGTCATTCCGTTACCCGTATGTCTATATAATATTACTAGCTGATCCCCGTGTACTTCGTCTCCCGATAAATGTATCAACTCAATATGACTCAAACTTTGTTCAATTCGTTATTCAATATTCGGTGTATGGTGTTCAAAATTTATCTTATCTTTTCCGTTGCCCTTAATAAAAATTCTGAATCGCAGCAGTACATTATCAGGTAGGCAATCTACCTGCGGTAGATCGCGGACCCCGTGCTGTTTATACGGAAGTGTATGATTTAACTCTAAAGTATCAAAGTTATATCAAGTTTATTTTGATATAATACGGTGGATTAATATAACAAATTTGGTTGCTCGTAAAAAATCGCAACTCTTAAAAAAATTATGATTGTTGAACTCCTTTTGGGTGTAACTTGCTGCGGTAAGTGCAACTCAGCCACCTTGGTAGGCAATGTTCAATATTTCGATTTGATGCAAGCTTGTACCTGATCTGCCCGAATAACCAATGGCAACCAATAAATAAATGCTAATTTCTACTGTAGACTGTAACCAATGGCAACTATTAATAAATAAAAATAAAATTTCCAATTTCCATCGTGAATCTCAATGTCCCTGTTTGAGCACCTATTTAAAATGCGAATTTTCGCAAATCCTTTCTTATTGCACGGTGAAAATATGAGAAGAACCTCTATTCCAAATTTCAAGTCCGTACGTTGAGTAGTTTTTGAGATACAGCGATCAGTGAGTCAGTGGTATTTGGATTTTATATGTATAGATAACTAATTATTGACTAACATTATCGGACTTTATTTATGCCTAAAACCTGCTCCGTGATATGATATTGTATGATTGGAAAAAGTGGCTGCCGGAAAGCAATGCTGTCTTGTTCTGCAGCGTGCCTCCACTGCCAAGGTAAATGCATGAACAGCGTGCCTGTTGAAGTTGAGGGCGATGAAGAGCAAGAGGCACCCATTACTACAGACAAAGATGCAATGGATGAACAACCTGGGCCCTCAAATTCAAAGAAAATGAAAATATGGTTGCATGTAAAATTAAGAATTACTTGAGAACTACTTATCTGTAAAATAAAGTGTGTATTATCATTATTTTTGTCTGTTTTACTTCTTAAAAGTGTGGCCACATATATTATTACATAAACGAACAAAGGTTGTGGGTCAAGAATATGATATATACATTTTCTGAAAATTGCAAAATGTTATGAAAGTTGTAAAATAGCTATAAATTTAGGCAGCTTGGAGATTAACAATTAATATATGTGTATATATTCTGAAAGTGAATTTAAATATCTACAACTTCTTTTCTATGCATATTTTTAGTTTATGAATAGGTTTAGACAATATGATGGATTGTTTTATGAATATAGGGAGGTAAATGGTTTTTTTTTTGTAATATTCTACTTTTTTCGAAGGTGTAGCTCGAAAACGGTTGTGAATTCGAAAAAAACATATGATATAAAAGTTTTAGATAATTTCATGAGCTTTATTTTGTTATTTAAAAAAATTTTCCTCCGATGCACCGTTTACGAGATATAAGCGAAAAACCCAAAAAGCGCAACTTTAACCCCCCTCCCCCCCCTCCGGCTCACCACCTAGGTGTCAGGACTTTTAGTATGTTAATACCCTAAGCCCCCCGAACAAGTTTCTGAAGGAATCGCTAAATTACCTGCTCACGCACTCTACACTTCATTACTTGACTGGACTAATTATGTTTTCTTGCTATATTTTTATTGTTTAGTGCGTTGTTCGTCTAATCGTCTCCACTATTTAATCGTTACTATTTAGTTTGATAATAGATAATATCATCTAGTAAAATATTATAAAGCAGTAAAGCATTGAAAATAATATAAATGTGATAATAATTATTTCTGTCTTATTCTTTATTAGTTGTTTTCTTTTTAGATACTACTAATAACAGGTTGCCTTCCTGAATACCTACTCTGATCTTAAGATGAGAAACAGTTACTGACAAAAAAAGCGAAAAAAAAAAATAAAGTGTTAAAAATATTAAAAATGTAGGTGTAACGATAATATCTGTAGGCTGTAAAGTTGACATTTAAATGGTTGCTTGAGATTTTATAATATGCAACAGTGACAAGGGTTGAGGTATGATAAAATGATAAGTACAGTTACTTTGGTAATTGTACAGTTACTATGGTACTTTGGGTACAAAAATTAATATACCGATAGGTATAATGTGTCTATTAGTAACTATTAACTAGTTGTTCTATGTAAGTATTAATAATTGATCAGAACGTAACAGGTTAAATAGCGAGCGAAGCGAGCGGCTTTGTGATAGTTGAATCTTGTAGGTGGTGGTGGTAAGTAATTTTAAACTTTGCCCCACCAAATGAAATACAAGTCGGCGCCACTGCCTAAATTAACTGGCTTAGGTACCTACAACTGTCTGTTTCACTTCTCTTATAGGTATAATGGATTGTTTAATATTTAGTTATTACTAGAATATAATTATTAAACTCTAATCTCTATATACATATGAACATAATATATTTATAATAGGTAATATAATTTCTAGGTCTCACATTCAATAAAAATCACGATATAGTAAAATATTATAGTATTATACAATTAAAAAGACTATAAATATGATCTTATTCTTAAAAACTATACAGTTTTGAAATATGCACAAATAAGCTCTAAAATACCAACCTTTAAAATAATTAGTATTTTTAACCGAACCTCCATGATACATTTTGTACTTAGCAGTTTAGCACTCACTATATTATGTCTATATACGATCACTGGTCGAAAAGTAAATGATGCAATTATGTAGGTACCTAAAAATCCAAACCAGGAAATAAAATATTTTTGATTTTATTTAAAATTATTGTCAATAAAATAAAAACCCAACATTTTTTTATACAGATATTATTATTATATTTAGTTAATTACTTAATATTGTTAATATATTTAATATTATATTATACATAATAAATCAATTAATTTTGTAAATTGTAGTGACGATGACGTAGTAATTCTACTTTATTTAAAATTAAAGTTAATTTTATTGATTAGAAAATAAAATCTGTTTGGTTAATACACTAGCTGCGAACACGTTTATTATTTCGTAAATCATTGATGAAATCTTAATTTTAAATATTGGGCAATTATAATTTTTACCAAAAATATTACATAATTTCCTTGAGCGTCCTCATCAAACATATGATCATGAAAACACTTAAAAACGGATTTATTCATATTTCGTAAACATTTGATCACTAATATCTCAATTATGTTTTCCTTATTTAAATTAGCTGTTCCTTCAATTATTCTGAATTCTGATTTGGCTAGTTTACACAAATAAATAACACCAGGTGAAGCATTTATGAGTCCGGTGTGTGGGTTTGAGGAATATTGTTTCAGAGTCACAAGTCGAGATCTGTGATCAGTTGAAGTTAAAGCACAAATACAAGGATTGCATTTAACAACTTTTTTTACTTGCCTAACTACAAATCCAGATAGATGTATAAACTTTAAAGTTTAAATGAATAGTAGTAAGGTAGTTTATATTAAATTAAATTAAATTAAGAATACCTAGTTGATAATTTTTTTGGACTTACCCATGAAAAGACCCATTTTTTTTTTAATAATAATATAATACTTAAAATCTACTTATATATATTATTATTTATTACCAATGAACCAATTTTAAATTATTTTTATTACTTATAGTGTTATAAATTATTAGTTAGGTATTACGTATAATTAAAAAAAATCAATATTAGTATATATTTACTACGACAAGTCGATTACTCGGGTTATTATCAGTATTATTTAGTACATATTAGTATATTACTTATTATTCATAATATAATCATAGTATAATATTATTTGTTATTTTGCCCAAACGTGACGTCATATCACTAAACATGTGGGCTACAAAATTGTTCCTATACAAGTATATGATAAGGCGCGTCTATTAGTTTATATGGTCGAAGATTAATATTATATTATTATCATTGATAAACTGTAATATCAATTTATATTACCATAATTGATAATATTAGTGTTATTAATTAATTTATTAATTTATTTTAATGTAAAAGGGATGTACATGAACCCAATAACAAATTAATAGTTATTACTTATTACATTAGTAAACTTAAATCTATTTAGTTGACTGTAATGGCAGTAATATAAACACAAAAACAAATAAAAGAATTATAAAATAATAATAATAATAATAATAATATCTTGAATAATAATACAAATAATAATATCTTAATATAATAAAAAAAAAATATTAAATAATAAATAATATAAATTATAAAATAATATATATACCTAATATAATACTTATATGTATAATGGGTAATATAATCACAAAAACCATAAAAAGCATGAAAATTAAACAAATCAACCTGGACATCATTAACTAATTTCATTAATCTATTTAAAGGCGAGACAAGTGCATAAGTTGTCCTTTGAAATTGAATGTAAAACTTTTTTTTAGATCTAGCCGTTATGCCGTTATGGTTCTGTGATACAACCACTGAACCACAGGTCACAGATGATATGCAAAACATCGAATTTTTGTTGGATGATTATTATAAGAAAGTATTTAACTTGTATATTCCTATATTATAGGTTTTGAAATTGGAATATGTACTAGATTAGTGATTACGTATTTACGTACCTACTTATAGAATATTATGTAAATATTTCACTGATGAAGTGATGAATACATGCTTATATTATAATAATTATAAATTGTGTTGCACTGGTATCATTAATTATAATATATTTATATATATCAGTATAGGTACCACAAACTATATTCATATTATAGTCCGCGTATACATCCACTAACATATAAATATATACCTAATATATAATAATGTACCTATATATTAATATATTATTATGTTTATAATATTGTATTGGTAAATTTTGATTAAGATGATAATAAATTATCTATTCAATGTTACTCAAATTGATGATTTATTACCAATTTGCATGAATTAATCATTCAAATATTCAATTATTACAAGCATATAACTGAGGTAAATTGAGATAGTGGCAAAGAACAACTGAAAATTGAAATGTTAAAAAGGTGGATAAGTTGTAATGATGATCATGCTGAGTCATTGTAATGGATGTCGGATGTGTTAAATCGTTAAATGTATTTGAATTCAATGATAAATCATATTGTGAACGTAAAACGATTCTGATCAGTGTCGGCCTGGGATATAAAGGGCCCAAGAGGCAAATTATTCAAAGGGCCTCTCAAAAATACCAAACCTCAAAAAAATATTTAAAAAAAAATTTGTAGATATTTATCACATAATATGGATTGATATATATATATAGTAATATAATATCGATAAGACATCACAGTACATGTTTCAACATAATTATGGATTCTAAAATTATCATATAATTTTATTATTACCGCGGACTGAGATAATATTATGATTTTAATATTATTAAAATAATAAAATGTATAATATTATACTATTATTATAAAATTGTGTAATGGATCCCAAAGCATACCACTGGGCTATATATAGTAGGTAAATTTTGGTAAATAATTTCATTTATTTCTTGAAAAATACGTGTCGGGGTCTCGGACACTGATTCTGACTGGAGACGTTGTTACAGCCGAGCGTACTTGCTTGTATAAATAATCAAATTTAATAGTTAAAATAAAAATTAATAAAATCATAAATATCTCATTGCTATAAATAGCGTAACATTCCACTGAGCTTTTTATTTTTGATAGAGGTAGTGAAACTTGTTGGGAACCTTCTATAGTTCTATTAAAATTTCAAAAGTTAGCTATGAACAGAAAAACAATTATGAATTTCTACCTGAAAAATAAATGACAAAATTTGAAAATTTTTCTCGTGACTATAAATAGCTCATAAGTCATAAAGAGTAAACATTTTTTGAAAATATTACAATACATAAAAATGGTCTTATTAACTCATTTTAACATTTGTTGAAAATTTCAAGTGTCCATGATTATTAGTTTTTGTATTAGGTACAACAAAATATCAAAAATTTATAAATAAAAAACTCGTTAATTTACTGATGAATATCATAAAAATGTTAAATTCACGCGCTCATAAAAAGTTAATGTTACTTTCCGGTAAACTTTTTTAGATTCTGAGTGAAACGATGAATGTATTGATTTTACAATGATGTGTGTTTTTATATTTTTTTTTAATTTTTAATTTTTTTATTTTTGTGTCTGTGTACACGATAAGTAGTCGAAATAATGCTTCGATTTTCGACTTCAGTATCTTGTTCGATTGGAAAGTGAATATCGCTGGTGCATTGGGGAGGTCAAAATTTAAAATTCCCAGTACTTTTCAAAAGCTCCAAGAAAAATTAAGGAAAAACGGGAATTTTTACGCAAAATCGATTTTTCAGAAAATTGAATTTGGTTTTTGGTGTAACTTTAAAACAAATGACCGTAGATACATGAAATTTTCACTGGTTGTTTATATTTGCATTTTCTATATACAATAACATTTTCAAAATATTTTGATTTATTTTGAACTGTTTAGAGACATTTTCATTTTTCATTTTTTTTAGTTTTTTTTTCTAGAAATATCAATAAAATTTTATTTGTTGGATAAAAAAACTTGAAAATTTAATAGAAGGCTCCTAGTATATTTTTTCAAAGGCAGATGAAAAATATTAAAAATCGTTAGTCACAGTTTTTTTTTATAAGCATTTAAAGTTCAAAAATTGACAAAATATGGAAAAATCACGAAAATTAGCAAATTATTTTGAGTTAAGAATTCGTAAAAATTTTTCTTTTTAAATCTAAGATTTGAAAATGTAATACAAGATTACTCATAAGTTTGTCTACCTTTATCAATAAAAAAATCTCTACCGGACAGTCAAATTAAATTTTGATGAGCGTTTGAAATTCAAATTTTTACAACATTTGATATTCATTCGATTTCTCATGTAGCGATTTCCTTATTTTGTTGTTATTCATAAACGAATAACTATAGATACATGAAAATTTCATTGAATGTTTATATTAGCATTTCCTATACACCATACAATTTTGAAAATATTTTGACTCTTTTTGAGCTGTTTACGGATATTTTCATTTTTCAATTTTTTTAGTTTTTTTTCTATGAATATCAATAAAGTTTTATCTGTTGGGCCAAAAAGTGTATAAATTTAATACAAGGCTCCTGGTATAATGTTACAATATCAGTTGAAAAATATTAAAAATACATAGGCACATTTTTTTTTTATAAGCATTTAAACATCGAATTTCGACAGAATTTTTCAAAATCTCGAAAATTATTAATCATCGTAATTAATAAATTATAAAATGTTCAGTTTTTATAGCTAAGGGTTGCAAATTTAAAACAAAGGTTCTCATAAATATTTCATACTGTAACCAAAAAATCTAAAAAATATATGAAAACAGTTATTTTTTACAGACATTTTAAATTCAAATTTGGACGAAATTACATATTAAAATCAATATTAACGATCTTTGTTATTGTTGCAATTTAAAAATATTATTCGGGGATATATGAAACTGAAAAATCAAAATATTATGGCCTATCCATACAATCTAACATAGTATAAGGAATAAGAAGTATGCTCATGATAAGACTGTGCATATTTTAAGGAATTTATGAAGAAATTCCATATAATTTAATTCCATAGATAATATATATATAATATGTCTTAAACCTAGACTGACATACCGTCTTCGCTCAGAATCGTTTTTCTTATACAATGATATTGTATCATTGAATTCAAATTTAATAGCATCCATTATACAGTGACCCACTTGTAACCTACTGTACAGCAGAGCGACATCCACTTACCCACCTTTTTTTTTTTGAAGTAAGACCATGACCATTTAAGGGAGTCTTCTATAAAAATGTCTAATGTTAGGTATGAAAGGAATAACTTTTATGAATTGAAATTAACTGAAAAATAGTTTGAAAGTGTTCGAAATGTTTATGAATGTTGTAAATTTTTAGTTTTTATTGAGAATAATAGAAAAACAATTTACAAAATTCGAAAAATTTCGAAAATTTTACCATTTATATTAAATGCTTATATAAATATTTGGTGAAAATTTCAAGGGTGTACAGTTATTGGATATTGAGTTACACCAAAAAAATTAAATCGATATTTTCAAAAATTGGTTTTGCGTAATAATATTATTTCTTCTTTTAAAACTTTCTTAAATTACTTGGAATTTTTACCTCCCAGAAGAACAAACTAGATTTACTTTTCTATTCGAAAATATGCTAATCTTGAAAACCTGAACATTTTTAGTACCAAAAATGTTGCTAACAGATAAAAAAAAAGAAATTGTAAAACCAATAGGTTATATTTCACTCCGCTCAGGTCTCAGAATCTTTTTTTTTTTATTTATTTTTAAAAGGAATCTACAATCTATACCACTTGGCACAATAAGTAAATGTGAAAACAGATTTTATATATAAATTATTAAAAAAAAAAAATAAAAACATATTGTATACTTAATAACATTTATATATATATAGTGTGACAATTTTGAGGAAAGCACCCATTAGTAACACTTTCATTGGGTCTCAGAATCTAAAAAATAAAAGAGTACCTACTTGCAGGGTAAGCTTGATATAATAAAACATTAAATATTTGATAAAGCATAACAAATAACCATTGTATACCTAAATATATTTGCCAGTTCTGAATTTTGTTTTATTTATAGGTGGTCAAATCTTATAGCTCAACTGACAAGGAACAAATGTCCCATATGATATTCATTATGAAGACAACAGTATATACGATATACCACTCATATTAATTGAGAATATTATTCTTCTTGAATAATTTTAAAATTTGTTATTTATATCCTTTTTTATGTTTCAAATTCAATCATTATAATTCATCCTGATTATAATTAAATATTATCATATTTTACTGAATTATATTATTAGCATAAACTACAAATTGTGTGCACCTACTTTTTTCTTTATATTACTGTTTTTTTTTTTTTATATTGAATAATTTTATGATATAATAAACCTTTTATACTCAGTGAACGTGGAATGAGTCTTAGATTTTTTAAATTTACTTACAAGTTACAACTGAACAAAATGTACAATACAACATGTTTTGTAAAGTAATAGTTAGTATTTCTATACAATCTGTTGTTTTTGCTTGCAAATAATAAATAGGTACCTACTAATAATAATTAAACATTTTGAATCTTGATATTGAATAAACTCACCAAAGTATCAACTACCTATATATTTTAAATAGTAAGTAAATAGGAAGTAGGAACCTGTTACCATTTTTTTTTATTGATATATTTATACCTATTTATAGCTCAAAAAAGTAAAAAAATTTTTATAATTTATAAAAAATGGTGATATAAACATATTATGTTGAAAAGGAGTACTTGACTTGTTCCGGGAGACAATATGGATCATTTGCGAATTATCTTTAAACTACATTTTGCTTAGAAATGTCTAATATAGAAAAATTGCAAATCCAAAACGTACTATTGCCAAAATTAAGAAAATCGTGTTTGAGCATCAGGATCAGAATAAGTAGGTATACATAGATTCTTATTGAAAAAACATCGATAAATCGATTGGCCTCGTCAGAAAAAATCAAAAAGTAGGTTGAACAAATCTATAAATTTATATTTGACAAAAGTTTTGAAACATAATTAGATATCCGGAGAATGGAAAGTTGGTGCATCACCACAACGAACTTCCAATAAATCAATTTTGAGAATATTTACAATTATTATTCAAATACCTAAACAATTTTATTGACATTCTGACTTTAGACAGACTCAGTGTTGGGGAGTAACTTAACTTAAGTTACAAGTTACTGTAACGAAATTACTTTTTAAGTAATTTGATGGTAATTTAATTACATTTTATTGTAAGTAACTTATATGTAATTTAAGTTACTTTTTTGCAATAATTTTTATTAAATTACCTACTCGCTACTTTTTTTTTGGATTATTAAATTTTTTAGAACATATTGATAATATTGTGTGTAGGTAAATATTAAAATATATCATAATATAACTTATAAGTATTTTAATTTATAGGTAAAATTGTCTAAACTGTAATATTTTTGTTATAGCTATTGGCTATTCGACTATAAAGTGTTACTTTTAGAATGGAATTCTTATCTTTACTCTGTGTTGTATCGTCGCGGAAGGCTCATACAGCATTGTTGGAACTATCAATAAATTCGCCGGTTCGAATCTCGGTGACGGGCTGAACTTATCTCTGGCAGACACTTGTCTGGAGAGAGAGGCCGCCATCCCTCGACCGGGCATGGGACCTACGGGTGCCCAATTTGAAATTCTGCCAAGCTTAAACACACGTGTTTACAAAAACCTACAGTATCCTCCCCCACGGTTAAAAACCACCCAATTTTCTACGTTGCTGAGGGTTAGTTAAAAAAAAAAAAAATTAATTAATAAATAAATGTGTGACTTGGCAATACGACTGATAGTAACTTACGCCCGCTGCTACTAGTTCCTGGATGGGTGACCGCCCGGATTCGTAGTAGTAAAAAACTAACACGTGTTTGCATAGATACCGTAACAACCGTAAAAACCGTAACAACACCTTACCATACCAACCTTACCAAACACAGTTCATAATCCCCTACAACAGCTAATGGCCATAGTTGCCGGGCTTAAATTCAATAAAAAAAAAATAATAATAATAGTGTTGCAAGAAAAGTATCATCCGTTAATAATTTCATATTTTTGATTGTCATTATCTATTTAGTTTATGTACCTATTCTTATATTGACAACATGATGATTATTAAGCTCCAGCGATATTTTTGAAAAAAGTAACTTCTATTGTAATTCAGTTACTTTTTAAACTCAAAAGTAATGTAACTTAACCAAATTAAAAAAAAGTAACTTAAAAATAATTTAGTGACAATTTTGATAAGTAATTAGTAATGTAATTTAATTACCAAAAATAAGTAACTTCCCCAACACTCTTTAGTATATAGTTATAAGTTTATAAAATATAACAGTAACCAGAAAGTTTGCAGGGGGGCTAACAGGCTGAAGCCCCCCCCCCATTGCCCGTATTATTATTACTTTAAAAACAAATTTATCAAGTTTCAAAGTTTCAATTGTCTTAAATGCTTATAAAAAATAACCATGGTGCCTATGTATCGTTAATATTTTAGCTGAAATAAAAACTTACGAATTACATTTATACTAGGTTTTTGACCGAATAAATATTTTTTCATTGAAATTTATAGACATTTTAATTAATCAAATACAACCCAAGTGAGGACGATATAACCAAGCTGTTTACCGAACAATTTTAATACATTTCATTTTTTTTTCTCCAATTATTTTAAAAAGCACTGAGCATTTTCAATTTCGACCTCCTAAAAGTACCAACTAGATCCAATTTACTTCCAAAAACATACATCGGCCATCGAAGCTTATGATCAGAGCATATTTTCTACCAGATAAAAGTTGAAAAGTTACAAACATTTTAAAATATCTCATATAAACGTCTGAAATCATCACAAATAATGCAGTTTAGATCGATTTTTGGGAATTTTTTTCGGGAACCTAATAACCTATATATGTATATTTCAATGAGTTAAGCACAATGATGCAATCAGAATTTGTCTACTAGACTTAGTTCCAAGGTTATGAACTTTTAAAGATTGTAATTTTGAGTGTTCTACGTCTACGCAGGTTATTTCACGAACCTACTAGAAAAAGTACACTTTAAAACTTTATTAAAAAGTATGTAAGTAACCCCCTCGCATTCATAATCGTGGCTACGCCACTGATTATAATAGGGATTTAATAAAATATATTTAGGCTGGCAGACCGTCTAATCTCAGAATAGTCTTTCTAGGTAGGTACCTATGTACAGTTGGTAAATTAGCCATAAAATACATTGAATACGTGTACGCGATTTACAGTTGACAAGTAAAATGTTCTGCACAGAATAATATGACTGTAACTTGGTCAATTACGTAGTAAGTATTACGATAAAATTGAATCCTAAGAATTACTCAACTCTACCCAAGTATTGCACAGCGACAATTATTGTATACCCAGTTCGTGGTTTATAAGTAATAAATTTGTTATACGTAAATGCTGGGGATTTAGATTAATTTAGGTTGATATCTACTTCACGTTGAAACGTCTTTCTTTGTACCAGGCAGCAATTTCGAGAATTATTATTTATATTACTTCTCTACAGTCTACATAGACTAGGGTTTTTGGGAGTGCAGAATCAATAAAATATTTTTCATAGTTTTCCGATTTTCGAGTTTCCAAACATTTTGGAATATTCTCGAAACCAAGCAAATGTATACTTTCTCCGTATACTCGGCCTTTCGAAGAAATTAACTTTGCTTATATAAATATTCTGAGGTACCTATAGAACCATTAGCCCCTTCTACTTTTAAGAATTTATCATTGTCATTCCAAATTATTACGTGATAATTTATAGGGGTGGACCGAGGAGGGGATAACACTTTTCTATAGAAGCCACCAGTCGTATGTTATACAGTCTTAATGAAATTAGAGTCAACTCAGTTGTAACTTTGTAAGTAAACAGTAAAGTGTCTTTTGGTTTGATTTTTACTTTTTGATTTTGTTTGATTTTTTCAAGATTTACCAGTATGGCAGGTAAGTCAAAATAATTATTTAAACATTTTTGGACTTGATCAGTGGTAACAAAGTATTAAAATTAAGTTTCAAATATCTTCAATGCTTAGTTTAATTATTAAGAGCTAATAAAAATAATTTTTCATTGATGATTATATTTCTATATTTAAATGTATATAATATAAATATGTTAACTTTCTCAATTACAATTCAAAGTTTTAGTGACAAAAAATAAAATTATTTGTAAATTTAAAACAAATGTTAAACTAGTATTTGCTTAATAATTTTTAATATAAAAATGTATGTACATTTTATTAATATTACATTTTATATATTCATCAGATGAACATGGTGAAAGATTCAGGTCAAGATCTCGGTCACCTCATAGAATGGTCGATATTCTTCTTGGCAATGAAGGAGCTCCATCGAGGAGAGTACCAGGGCTCAGAGGTCACTTGGTATATGCCGATGATGTTGGATACACATATGTGCAAAATCATCAATCCACTAATAAACGGTTAGTATTGAATACTTATAAAAATATAATGTATTAATATTGAGTACACTGGTTGATAGACCTTAATATGATTAATATACCTTAAAAAATAACCTTATAGACAGCTTCGATGTTCGCGTTACGAACGGGGATGTACTGCTACTGCATCAATGTTGATATTCCCAGAAAATAGTACCATTGTAATGTATCAACCGCACAATCATCATGTAGGGCATGATATTGAGATTGGGGCATTCTACGATGCAATGAGACAGCGTGCTTTAACGGAGGGGACACCTGCACGGACAATTTTAGAAGAAGAAGCGAGGAGGTAAACAAATCCACAAAATTATTTAAATACTTCATTTAGAGTTATGTCAAAATGTACTAATACCTGAATAACAATTTTTTAGATTTCCAAATGCAGCTATAGAGGTGTCTCGTGAGCAAGCACTACGGGCAATGCGCTATGTGCGACGAAGTGTGAATCCACCAACACCAGATAATCTCAGGGCCATGGGAGAGATTATTGTGTCACCAACATGGCAAAGTCTTCTACTTTATTCTGTAGACGATAATGCACCATTCTTCCATGGAAACTTGGAATTCATAGTCAATGAAGAATTGATTTTTGGAGGGTTGATTTTTTTAAATTTGGCATTTTTACGACGCATTGCTCCATACCTACGTGAAGCAAGAGTCTTGGCAATTGATGGCACATTTGGTGTCATTCCGCGAGTTCCTGCTGATGCCGAGCAGTTGATCACAATCCACGCTGTCTTGGACAATGTCGTAAGAGATATAGATGTTAACATTAGATAATCAATTTACTTACATATTTGGTTTATTTAAATTTTATTTTCTTCAATTTACATTTGTAATTTAAGTCAGTTCCTGTGGTATATGCATTATTAAATCGTAGAACAGAAAACGTCTACATAGGACTGTGGCAATATGTGCGAAATAATTTACCAGAAGATATTTTTGACTGGCAAAATGTAAGTATTGTATCAGACTTTGAAACAGCCATGCGCAATGCAATACGAATAGTGATTCCAGAATGCCAATTGATCGGGTGCTGGTTCCATTTTTGCCAGGTAATAAACAAATTGCGTGCATTAATGTTTTTACTATTGTATAGTATTTTTGTGGACTCTTTAATCTAGATATGAAACAGATGTATGAATAACAATTTTTATGAGTTTCAAGTTAAATTTTCCTAAAACATAATATAAATTAATAATTATTTATATTGAAAATAATAATAATACAATAAAATAATACAATTTTTATATTAAAAAAATGTAACTACTAGTTTCTACATTTGGTCATCACTCATCAGGTTACATACTTACACGTCTTTATAATAACAAATTATCATAATAAGTTATATTGAACTATATTTCTCAACTTGAACAGAGTATACTTAGTACAACTTATGTATACGTCATAATATATTATATCATGTAAAATACAATATTTAAAAGAAATTAGGTACTTTAAAAAAACTATTAACTAAAAAAAAGTTTTCGAGTTCACTGATATTTTTAATGTATTTCAGCATTTGTGATTTACTTTAGTCAATAAAGAAATTATATTATCAAATGCACTATTTTCAGAGCATTTTACGTTTTGTGCAGACCCATGGCATGGTGACATTATTCCGTGAAAACCATCATGCTGCCACAATACTGAAAATGGTAATAACAAATAACAATTAGTGGATCTAGTGATATGAGAAATTCTTACATTTATATTAACATTTTTTTTTATATATTTATAGATTATGTCTTTACCACACTTGCCACCACAACAGATGCCAGAATTTCCAGATGACTTCCACATTCTTGGGGGTTTTCTGGCAATCACAAGATTGGCAACACATATGGGCATACTGAACCGTATTGTTCAGTTAGTGGACTATGTCAGACAATACTGGTTGACAACAGTACGTCCATCCGGGTTTTCCGTTTATGGTGTAAACATCCGTACCAATAATTTTGTAGAAAGTTTCCACAGCATGCTTAAGTCCACCGTAGGCATACATCCCCCAGTCTGGTCTTTTTACGGTAATTGATTTTTAATAAAAATATATAGTTGACAATAGCTGGAATTTTGATTGGTTTTCATAATTTTTTGCAGATCGATTACGATCGGTTGAAAGTAGAGTACGGAGGGAAACGTTACAAACAATCAATGGCCAGCAAGTGAGACAATTAACTATATATGGCTTACGTTTTTGAAATTAATTTTAATTTTTATAAATCAAACTTTAAAGGTACGAAGATCTATTGTGTCTAGCAGAGATACAAATAACTGTATTTTGGCTGATGCTCTACGAAACATACGCTATGGCCGCTATGACACAATGGCATATTTAAGAAGAATATCTTATTCGGTGAGAGGGTATATAGATATGCAAATAGGCCCTTTAGCTAATGGTAGGTACCATATAAATTCAATTGGGTGTATAAACTAAATGACAATGAAATGGAATTATAGAAATCCTTCTCGAAGATTTCATTCCTGGACAGCTACCAATGGTTGGACTTCAGCCTCTGCCACCAGTATTGCCGCCATTCCACATTCGTGGAGCTGGTAGACCAAGGAGGGGTCGTGGTCGTCAACGGGCAGCAGCAGTTCCAGAAAATCGTGGAATGGTCCGGCATCCAAATGTGCGCCAACAACCAGGTGGTGGTAACATTGGATCAATTGAAGATCTCCATGTTCTCGGTAATATACAACTATATATTTAAGTTGAAAATACATTAAATACTCTAGTTACTATACTTTAAATATAAATATCATAGGGAATACAGACAATATTGAGGTGCCAATCCAGATTCAAGTTAAGCATTTAGAAATAAAATATGATAAAAAATATATTGTCTTAACGAAATATGACTCTTTTGTTTGTTTGATTAGCAAATAATAAAGACCGAAATGAGCCCCTTGATCTGCCAGAAAACGAAAGTATGCCTTAGAGTATTTCTATAAATAAAATGTTGGAGTGTCACCCTTGGGCGGTTCTCCACCCAAGTACTAATGTTTTGTAATTTATTCTTCTACGCCCATATGCTTATTGTAACTGTATTACAGATTGTATATTCGACGCCCAAGTTCAAAACTGCAACAACTCAAAAAATATGTTTGTTAGGAATAATGTGTTTTCTAAATTGTTTCCCTATGTAACATATGTAATTTAAAATATTGAAAACTCTCTCGTGGTCAATAATTTTACTATATTTTATTGCGTTATATTCCTAAAATCGTTATAAAATGGTCTATAAGATGATGTACATAACTCGGATCTGATATATTTCGATTTATTGCAGTTTTGAACTAGGGCGACGTATTAAACTAACAAATTTAAAAATAATAAATAAAATAAATTATTTATGAATAAATATTCACTTATTCTACAATTTAATTTGTATTGAAGTTGAGCAGCCAGATATAGATGATACGTTAGCGGAGGAAGAGGTCTATGAAATAGTTGAGCTTGGCATAGATGATGCTTTTGTTGACGGTAGATTGATTTTAAATGTTATTAAACTGAAACATTAGCTTAATAACTTTCCATTTTGTTTCAGAACAAAATACCCAACCAGCTCACCAGGCAGTTGATTTAGATATCCCTACATTTGAAGGTAAGTTATTATTATTATTATTATAATTTTTCTTTAAGAGGACGTTACACTGACATATTTGTTATCTCCGTCTTAGAAGTGCGTAACATACCTAATTTTACTCTCAGAAAATCATGTTTAGCTATACTAGTTCAAAAATTAGAGTGAATTTACCTCATAAAATGTAAAGGTAAGATTATTTTTTAGAGTATCTCATAGGCTTTTTATTATATTTTAATTTTAAAGCGAGTTATAAAAATGTATTTTTTATAATATTAATATTTATTTTTAATTTTAAAATTGTAAATTTTATGTTACATATTAAAATACTCATAACTCCCTTTAAAGTTAAAATATAATACAAAGCCTACAAGATGCCATATAATAAACTTAGCTTTAAATTTTAGAAGAGGGCAATTTAATCTAATTTTTAAATTAACGGAGCTATACGTGTTCTACCGAGCTTACAAATTGCTATGACACACACTTGTAAGGAGGAGACAACAAATGTGCTTGTAACGTCCTAATAAACAGAATTTAAAAATAAAAACTCACTTATACTTTTTATTCTAAAGGTGACCCTGTAGACAGATGTTTTATTTGCCTTGAAAGTTGGAGCCAAGTAAATTCGGCCAACATTTTGGTGCCTTGCGGTCACGGATGGTGCTGTGATGAGTGTGCGATTCAATTAGATAAATGCGGAGTTTGCAAAGTAGAATTTCCCACAACACAGCCCATCCATATAATGCATGTTAACCTAGGAGATGGTAAATATTAATAATGATACAGTAAATTGAAGATTTTTTCTTTTATAATTAAAATATACAATTTTTATTAAAAGGTAAATGGATGCGAAATACTTCCTTACTCGATCTAACTGGAAGTCAGTGCCTTGGAAATATGCGCCATGAACAATATGTACCAGACCAGGCGCAATACATACTGTTGGACTGTGGCCATGGATGGTATTGTGCGAGCTGCATCTCAACACCTCCTGCCGCATGTGATGTCTGTGGTGATATGGTCGATGGTACCATAAGAATATTTTTAAATTGAAAAAATATTTATCATTTTTTTGTTACTCATTAATATATATACAGGGTGATTTTTTTATCGAAGAACACTCATTATTTCAAAAAGTATTAATGTTTAAGAAAATATTTTTTACATAGTTTCAAGTTGTTAAAAAACAATATTTTTATTAAAAAATTATATTTTTAAATATTTTTTATCCTTTTAATTTTTTAAGTTTTTTACTTTTTTGAATGACAACATCTAATTTTAATTTGATATTCAAAAACAGAATATTTTTCTGAGTATTTCGATACATAAAAATTGAATTTAGGGCAATTAGTTTATGAGTTATAAGTATTTAAAGTTTAGATGAGCGGAGTAGAGTGGTACGGGGTTACCCCGCGAAATGTTTGTCCTCTACTCCGCTCATCTAAACTTTAAATACTTATAACTCATAAACTACTTGCCCTAAATTCAATTTTTATGTATTAAAATAATCAGAAAAATATTCTGTTTTTGAATATCAAATTAAAATTAGATGTTGTCATTCAAAAAAGTAAAAAACTTAAAAAATTAAAAGGATAAAAAATATTTAAAAATATAATTTTTTAATAAAAATATTGTTTTTTAACAACTTGAAACTATGTAAAAAAATATTTTCTTAAACATTAATACTTTTTGAAATAATGAGTGTTCTTCGATAAAAAAATCACCCTGTATATATTTTTTTTATATATTACAATACTTTTTTTTATATCTATTTGTTTTGTTTATTTACTTAAATAATTTTTTGCTTATATCATTTTTATATTTTCTTATTAATTATTATTCTGGAGATATTCTACCAAACCTCTATCAATAGCAGATAATATGTTTTAATTGTTACAATAAACATATTCCAAAAGATAAGATCACCACATAATATTAATTTATCTACCTATCATAGAGATTGGCTCAAACGACTGTAAGACAAAATATTTAAATTTCTTGTTTTGATGTTGAAAATTGTTAACAAAACTCATATAATTAATTTTACTCATATAATCAGGCACAATTTCAACTTTTGACTAGGGGGGGGGGGGGGGGGGCTGAATATATTAAAGGCATGCAGGCCATTGCAAAATAGCATATTAAAATTGTATGTCCTAGGTTTTGGGGAGGGGGCTACCAATTTGCGCCTATGCATATAATATCTACTTATACCAATTTAAATTTAGATATAAATCATCTATTATATTTATAAGCTCTTTATTTGTCAAAATATGGCAAAAATGGTAATTTATATACAAAAATAAAAAAACAAGTTAGTATTTCAAAATCAATATCTCTTGAAAATGTCATCTATAATGTATCATTGATATAATTGAATTCAAAACATAGTACATCCTGTTTTTGAGGTAATATCTAAAATATCTTCAAAAAATAAAATGCCAGTTTACCAATTTAGGTGTAGACAGCTTTTATTCAAATCACAATTAATATGTGTTATGGGTTCCATATAAATGGATATAAAATTGTATATAACTCTTCAACCACAGACAGAGTGGACTTAGATTAATGTGAAAAGAATAATTAAATTACACAAAACAAATTTACTAAAACTTTTTTTATAGAAACTGGAGTCAACAAATTATATTAATAACAAATAGCTTAATGAATTTCAAATTATAAGATGTGATTGGGATCAAAGAATATCTGATATATATTAAAAGTTTTGTGGGTCCAGCGGCAATTGTTTGTTTCAAATTATTTTTTCTAATACAAGATGGAAGACCTTTAAATGATTATAAAAAGTGTATCCTAAGAAAATATTATAATTATTACCTTGTCACATTGAAGAAAAAAAATGACACTGAGATTGTCTAATAGTCAAAACAAATATTTAATATATTAAAATATAAAATTTCTAATTTATCCATGGTCTAAATTAAGATAATATTAGATGTCAAATATAAATTTTAATATCATACTATAGCTGTGACACCGTGTAGTGTGCTTCTGTTTTTCATTTACAGATTCTGAAGTTCTGAACTCTGAGAAGATCTACTTTACACCGTGGAGCGTGGATTATAAGTACTTTAATAAAATCTTTACATTGACACATTGTTAGGGACTTAGGGTTAGGTTACATAACTTATAAATTATATTATTAATATTATTTATCATGGTTTTTACTTATCAATTATCATGTAGACATGCTGTTATCTCTATTGGTAAAATCCAAATATGTCGGAGTAATATAATATAATATCGTAGTAATATATGTTCGAAGTAATTGATATCGGAGCAGTATTATGGTTGACAATAAAAATTTTTATTCGGAGTAATACAAGTTCATAGTAGTATAAAGTTGTAGCACTGGTGTTATCCCCATTAACTCTGGTACCATAATATATAATTGTTAAAACAAAATTAATCAAAATATACTTGTACAGAAACTAGATAGTATTTAATTTAATAAATACAGAAATTCATATTTATCAAATTTAAAAAAAAAATCATTAGGTACTTAGGTAAAGGAATACAAATAACAATTTGTAAAATAAAAATTATATAAAAATTAACTGTTTAGTGTTCTAGTCGAGTTATAAAAATAAATTTTTTAAATTAAATCACATTACATATACTTAAACATTAATATATTTGAACCATTGTCTTAATTCAATGCTTGATTTAAAATTCAACTTCTTTTGCAATTTTCTTTTTCTTTTGAGAGTCTAATATCTGTCTTTTTAGTCTGTCCAAAAATAAAATGAAATAATAAAACAGTAAAACCAATAATAAATTTTTCACTGCCTTACCCGGAAGAAAAGAAACGATTAAATGAGCCAGATGATCGAGGTTGATTTTTGATTGGAGTGCTGTATAACGGTTCATCAGAAGCAATGCTTTTAGTTTTCAAACAACCAAGCCAAAAATCATAAGGCAGCATGAGCAGTTCTCTTATTACCTAAATGAAATAATATCCATCATAATTTATACCAATATTATAAAGCTGAAGAGTTTGTTTGTTTGAACACGCTAATATCAGGAACTACTTGTTCGAATTGAAAAATGATTTTTGAGTTGGATAGACTATTTATCGATGAAGACTAAATAACATCACGCTACGACCATTAGGAGCCCAGGGAGGTGCTCAAACAGGGATTTCGAGATTTACAATGAAAATTTTTATTTATAAATGGTTACTATTAGATCAAGTATAAGCAGCAAATCAAATTTGCACAATTTGGCACTCATTGCTGATGTCCACGATCTGACATACTCGAATTGCCTACCAGGGTGGCTAAGTTGCACTTACTGCAGCAAGTTACACCCAAAAAGAGTCGAACAATCAGTTTTTTTAAAAGTTGTCATTTTGTACGGGCCGGGATCAGCTATATACTATAATATTTGATTTACTTACAATTATTTCTTAATATTTAAAATTAAAAGCATTAGTTAAATACTTGGTCAATTACTTCAAAAACAATTTCAAATTGAGTATGTAATTCATCTAAGGAAGTACTTGTAACACCAACAATTGTAGGTCCAAAAACAATTGCTAGACATTTGTAATCCATATTGCATTTTGATGAAATAGCAACCCTAAAAAAAGGTGAAATTAGTATATTTTTTGAAAAATAAGCATTTATAATTAATTAAAAGAATATACTTTTGCAAATGAATAATGAGAAACGAAAGTATGTTACGATTAGTATGTGGCAATTCAGATACAACTTGACAAAGTGACTTTGAAACATCATTTTTATTTTTTAATACATCAGCAAACTTTGATAAATCACTTGGAGATATAAGATTATTTTCTTGCATACGAATCAAGTCTTTCAGATAACTGCATAATACATGAATGTCTATATCGTTTAAATTCGGTAAGCCTTTTTGAAATTTGGCTCTTAAACTTTTCACTTCTTTATCAGAACCAGACACCCTGTATAATCCAATGGTATCCAATCCTCTTCTTTCGATTTCACTAATGCAGTGAATAATGAAAGGTGGGACACCACACTGCCGGTAAAAATTATTTATTGTAATAAAGAAAATAATATAAGAATACAAAATTACTGACATTTAAAGCATGGATTTTTAGTTCATCAATTGTACATAAACTTGGTATAAAATCTTTACATTCCAGATGAGTTATTATTTTACAGTCCAGACATTTAACCATATAATTTTTAAAATTGATTCTGAAAACAATTTTTTAGTTATAGTATTAAATAAAAATCAATTATTGATTACTGATTAATTATGAAAGTAGAAGATTTTTTGAACAAACTTTTTTGACAGTGGCTACATATTTCTGGAATGACAATAATTTTTTGAATAAAATTATGTTTTTTTTCAGTTATATTATTTTCTGTTTCAGAATCGCTGGTGGACAATAGCTCAATAGAATCTACAGATAAACAGACAATTATTCATCTTTATTATATACCGTTTAAAAAAATAAATTGAATGTTTACCACTCGATGACGATATTAATGCAACTTCTGACGTTTGTGTTGGATACGTTTCTATAACAGATTTAGCATTTACGCTACCCAAGTCCATGGTTAAAATAGTTGTAGCAATAATTTGTTCGTTAGTAGTATCCACGTTTTGAATCTAAAATAATGAAATAATATAAAATCTATAATTATAATATAAATATAATTTTTCAATAAAAGAAAAAACATGATAATAAACGTTTAATAGTTGAAACTATATATGTTGCCAACCAAATAAAAATTGTTAATTAAATGCAAATAAAATTAATTTACAACAAGGTTTTTACTGTTAAGAGAAATACCCATCAAAAAATGCCACAATATAGATGATTAGAAATTTTTAATTACCGAACATTTTTTTGTGTTCAAGTTATTGAAAACATAGCTTGCAGAATGCTTTTTTATGAGTGCAGAATTTTGTTTGGGATTTTCCAATAATTGTTCATATGAACTATCTTCAGAACTACTATAACTAATATCTGATAACCAAGTACCTAAAAAAATAAACATGTTGTAATTAATTATATTATCAAATCAACCATAATATGCTATATTATATTTATTAGTATTTTTAATAGGCATAGTCATAGACTTTATGTAGAGAGGACACTACACCCGTATTACTTGTCTCCGTCTTACTAACTCAAACATATCAAATTATACGTTCTTAATAATCTATTCAACTCTGTTCTATTTAATATGACTATGAGTGAATTATAAAATTTAAAGGTAAGAAAATTATCTAGTAAATCTAGTTTTTTTTATATATTTTATTTTAAATGAGTTATGATCATTTAAAAAAATTGTAAATTATATGTACATTTTAAAATGTATTCTAAATATCTATATTTGTTAATAGGTAAATCCACTCTAATATTAAACATAACAGAGTTAAATGGATTATTCAGAAAGTACAATGTGCTATAATATGTGTTTGTACGACGGCAACAACACATACAGGACCGAGCGGGTCATGTCTTCAAATGTCATGTGTTCGAAGGTCATGTTTTCGAATGACAATTGTTAGAAAAGATATTTGTTCGAATAGTAATGTAATCGAAAAATTATTTGTTCGATAAGTTGTATGTACGAAATATTATTTTATTTTTAAACGAAAAGTTTATCGACGAACCCGATTAATATCGTTGAATAAAAGTAATAAAGATAATAGATAGTAGATACTAGATAACATTGCTTATAGCTTATTAGTAATGACTATTGTGGTGTGGTCTAGTATAAAACAAAACGCGATTGTAGTCTGTACTGAAGCTTAGTTTGTTGCGAATTTAATACGTTTTATGTAATTTGTCTTTTTATTTGAATAAAATGTGTTCTATAGAAGTTATAAAAAGTATACACGGAAGTAAAGTATTAAGTGTAAATAATTTTTTATACATATTAAATAAAAATTATAAAAGAAAACGCGATGACCGAAACGTTTTTTACTGGACATGTTCAACTAAATGTGGAGCAAATATTTGTTCTGTTGAAACATCGAACGGAGACTTTTATTTATTAGGAGTTTTTAAAAGCAATTGCATATAATTTAAGTTTTTAATTATTGATTTATAACTGCATAGGTATATTTTTCCAAATATTTTTTTTTAGTTTTATGTTTATTAATTTTTATAATATTATATAGCTTTTTAATTTAAATAAATAATTTTCGTACATACAACTTTTCGAACATATATTTTTCGATTACATTACTATTCGAACAAATAACTTTTCTAACACTCGTCATTCGAAAACATGACCTTCGAACACATGACATTCGAAGACATGTACCCCACCCATACAGGAGTAGCGTGCTATTAACAATTAATGTAATTCAATAATTAAAAAAATGTTCAATTTATAATACAAGTTTATTAATTAGTGAATTGTTTTTAATTTCAAATACTACCATAAAGGTACATCCATAACAGTAACTTGTTTTTTCAAAATTAACTACTACATATATACTAATTTACCAATATTATTTGAAGTCTCTTTTTCATCCAACTGTACACAATCAGAATGATTTATGAGTGAATTATGTGATTTTTCTACAATATCTTGTTTCTTACGAATACTGTATAATTGTTCTAATTGAGATTTCTAAAAAAAAAAAATGATATCAAGATACATCAAATTTGTGTAACGGTAAAAATTATATTTATTTACAAAAACTACCACTCTACTTTCTTGTGCTGGCTACATGCAAAAATAATATAGGCTGCCATATAAAAAGCTTATGTATTACTTACCATGGTTTCTTTTTCAAATACAAGTTTTTCTCTTTCTACTTGAACTTCATCTAATAAACGGTCAGAAGTTATAAGTTTATAATTCAATTTAGAACATGCATCCTGAACTTCTTCTAGGTTTCTCTTGATAATATCTTTATCAGCATCGCTTTGATTGATTCTGTATGTTAATTGATCGATGGCTTTTAATTGTAGTATGTAATCTATAAAAATAATTCATCTATAATTTCAAATATTATAACCATTGTAGGTACTGATAATTAGCTTGTAGATCTATATTCACCTTGTAAATTTGCCTGTTTGGCATAAATTACAAAAATAAATGAAAAATATAAAACTAATATAAATAATGAATGTTTATATTCATCTTACTTAATTTTTAAAGATCAAAGTAAAATATTTATTTCAAAATTTAAGATATTTTCTGAAATATATTATATGTATTATAGTGACAGGTATTTATACTTTTATTAATAATTATTTTAAACTCATTAACTGAAGGTTAGTTGTGAAGTATATAAAAGTTAGAATTTAAAAAGAAATTCATAAAGTTTCAAATAGCATCTTAAATATTATAAATAAAACAGATTTTGAATGACACTTTTAGGAGGTAACTTTATTCTCTAGTTTTTTATAAAGATTTTAGATGTTCATTAGCTAAAGTATAGCTACAATTTGGTTTGCTAGAGTAGTTATTATGTATGAGTGCAGTGCTTTAGAATTCCACAAATATTAAAATTAAAATCATCAAAGTTCTATAAATATATCATTAGGTACCTACTTTCTGAATTAGATACAATAAAATATTCAAAAAAGATTTTAAGACAAGATCCACGAAAAGGATATATTCATACATTAAGTCACGATTAACGAGATACGGGGTAAATTAAATATAGGTACACCAATGATACAGTTTTGAAATTTTCTGGAACATCCATAATTGTATTGTTTTATTCTCATAATTAAAGCCAATAGTTTATAACTAGGTAGTTCTAAGAAAGTTATGGGACACCAGCATAAAAATATTCTTTCCTATGTAACTAAAATTGTACGGGATTGCTTCTAAACATAAAAATAGGTATATTATAAAAGGCACACGTTATATAGTAAGATTGGGGTTGTCCTAAGGCAGATGTGAGCGGGGCAAACACCCTAGTGTCCTAAGTGTTTTTTTAAATACAACAATTTACATATTACATTAAAATAAAACAGTTTGTAATAATTTTATACACCGATGTATGATTGTTATTGGTTCCAAATCATTTTATGTGTTTATTAATGTAGAAGGTAGATATTATATAATATATTACAAGTTTACATTTTTATTTGACAATATTTATTATTAATTAAATGAAATAAAGTATGAATTACTTGTACAGTATACAGTATGGTAATTAAAGTGAATAGTACTATATAATGTAATAAACATTTGAAGAAACGGGAGGAACAACAAGACATCTCTAATTATTACAATTGTTTGAGTTCGTATAAGTAGTATTCAGAGAAAAATTGTCAAAATCAAATTTGTATGTTCTCAAAACCAAAAAATAAAATTTGATGATGCTTCATTATTTATACTACCTATATTATTCATAAAAAGGTATATACATACTTGTAATTAATTAAATATGTTTAGTGTAACAACAAGTCATCTCAGTTTATAATATTATGATATATCTGTATTTAACAACCCAATGTTTTTGGTTTTTGCACCAAGCATTTTTTTTTCTTAGGAATGTCCAATTATTATGAAAACTAATTTTAACCAAAATATGGAGATGTCTTGTTGTTGCTTCAAGGTCTTGAAATTATATACAGTAGTCACTCGATATTTCAAACCTCAATAATTCGAAAACTCGATAAACCGAACTAAACGCTGAGCCCCCGATAAAACCTCTATAATTAGAAGAAAATACAAGTATTCCGGTCTCCTCGAAAATTTGAAATGTCGATACGTGGGACATACTCTACAATTCAAATTTATTTCCGCAAACCTCTATAGTTGAAATTTCCTTAAATGCGATTATATATAAGTTCATATGTATGTACATATAAAGATTATTTACAATCTATTTGACGTACTCGTAATGAAACTAATAAAGACGGCGGTTAAATATTATCATATTATCATAGTTTATAAATGTTATCGTACCTTAACTACCTAATCTAAATGTATGTACCTATAGTAAATAAATGTAATGGACACACACAATGTTTCACCTCTCTTTAATTCGAATTAATTTTCTTTTCCCCCGATTATTCGAACACTCGGTAAATCAAAAACATCTATAAATCGAATTTTTAACTCGGTAACATGAATTTCGAATTATTGAGTGACTACCTACTGTATTATTGTTATCAGATCTTAAGATTGTTAGGTGAGGTCAGAGGTAGGTACTGGTAGAGGAAACAGTAACTAATAAAATAATTTATGCATGTTTAGGTACATTTTTAAAAGATTTATGCCACGGGCCACACGAATTGTAGGGACGGCCCTGAGGATTGCGAATTGTTTTCTGTTTGTCGAAGCATCAAAAATGGTCTTCAAATTCGTAATTTCTAATTAGATGGCAATTTGTACTTATCCGTATACAACTCACCTCTCTCGGTCGTCGTGTCCAAATACTTGAGGGCGCTGTTGAAGAACCTATCGTATTTGAAAGCCAGGGACTTGCAATGTTCCTCCATATTGTACAGTAATGTCTACGATATTGTGCGCCGTGCGGTTTCGGCACTGTGATCGTCGATCGAGAACGATCTATCGAAAATCGACATCTAACTCAGAAGCGTCGTCGGCACCAAACATTCTAATATTTACTATCAATTACTCGACCGCTATCAATACGGGAAAGCAAAATGTGTAACAAACGTCGACATAGATACTATCGACCTTTTACTTAATAATGTTAATATAGGGTGCGTTCGATGGGTTGCTGCAACTACTCGAGAATCATCTGCAACGATTTAATAACACTTCGAATTTATCACTAAGCATGGCTGTAGATACTATGGTTGCCCATCGGCCCATGTTAAATAATACCCACAGCCCACAGCCCACAGCCCACCGGCGTACAAGTTTCTCGCTGAATCATAATACCACCTAGCGCTACCTAGTGAATTACTATAGAAACAACATGATTTATAATTTTAGCGGGCTTTATATCTTTAATAATAACATGCAAAAATATTCCATACACTATATTATCATTATTATATACATCATACATATTTTAAGACCACACATATTTTGCTAAGATTAGACATCAGTCCATCGCACGGCTATTAGTACAGCATTCATATTTTTTATTTTATTTTTATATTTTGTAAAAATGTCTGATTTAGAAATATTTTAAATTCGGAATATTTTTACTACCCAATGATGACCGACAGAAATGAAAAAAATTATACACATCTTGTAAAATCAATACATTTGTTCGTTCCTCTCAAAATCTAAAAACAGTAATCACGACTCCATGCTATATTAAAAATGAAATAACATTGGTTTCGTTTCCAAATCAATAATAAAAAATTTATATATTTTAATAATTTTATGTCCTTAGATCTTTTGAGGCCTTTCGATATATTATGAGGCCCGAGGCCTGTGTGCGGTGCACACTTAGCACACCCGGTTTTTACGGCACTGCCTAGATCCGTATACCTACTATAGTATATTACTAATATTAAATAGCAAATATAATATAGGCCATCCAGTGCCCAGTGGCGTAATTACGGAGTTAGGATTCGGATATCGTATCTCCCTCCATGACTTTTTTTTGAAACTGGCGAACCAAAGTTAATAGTAGGTTCTTATTTAACTATAAATATTATTATTTATAGATACTAATATATAGGTAGTATATTTTATAAACAACATAAAAATCCGAATTCCCTGCTATGGTAGTTGTACCTACATATAATATAATTATAATATCTTCGTAATGATCACTAATCGGTAATAAATATTAATTTCAATTGCATATATCAAATAATATATTAAAATACAAGCATACCTATGCAGATTAGACCTCAGTCTATTTTTGTGAATTTTTTTTCGCATACCTGTAGGTATATGGGGTATATCGTATATATAAAGGTATTTCAATGAACAATGTTGCAATCAGAATTTGTTAATTTGGCAGTCAGACTTATAGTTTAAAAATAATAACTTTTTGAAAATTGCAATTTTCAGTATTTTACGCCTAAGCTGATTACTCTGTATTACACTTTAATTTAAGGCTTTATTAAATAGGTAGTAGGTACCAAATTATTTATTTTAATTTTTGCATGCATTAATATAGGTATGTACCTAATTAGATACATTATACAGATCATAATGGTTGGGTTAAGAAGTTTTTTTTGTTATAAATCAAACATTTTTCAAGTGGCGGGTGGTATTAAATGCTCAATTCACCCTCATAAAACCCGGGTTTATTTTTTATAAACCCTAAAGGCTAAAAACGTTATTCTTGGTTATTAAATATATTTTTCATTTAATATATTATACTCAGTTTTATACTTTTATTTGTTGTATTATTTTAAAATTATTTCACCTAATCAAAACCTGTATACTTATCCATTTTTCTTGTAACAATTTGTGAATGTTTAAATATGATATCGCATTGATGTATTTATGGGTTATTTCTAAGATGTTATTTTTCAACTACTTATTGAAGATGTTTACATGAAAGTCGTTTAACTATTGGCCTTAAGCGATCCCATAAAACAACTGGAAATTATCAATTTTAACCTGTCTAAAGTACCATTGTCCAACTAGAATACTAGATGCACTTTTCTTGAAGAAAAGATCATGATGTCGAATATCGGAGAATTTTTACTGTCCTAAATGTTGATGTCATACACGAGACACACATAGTTTTATTTTAATATTTTAGTATTTTTCACTTTATTATATTTTAAATGATAATATTATGTAGTTGTATAGTAGTTAAAAATTAAATGATAATACGAGAGTAAGAATATACACTTGTTGTATAAATGCACTGCGATCGAAGCGAGTTGGTATACAATTTTCGAGGCCTTTGCATTCGTTTCCCGGTAACAAAAAATCCGCCCCCCCCCCCCGGTCAGGGGACCACGGCGCTATACGGTTCGCAGTCGTGGGAAGAGCGAGTAGCTGAGGGCCCGAGAACGGACAGAACACGAAAACGTATATTATATATTAGCAACTTTATTAATATAAATATATAAATATAACGTACTGATAACTTTGTGAGTTGCCTTACGACACAGTTTACCGTTCAATCATAGGCGTGCGCAGTGGCGGCGCCAGGGGGGGGGGGGCAGGGCCCACCTTAAAAAGTCTCCAGCCCCCCCCCCTTTGGCCCGCCCCAAAAATTAAATTAAATCATATTAGAATACTAAACAATATCTCATGAATAAATCATGATTTATTAAAATATGAAAATATGAAGTCATAATAGATGGCGTGAACAACATTTTGAATGGGTTGAAAACTATGCATTATGCTTTCAAGCCTCATAAATAACGTGTATTTTCTAGCGGCTGAATAATATGAAAATAATAAGTTATACTTATTATTTATTATTAAATATTAATTGGTATTGAGTGTAATTATGGGTTAGGGAGTATAAAAATTAAAAAGTGTTTACATGAATATATATTTTGTTAGGAAATAAATACTATTAATACAATACATGTTTACAAATCATTGTTTTAGTAAGTTTACACGATGAAGTGTAAAAAAAAATTGGAAGTTGACCCTCTCCCTCACCCCTATGCACAATTCCCTGTCATCACTGTTGTTTATATATATATATATCAAGTCAACAATTTGGCCCTCCCTAAACAATTTGGGCCCCAGCCTGGCCCACCTGGTATTAAAGTTCTGGCTTTAAATTTTTGGTTAAGGGGACTAAAAATTAGGGCCCACAATAATTTTGAAAACAATTATACATACAGACAAATGATCTAAAGATATCAAATGCA
The DNA here is from genome assembly GCA_949089665.1 of Macrosiphum euphorbiae. NCBI lineage: Eukaryota > Metazoa > Arthropoda > Insecta > Hemiptera > Aphididae > Macrosiphum > Macrosiphum euphorbiae. Next base: position 86,872,378 of record CARXXK010000002.1, on the reverse strand, counting down.
CTAAAAATATTTATTTTATTTTATTATTCGTTCTAATAAATATTACAAAACAATATATAGATATACAATCTTATAATGATAATCGACGTTTAAAAGGAACAACATTTTTGAATTCGTCAATAATTTAATTAATTTAATTTGCACTTAATTAATATTTAGGGCCCTTGTCGTTTTTGGTGAAGTGTCCGGGGGTGCCCGGGCAGTAGGCACCCCCTGCACCCCCCGTGCGCACGCCTATGCGTTCAATAATCTTTTACATAGTTTGAATAATAGAATAAAATATCTATAGATGGACATATAGTTAATAAATTTCGAATCGTTCCTATCGTCGCCCGGTCAACCGCAACAACGAATATTTTCAACATAGTCGTTATTTCAAATTATTCGTACCTATTCCTAATAAGAAACATTCCTTGATCATTTCATATTTGTACACCTATATCCATGGTATAAAAACATATAAAATCATTATATCATGCCTATATCCACATCAGCGTTGACGACACTTGACGAATAGGTATTGTTTTCAAGTATACCACGCCTAACCATCTAAACTCTAAAGGCATAGTGGCATAGTGCATAGTACCCACTTCGGGCCTCGTGCTTGTCGTGCCCTCAATATTTTCATTGATATCAATAATATCATCAATAGTTAATAATGTTATTTATGTACGGAGAGATCTTTTTCTACATTAACTAGAGTAAAAAATAACTATATAACTAGTCAAACCCAAGAAAACTTAGACATACAAATGACTTTATATTCTGAGAATGATTTGTTAAAATCATTAGCCTTAAATGAAGTAAGTATTAATAGAGTTTGCTTCAAGCAAACCAAGAAAAAAAATGTATTTGAAAAAATGGTTTTTGTTTTATATATTAACTTTTGTTTGATATTTGTTGTAAATGTCATACTGTTAATAAATTTAAAAGTTGTTATGAAAATTTGAATTTAAATTAAATAAATACTTTTTTAAATTTATTTAAAATCGATTTCATTATGATAATGATTACGATTTTGATATAAATTATCGATTTTAACATTTTTTAGTTTTAATATACATTTTGAAAATCATTAACAAGCCTTCACGATTTCGATATAACTTTTGATTTTTTAAAAGATTTTTAACGATTTTTATCGATATTTAAAATCGATTTCAAGCCCTGGCCCAGGCAGTAGGCACCCCCTGGCCCCTGCACCCCCCGTGCGCACGCCAAAAAGTGTAAAAATTTAATACAAGGCTCCTGACAGTGGCGCCGAACTATTTTTTTTTAGGTGTGGCAATGAACAATTACTTATATAGCCACCTCCCCCATTGGATATTGGCTATTAGAACTAAGTCGTGGGAGCAACCTCCGTCCCACCAATTTTTAATCTAAAAAATATTTTCACAAGTTATAATATTTACCGCATTATGTCTACAATATAGCATTATTTAATATTTTAACATATTACAGTTAAGATTATCTCCAGTAAAAGCCTCCTCAAAATGAAAATCAAGTTTTTATCATCTAAAAACGATATTCACAGTCACTGATTTAGTTATTTAAGCTTTTAGCTAGGTAGGTACATCATATCATTCAGTAATAAATAGAACTATTACATTTTTTTTCTTATATGTAAATATATATGTATATTATTTGGTTAATGGTTTGCATAATATTTTTTGAGTATAATGTACTATAGTAATACCTATATTAAATAAAAATATAAATAATTGCTTTAGTTTCAAGTCCAATGTAATTTTCACCTGATTCTTATATATTCCTATACATATAATAGTATAATATTGGTAAATATAGGTAGCTATATAGATGATATTATAAAGTTATATTTATATTACAATTTACAGCTATTTAAGTAACTCATTTTACTAATAGTAAAATATTGCATTATAAAACGTCTAATTTCGTCCAAGTTTCAACTTAAAATTTCTATAAAAAAAACTGTGCTTATATATTTTTTAGATTTTTGGTAACAGTATTACCCACTCATGAGAAATCTCGTTTTAAATTTCCGATCTTTAGCTATAAAAATTGAACATTTTATAAATTTTTAACCAAAATAACGTTCGCTGTATATTGACTAATTTTGTAAAAATCTGTGCTTAAAATGCTTACAAAAAAAAATTATCGTACATAATGTATCTTCATTATTTAAAAATTGCTATTATAACAACTTATGAGGAACCTTGTATTAATTGTTTAAGCTTTTAGACCCGTCTCTAAATAGGTCAAAAAAAGTAGAAATATTTTGAACATTTCATCATGTAGGTACCCTTAGACAGTTGTAGTATTTTATCATAATCATTTGGTGAAAAATTGAAGTATCTATTTATAGTTGATTTTTGAATTACAACAAAATATAAAAAATCGTTTGAGGAGAAATTATTAACTAACTGTTGAATATCCATCGTAAAAATTTAATATCAAATGTTTAAGCGAAATGATTCCAGTGTTGGGAATAGCTCACTAAAATAATATCTAGATAAAGATTTTTAAAATAAAATATCTTAAAATGTTATCCAGTAATAAATTAAAATATATTATAACACAAATATTGGTTAGGTTACAAGAACACAAGAGAATTACAAGGACAGTTACTAGTCGCGTTGACTCGTTTGTATTTTGTTTTGATAATCTGATCCTAAAATTTAAACTCTGAAGTACCTATATCAATATTTATATTATAATGGATACTGTCTGTATAATAGTAATAGAATTGGCATCGGGCATCAAGCGGTGGGATGTCAACCTGCAACAACCACCTATAACCCACCACCGATAAATCATCCTACAAATTACAACAAATACATTTTATCACGACTTAAACTAGACGGTTATTTTTTTAATAATTTAAATATGTGTTCATTGCTATTGTCAATTTAGATTTAATTTGAGAAAAAAATATCAATTAAATTATTATACTATTATACATTTTACTACATTTATAACGAATACTATTTAAATTTAAATATTAAATTTAGTTTATTTTTTTTTGACATTGCTGACTAGCAGATAAAAAGATGCAAACACTATTTTCATCACAGCCAATTGAGAAGTCTTTGGGTAAATAACTATAGGAGGTTAAAGTATCATTGTTTTTAAGACTTCAAGCTACATTGTTATTAGCTAGTTTTTTACTGTGGACAATATTCCACACCATTATTTTTAACTTGCAATTCACTATATGTCATGCGAGAAGCTCAAAAATAAATCATAAAATGAACTTCGTTTTTTTGACACTCCATTCGGTTTGTGTGGCGGCTACGGTTGGTACGCGTTTTTTATGCGAGGCAGATAGATCGTCGCAAAGAACCCTGGTGGTCACCCATCTGGGAGCCTGCTCGACCTCTGCACACATTATGTTAGTGACTGCGTCCAATCACCGCGATTCACCAGGTCACCATTCAATGAACTCTAATACCATCCACGTTAAATTGTATATTATTATTATATGTTTATATTATATTTACCAGTTTAAATTCTTGCAAATGTATTATATTTTATAACATTTGACATGTCAACAAATTGTATACAATATTATAATCCTTAATATAGCAATAGTACTGAGTAGTAAAATACAGTAGTAGTATATACAGATTAACAGATTAGTGTAGATTTAATAATTTGTTGATCGTTACCACATCGATAAAATCAAATATTAAAATTACTTGACCGTCATATTTAAAAGGTGATTTTGAAAGGATTTAATATAGATACTTGTATATTTTAGAAAATTAAGGTTTCGGAAATATAGTTAAAATATATTAGACTAGGTACGTTATGTTATTTGGTATTAGCAAGACTTAAACAGTTAACCTAACTATTAATTAATCATAGAAATAATAAACTAGGTATAGGATCAATGGATCATAGTCAAATATAATTTTAATGTAAACATTCAAATTAATAAATATGTATATTCGTATAACGTATCTAGTATACAGAGTGTGACAGTATAAATGAAAAAAAAATTAAATTAAATATGTCCATTTATATGTTCAGTTATTACCTAATAATGAAATGTGTACCGGTTATTAGGTATTTTTTCAAAAATGATAAATTACAACTATAAGACCTCCTTTTCGATTTTTTTTTAAAATTGTGGTCGTTAAATATTTTTTTTTGCTGAATCAAAATCTTGAAAATTTACCAATATCAGAAGTTCAAAATGAATGAACATATAAAGATTAAAGGCATACATTTTTTCATAAGCATTTTAAATTCAAATTTTGACAAAATCCATCATAATCGCTCAAACATAATCAAATTATTTTGTATTTAAAAATGTATATAATGTTCAACTTTTATAGATAAGAACTAAAAGTTCAAAACAAGGTTAAAATATATTTTATAAATATAAGTTATACCTATCTATTTAACTATTGCAAATAATAGGTAACAACTAGGCAACAAAAAACAGCGGTAAAACAGAAATATTTACACAACACCAGTTTTGAATTAAATTTACCTTCATATTTTTGTTGTAATTAAAATCATAATCAAATACTTAAAGTACCTACATACATTTTTTATAGACCTGATATTATGTCCAAAATATTTTAAATTTTTTAGAGTCTGCATTTGGTACCTATGAGATATTTTCGATTTTTAATAATTTGTTTTTTACATAAACCTTACATAATATACTAATTGTATATGATCTATGATCTGTAAACTACTGACTATATATTCAAAACACAGGGTGATATTATAATTAATTTCAATATATAATATTATAATTAATAATATATTATAATATTTGCCTATATTATATTAAAGTAATGTGAAAAATAATTTCAACATGAAATAGAAAAACTTGTTATATAAATGACATAAATTGAAATTCACATTTTAATAAAAATTATTTTGGACATAAGTTTGTACCATCGCCCCGCTCAAGTAAATAAAAATAGTAGGGGAGCTCAGCTGGTTGTGCAACCTGTATAAATTAAACCGTGGTAAACGAGTATGTCATACTGTTATCATTTTGTTATTGACTGTTGTCAGCTTAAGACCTAAGTACTAAATTAAGATGTATAAAAATGCTTAGATAGGTGTATATATAAATAAATATATTTTACATATTATAAATAGTGTAACACTAATTCTCTACTTACATTATTGAATAGAATGTACTAAGTATTTTTTTTAAATTTGTCCAACTCATAAGATACAAACAGTTGACAGATAAAAGTACATAGCATATTATTATTATATTACATATTTTTGAATTTAAATTAAATTAAAGTTGTATGAAAAATTAAAACATTGTATCAAACTTATCAAACTGTTTAAATCCAAAAAACCATTTAAAATTATTATTATTTTTTTTCAATTAACTTGTTCATTCACTCTCGTCTTCACCACGTCTACACCTGTTACTTTTTCTTCCCTTAGACTTACTTTGGCCATTTTTCATGTTTTCACTGTCTGCATTAAGGTTACTGTACAAATAAAAACAAATAATCAATAGTAATAGTTAAATATTTAACAGACGGCTAAATTCAGTAATTATACAATTGATTCAGTGATTATTTTGTGATATAAATGTAAAAATGTTTTGAATCTATTATTTTAAGTTAGCGTATGTATGGCTGCCAGCACCGGCGCCGACGTTCGACGACGGCCGGCGATGACTTTCGACCCATCACCTGGGGGGTCAGGCACTGTTCGGCGGCTCAGTCTTCATGAGCAAAGCGGTTCAATTATATTTGAAAAAGAGTATATTACTTAACCTGCAACTGGTCAAGCGGGGTAAATAATCTCCCAGGGTTTATAAATATGTGTTTTCAATAATTATCTGTAATAGGGATTTGTAATTCTGATTAGCTTATAAAAATCACATTATAATTCGATAATGACATTTACTTCATCAAAAACTATTTGTTTGTTTGGTACAAGCGTGTTGAGAACAATATTTATCCGTTTGGAGAATATTTAACGCGACTGAAAAGTTAACATTATATTAGTATTGTATTACCTTACCGTTTCAATTATTTTTTTTATTTTTATTTATAATACTGTGGGTACATATGAAATTTAAATTATATAATTATTTGTGTTTATTAATTATAATTATTTTTAGTTACAAAGTACCAACTAAAAGTAATATTTAAGTATATTTCATATTATAGATAATTTTTAACCACCATGACCAAAATAGAAAAATTACACAACCAGTGACGGGTTGATTAATGTTAAAGTTAAAGTGTTCATATATTTAACTATGAAAATATGAATTGTTCATGTCACTTATATTTATATTGTATGGAATTTAACTTTTGAAAATTTACAGTTATTAAAATTGTCAAGGATTAAGCCAATCAATAAAGTTAGTTTAAGTACCAATAAATTATGCGTAGAAAGGAAATAACATTACTATTTCAATAATACACTAAGTCCAGCAAGAGGGTAAGTGTGTTTTGAGAATACAATCTTCAGTTGAAAGCCAAAATATCCCCTCTCCTGTATCTAACTTTTTATAGGTATATACAGCCGAATAATATAAACAAAAACATTTTCACAACACATAAAATATATATAAAATAATAAAATAGTACTATTTTACCGGTTGTATCGCCTTTGCATCGTCATTTCCATTTGTGTTTCTTTCCTATTTTGTTAACCATTCAATACATTAACTGAAAGTACCCGTAATTCTATAAAATAATAACTAGTTATTCTATAGAATTACGGAATTTCATACATTAACGCTAACATATATATATAAACTAAAATGTTAATTAGAAAGCTTATTAGTTTTAGATTCTGAGTGAAACGATGAATGTATTGATTTTACAATGATGTGTGTTTTTTTATTTTTTTATTTTTTTTGTATCTGTGTACACGATAAGTAGTCGAAATAATGCTTCGATTTTCGACTTCAGTATCTTGTTCGATTGGAAAGTGAATATCGTTGGTGCATTGGGGAGGTCAAAATTTAAATTTCCCAGTAGTTTTCACAAGCGCCGGGAAAAACAACATAAAAATTAAGGAAAAACGGGAATTTTTACGCAAAATTGATTTTCCAAAAAATAAAATATATTGTATATGCTCCTAATATGTTGTTTCAAAGGCAGATGAAAAATATTAAAAATCCTTAGTCACAATTTTTTTTTATAAGCATTTAAAGTTCAAAAATTGACAAAATATGGAAAAATCACGAAAATTAGCAAATTATTTTGAGTTAAGAATTCGTAAAAATTTTTCTTTTTAAATCTAAGATTTGAAAATCTAATACAAGATTACTCATAAGATTGTCTACCTTTATCAGTAAAAAACTTTCTACCGGAAAGTCAAATTAAATTTTTATGAGCGTTTGAAATTCAAATTTTTACAACATTGGATATTCACTCGATTTCTCATGTGGCAATTTCCTTTTTTTGTTGTAATTAAAAAACGAATTACTGTAGATACATGAAAATTTCACTGAATGTTTATATTAGCATTTCCTATACACCCTACAATTTTGAAAATATTTTGACACTTTTTGAGCCGTTTACGGACATTTTCAGTTTTCAATTTTTTTAGTTTTTTTTTTCTATAAATATCAATTAAGTTTTATCTGTTGGGCCAAAAAGTGTAAAAATTTAATACAAGGCTCCTGATATATTGTTACAATATCAGTTGAAAAATATTAAAAATACATAGGCACAAATTTTTTTAATAAGCATTTTAACATCGAATTTTGATAGAATTTTTCAAAATCTCGAAAATTATTAATCATCGTAATTAATAAATTATAAAATGTTCAGTTTTTATAGCTAAGGATTGAAAATTTAAAACAAGATTCCACGTAAGTAGTTAATTCTCTTACCGAAAAATCTAAAAAATATACAATCACAGTTTATTTTTATAGTCATTTTATGTTCAAATTTGGACGAAATTACATATTAAAAAACCTAGTTATTTTGTTGTGATTATATAATATTATTCGTACTTGAAACTTCTAAAGTGTACTATTATATATATATGATAGTATCAGGGTTTGTTGTTGGTGTATAACGTGTTATAAGTACCTAATGGATATTGTGATATGATTAATTTGGAATTTATTTTAGGTCAATTTTTTTTTTAATACCATAGATATGTATATAATTTGTCTTAAACCTAGACTAACATACCGTCTTCGCTCAGAATCGTTTTTCTTATACAATGATATTGTATCATTGAATTCAAATTTATAAGCATCCATTATACAGTGACCCACTTGTAACCTACTGTACAGCAGAGCGACATCCACTTACCCACCTTTTTTTTATTTTCACTGCCTAATTATGTGAAGATTTATCGAAGGTAGATAATATTAGCTTAATTCCTTTCCATTCAGAAGCCATCAAAAAATCAAAAAATCTAAAAATAAGCAAATATGAAAAATCTTAGAAACTATATAGTAAGTATTGGTAAGTATAGTTATTAATTATTTGAATACTGATGTCCCTTATAGCACAAAAAAATGTTGTCAAATCTTATATATTATAGTGTATACACTTAATTTAGATTCTGAGTGTAGCAACTTGTTTTCAATGATGTGTGATATTTTTCCGTTGTAATCAATATTTGGGGGAGTTAAAACGCTCCAATAGTGAGAACCATTAGGGTTCCTTAATTATGATTAAGTTACTAATGATTGGTCTATACAATTTTAGAGGATCATTAATTTGAACAACTCGGTATAAGAATAATGTTTTAAAACTACTAACTATAACTTATAAGTGATTTAATCATTTTTTTGGTGATTATTTAGGTAAAACGTTAAAGCCCAATACTAATTAGGGAATCAGGGGTATCTATTGTTCAATAATACCAACTGTATTAAATAGTTATATTATTTAAATGCGATATACAAAATGTATAGATTAAAGGTACCTTACAAATATTGATTTTTAGGGGGTTAATAGGTATAAATTGAAAATAAAAACTATTTTATTAATAATAGATAGTTATTGCTTACCAAAATCATGCATGAAATAAAAAATAGGTACCTAGACTATTACATATATTTGTAGTCAATATTTTTAAAACAAAATCAACTTTAAGTATTAGATATTTGGATCTGTAGGTATAAAGCCAAATGAAATAATTTTGATGTAGGTAACTGTATAATTTAATATATAACCGGACTTAATAAGACATGATTTTTTTAAGGGTAATCTTACTTTTGAAATAGGTACAAATTATTCATGGTAAAAAACAAACATAGGTTCTTAATATTGTTTATATACCTACCTACTTGTAATTTGATTAGAATGCTTAAAAAATGTATTATAATAAAATATATTATATTATAAGAGATACTCACTCATCAGGGAAAGAAACTAGAACTTCATTTTCCATTACACCCGTAACAAAGCCCTAAAATATATAAATTAAATTAATTATCATTCTCATGAATTAAGAATAACCTAATCACCTCGTAATAGGCGCCGTTCTCAAAGAGCACCTCGACCTTATTGTCTTCCATTACTGTGCTGTATGAGTGGCTTGGCTGATGACTCGTCGTCGCTTTTGTTTGTCTGGTTTTTGGGCGGTGGGCGAAAGCGGTGTCAGTGCTGAATGGAGCAGCGATGAGGCTTTCTCGGCGGTGGCGTATACAGCGAGGAGTTAGTGACCACAACTGCGGAACAAGAGAGTGCGTGCGATACGACTTCGGCAGCGTCGCGGCGTACAGTAATAATTAAATAATAATAATTACAAATATATTATAAAATTATAGACGTAGCATCTCTATTTATTATCCATTTTCCGCTGCTCTTTGTGCGGTCGGCGAGTGAGTCAGTGAGAGTTGAGAGAGTGAGGCTCAGTGAGACTCAGTGAGCGATGCGTGCGAATGCGAGTATACGAAAATACGATATAAGCATAGATATTAAAGATAATATATGGATATAATATATTATATGGATACATCGAGGTATATAAACTATACTGGAGCGCGCACTGCGTATACCGTCCGTGTAATGAAAAACGAGCCGACGCGTTCGATCGTTTCCCCCACCACTGCAGGGCAACTTTAATGCCATGTACCGTATAATAGTACGACGTACCTACTACCTTTACGTGTATAATACATTATTTTTTTCAAAAATTATTAAATTAGGAATCAATAAAAATAATTTAATATCATTTAATTTTTTTAATAGCAAAACATTAAAAGTATTAGCCCTTAGTATAGTATACTCTAATATATATTTGAAAAATACAATACTTATCATTACTACACATACAATATAAAATTAAAAATACTAATGAATATATTTATTATTTCCTTTAAAAATATTAATAACATATAATTTAACATTCATTCACATAATATCATACTAAAATAAATTACATTCAAATTATAAATAAAAGTATAAAAACAAATCAAATACACTCAATGAGTAGTTTTAACAGTTTAAATATTGTTAAATAAAATTAATTTTGTTAATTTCTGCCTTAATGATGATTTATTTTTAAATACTTGTTTAGAGTTTATTTCTTTGGCATAATGACGCATTCTTATATGAACAAAACATTGACTTAGTGCAGTAAAGAGGCTATACTCATGACTTGGGGAACCAATATCAACAGTAATAGGATGTGAATTTGGGAAAAAAAATAGAGTACTTTTGTTCAATATATTTTTTTTTGCTAACATTACAATGTTTTGTTTCACATTGTTATGTAATTTTTTATTTATAACAACAACGGCTTGAAAAGAGTTTTCAAGCTCTTGAATAATATAAGTGATACACCTGATGAAACTATTTTCAATTTCCCCCGATTTACAAAAGATGTAAAATTTGCATCTTTTACATAGCTATGATCTGTTAGATCACTTTTTACTAATATATCAATACAGTAAGGACACACAACTTTTTTGCTAATATGTTTTACAATATATCCAGTAATATAATCAAGTATTTCATTAGTATATTCAATTAACTGTATTACGATTATTAACGAAATAACCATTTTTGTTCATATAATATATTAGAATGTTTTTGACGAATTTTAATTTTAATAGAAAAATAAGGTTAAAGACAAAAAAACAGTACAAACAATTAACCAAGAGTTCAGAGCCATGAGAACATTACGTAGTGGCTGGCGTGTGGTAATCTTTTGCCCTGCAGTGGTGGGGGAATCGTTCGAACGCGTCGGCTCGTTTTTTGATAACGCGTGCGCGCTCCAGTATAGTTTATATACCTCGATGTATGGATATAAGTAGACACATGGACATATAATAGAATGAGTAGACATATTATTAAATATATTTATATTATATTATGTCGATGGTTTACACTAAAAAGGAACATGCCGAACATGGATAATTAAAATTGTCCGGAAGTCCGAATGTCTGCAAGACGGCCGGCATCGTTATCGTTATCAGTTATCACCGATTTTATTATCACTTTATTTTCAAAACAATATTGTAATATTTCTTTCGCTTACCTCATTTCCAACAAAGTTGTATAATATTATTATAAGTCCGTTGAAAGTCTAATATACTAATTCTGAGTCTATTATGGTTATAGGATATCTCGGCGAAAGTAATTTCGGCGAAAGAGATTACGGCGAAACTTTTTCGGCGAATGGGTATATCGGCGAATGGATGTATCGGCGAACGAATATATCGGCGAAATTACATTAAACACAAATATTTAAATATACGTAACACAGAGTTTGTTTCTGAGACGGACAAGACGAACGCCAAAATTTCAACCAAAATTGTGGAATCTCTACGAAGCTACCATACATGAACTAGCTCGTACCAATAATGGTTTGGAAGGATGGCATAATGGCTTTCAAAAGCAAGTTGGTGGTCATCATGTATCAATTTGGAAGATGTTTGAAGGCCTAGAAAGGGAGGTCGGGCTAGCTAAATTAAAAGTGGCACACATTGAGGCTGGCAAAGAAGAAAAACAGAAATTAAAATGGAAAAGAACCACAGAAAATATAAAAACAAAGGTGACAAATTATTCAAACCAAGACATTATACCATATTTAAAAAGTTTGGCATACAATATTGACTTTTAAATTTTTAGTATTATTTTTATTACAATATTATTTATATTATTTTTATTGACTAAATTATTGAATTAATATTATACATTTTTACAAAGTAATTATTATAAGTATATATGGTCCTAGAACGTATCTTTTTATTTAATTATTATTTATATAATATGGAATTTAAATTTTTAAATTTCCGGTTAGGTATTGTGGTTTCGCCAATATATTCGTTCGCCGATACGTCCATTCGCCGATATAACCGTTCGCCGGTATATCCATTCGCCGAAATGTCTTTCACCGAAATAGATTTCGCCGAATTAGCCGGTTACCGTCTATTATACTATAGTGACAGCAGGGAGACTTGGTGACAGCGACGTATCTGATTAATCTATCTTATTTTAAGTATTAACCAGGTAAAAATATGAACTCAGTACATCCAGTCACATTGGCGCAACTAGGGGGGGGGGTGCACAGGGGACTTGTCACCCACAAGTTTAAAATGTGTACGCCCAAAATATTAAAGAATTTATTTATAATATTTTGATTATTTTGAAGTAAAAATTATCAATAAATACAAAAATATGCAACCATAGTGTATATTGAGGAATATAATAGCCAGAAGAGGTACTGTACTTAGTATAAGTCCAAGTATAAAATATTAGATTTTAAATTATTTTACACTTAGGTACCGGAAGTTACCAAAGTCGTCCTGTCGTCGTAGTATCAGCCTTTTAAACTGTTTAAACGTTCAAAGTGAAATAATTATTTAGCTAATATCTTGTAGGAACAAGTACTAAAATCAAATCAAAAACAATCAATTTGTAGATATTTGCCGGGACGACTGACAACCAGATGAAACATTTCGCATTATCGCGTGCGCGCTTTCTTGCATTGTATTATTCTATGGATACCTACGGGCTACGGTGAACGGTCACATGGGTATTTTATTCTCAATAATTATTTGTCAAACGAAATGATATACGTCATAAATAAATAGCAAAATTAAACATAATAAATAATCAATAAATAAAATTATATAATAATTTCAAAAATCGACATTTTTACAAAAATTGTTGTCGCCCAGTAATTAAATATATCATCTACCAGGCGACAAAAAGTATTCTCTGGGCTACATTTCTGTCGCCCAGTATATTAGTTAAAATATCCACTGAGGTAAATTCACTCTAGTATCAAAACTAACAGCACACTATTGAAACTAGTGAACGACAATATTTGCTATGTCGTGAGTGTGTAAGACTTTGTGTAAGTTGTAAAGGTGAATTAATATTATAAAATTACAACAAAATAACTAAAATCGTTATTCTTTGTTATTTAATATGTAATTCCCTCTGTATTTTATTATAATACATAGAAATATATACACGTAAGGCGTAAGCGACAACATCAAACACCATTGACATCCTGCCGTCTGTATACACTTAAATGTTATTTACAGTTATTACTGTCTTATTCTTCAATTACCAAAAGTAAATTTAAGGTACAGTGGAATAAAGAGTCATATTTTAATATTTTATCATACTGCTATAGTATATTATTTAATTATTATTACAACATTTTAAATATTCCATTACATACTACAAAAATGACCCACGACAGTGGTGTAGCTAAATAGCCTACACAGGACGCCGTGTTTCGATAATTAATTTTATTTACTGAAATAATATCTATTTTTCAATATTTATACAGAAATATTTTTAGAAAAGTTTACTGCTTCCGGGGATATTACATATTTTAAAAACAATACAAGATAAAAATTTACATTTTTTATAAAATGTAAAAATTAATTATTATGACAGAAGTAAGATGGAATTTTCTACAGCAGAAACCACTCTCGAAGTTGAAAATCGAAGCATTTTTACTGTTCCGTCCGAAATATGTTAACAAATAAATAATTAAAAATATCACATGCAATATCATTGTAAAATTAGTACAAACATCGCTCCGCTCAGAATCTAAAATGTCCAATATTATTTTCTAAGATAATATATTATATTGTCCGGTTTGTGATTGAAGAATCGCCTACAAATAACGTTATACGCATGCCCATCTATAATATAATGGTGTTATCCATAATACTATGATATAGGTGATAATACTTGGATTTTACACTCAAGTTTAGCTGAGATCACGCCATAATTAACCGTCGCTGCAAGGTGTAAATATAACCTCGTGACTGTTCTCCGGAGTGCCTAATTACCGGTGGTGGATTTGGGGAGGTGCTTGGGAGCTGAATCACCACACATTGAACTTTTTTTTTACAAAACACCACACATACCTCAGGCTGCTAAACACTACATAAGCCACTCCTATATGATTTACACTGTTATCCATGAATAGCTGATAAGTTGACGACCGCCATTGTGTCGGCTGCTAAACAAATGACACGGATAATTTTTTTTTGCAATTAATATTATCATTGTTATTTTTATTTCATGAGCAAGTGAACTGATTAGCTTTTTTTATAATTGACTGACCAAGATAGCATAGTATTATAATTTGTATTATTAGGTATTATTTATTATTTTTGACAACAACTTCCACAGAAGAGCGCTGACTTTGTCTTACACAGACTGAAAATATTAGTATCATTATTATTTTTTCATAATATTTTGTTATTTAGGTATTAATTAGTATTAATTATATTGGTTAGCCATAGCTTTGGGGATTTTTTTTTCTAGATTAGGATTTGTTGAACCACGAAAAACCAACAAATAATCTTTTGTTTGTATAGGTATAGATGTGACATTGATTGAAAAAAATAAAATACCTACTTAGTTATTGAGTTCGGATATAATTTTAGAGCTATATTTTATGTTTGGTAAAAACCACCCAAATGAATGTGTTAAAAATATGTTAGCGGAGTTTAATGCATACTGGAATAAAAGTAGCATATTATTTAATTAGTCACAGGCAATGCCCTCCAGGATCGGCTAGTATTATCACAGAATTAAGAATAGGTGAAAAATAGATTTTATCTATCTGTGGTATTAATTATATGAAAAATAAAACAATAATTATCAAAATACGTTATAAATAATTGTCTATTATTTATTGGGTATAAAAAATTACTGATATCGGGTATCAACTTGTCTAAATTCAAATTATTTAGATTTCTAGAAAAAAAGAATAGAGTGATATCTTATTCTCTACATCAGATTATTTCCAAGTATTATTGTAGGCAGACGTGGTTCTATAGAAATTAAAAAACCGTGGGGGGGGGGCTAGACGAAAACATTTACTTCAAGTGCATAAGGCATTAAGTTTAATTTTCGCGGTGAATAAAATATTCATCATACATGCATGTTATTACAAAATAATAATAATAACAAACTTTATTATAATAACAAAATTCCCTTATTACATAGGTGTATTATATTATAATTACGAAGCCCCAATAATCCCTTTGTGTCCGCGAATGATTGTAGGTACTATGTACCTGACTAATTTAATCGGAAACTCAATATATTATATCTTTATATAGGTATATATCGTATTATATTAAAATATAATGTGCACGTTCAATATACACACCACGCCACGACTATTATACGGTGTTAATGCGCACGCGCGAGCGCATCCTGCAGAGCCGACAATAAATTAATTGAAATGACGCTCGCACTAATGAGCGGCCAGAAGGGAGTTCCGAAGGTGTTCTTAAACAATACTCACGTTAATAATACAGGAGCTATAGAGTAACCTGGGGTATTATGGCGCATGGGGCAAAATGAACTATTGTGTATAAGTAATTTAATAATTGCTATCTGGTCAAACATTTTTGTTATTATGATCACGTTATCCAAACGTGATAAAACATTTTTTTCAGCAATTGATGATGTTTTGGCGGCAATATGAGGTAAAATATTAATTGTATTCGTCTGATGTAATATTTGAGTAGTATAGAAGTAGTAACGTGTACTATATAACGACACGTTAGATGTTGCTTTTATATATATTCGTTTAGTACAAGTAGGTGACTAAACGTCAATACTAGTAAAATATTAATATGATAACAACTGAATATACAACAATACTATTTATGCAGAAAATCATATTGAGGTAAAATTGCTTAGTGGGTTTTCAGGTTTTGGGGTAAGAGTGCGCAGTATTTCTTATATGATAATTGATAACCTACTTTTATTAACATTTAATTTTTCTGGGTAGAAATTGAATTAATTATATCTATTTATTTAAACTAATATGTGCATTATATCTTCGATGTATCCACAAATGATTAAATAATAATATGTAATATTTATTGAATAATTATAGTATTATACTTAAAAAAATTACTTCGACTTAGTATTTATTACTCATACTGTATTAATTATTTATTATATTAGGAACTTTTATATTATGCATGCATATTATATATATTTATAACTTATTATTTGATAAAAATAAAATAGATAACATTCTTTAATAAAATAGATTTTTATGAATTAATTTAGCATTAATTGTTACATTATTGCCCCATTAGGTGTGCACTTCTACCCCAATAACGGGGTAAAAAGACGCATTTGTTATAATTTCTAATTATTCAGAATTTTTGGTATTTGCTTTGGTGAAATTAAATTTTGACCGGAAAATTGAAATCTACGTAGTATTTATGATGGGAAAACAATATAACAATATGTCTAAAACTTGTATGCTACCACATACCAGCTGTTAAATGTTAGGTGCTCCATTATACCCCAGGTTACTCTAACTGCCTTATAAGCGTTGTACGAAACACGAATACAAAATATATGTAATATAATATTATGATATCGCATTGTACCTAATAATAATAATAATTATAATATATTATAAACGCGCGGACGCCATTCCGTCACGCTACGACGGTCCTGCGCTGCAAGTGTGGGTAATGTCGCCTTCCGCGTGGAACGCTCTACCTATATATACGTATAATACATATTATAAATGGGCGTCTCCCGATTGCGGCCCAAGGTTAACTTTTTACCTTTTCACCTGTCCCGATTGCGGCCCGTCCATAATAGGTAGGAAATAATATTTAAGTGGTTATCAAAACTAAATAAATATCCCGATTGCGTCCGATATAATAAATATTCGTATAGATTTTGAAACATCTATACACAAGGCAATTCGTTTAACTTGGCCATTGCAGGCTACTATAAAAGGTTGCAGCTAAAATTTGGTTTTTTTTATTCATCGGATTTTAGTACGGTTAGGTTAGGTAAGGATTTATAGGTAGGTGGAATTAAGTAAAAACGTCAAAATTGGTATAACTTTGGTACTTTTTGAGTTAAATCATACACTTACGTACAAATAGCACGGGGTCCGCGATCTACCGCAGGTAAATTACCTATCTGATAATGTACTGCTGCAATTCAGAATTTTTATTCCGGGCAACAGAAAAGTTAAGATAAATCTAGAACATCATACACCGAATATTAAATAACGCATTGAACAATGTTTGAGTCATATAGATTTGGTAGGTACATTTAACGGGAAACGAAGTGCACGGGATCAGCTAGTATAATGTATAATGTATATATTCATATAATATACAGCCAATCAAAACATCGCCCCTTACGCTGCCATTTTAATTTCTTAACAAGATAAAACGATGTAGTGGGGGTACTACTGAAATAACCTTGTATATTTAAGCCATGATACATAGTATAGTATAATATAGATATGTGTGGTTTTAAATCATTGGCGACGGCCTAGGACGAAATTCGAAATCGTCTCATTTGCAATTCTGAGGCCCGGTTGCATAAAGAACAGTCTGTAAATTTGTTACCAGCTCTGTAATTTACCGGACCGTAAGGTTTTAATGATTGTGTAAACTAGAGCTATAAGTAGTGTTGCATAAATAGAAATATTAAATTATTGATAACCGTGGTTACCAAATAAATTAAAAGAATAAAGGTCCCCACACACTGCAGCGGTGGCGGTGGCGGTGGCGTTAAATTCTATTGTCTTGGCTTCACCGCCGCGGTGAGCGGTGAAATGTGTCCTACAGCAATTCACCGCCACCGCTGCAGTGTGTGGGGACCTTTAACAATGTTTTTTTTATCATTAAAATAATTTTACCATTCTCGCTCATTATAAATTTACGATTTTTTTTGGTTGACCTGCAGACAAATTTAACTACCTTCAATAAAAATGAACGGATCGGAACAAGAATTCCAGGAGATTGAAGAAGATCAGATAATCGTTCAAGAAGTAGTCAATAAAATAATTGACTACATTGTTGAGAATGATGAACTGCAGTCAGACTACGGCGATGAGGAATCAACAACGACCTGCAATATATGGGGTCGGTGCTGTGGTATCAATTTCGGTTTTAACCACTCACGACGTACCCGTAACCGCTTCAGATCAATTCTTTCCTTCCGAAACCTTTTTTCTATTTTTCTTACAATTATAATATTTATTGCATCTTATTATTTAATACCATTTCTGCGTTGGTACAGTAATTAGTTTACGGTATTACGGTAATTATCAATCAAAATTGTAAATCATTTGTAAATCATTGTAAAAATATATTTATTTTATTTTATATTTCCATTGAAGCTATTAGAAAATATTTTTTAAATAAATTAGTTAGATTATTTACATTGAAGATATAAGAAAATATTTTTAAAATAAATTCTTCAGAATATTTTCTTGTTTATGACGAGAGAATATTTTGAAAATATAATCTCATCACCTAAATGGTTCATTAATGTGAACAGAGTACTTTAAAATAATTTTACCATTCTCGCTCATTATAAATTACCGATTTTTTTTGGTTGACCTGCAGACAAATTTAACTACAATAAAAATGGCCGGATCGCCACAAGACTTCCAGGAGATTACCGATGATGAGATAATCGTACAAGAAGTAGTCCAACAAATAATTGACTACATTGTCGAAAATGATGAACTGTCAGACTACGATGAGGAATCAACAACCACCTGTAATGTATGGGGTAGTTTAGATATAATAAACTGAAATAAACAACGTATATTTTGGTCACCCGAGTGGTTCATTAATGTGAACAGAGTACTTTAAAATAATTTTACCATTCTCGCTCATTATAAATTTCCGATTTTTTTTGGTTGACCTGCAGACAAATTTAACTACAATAAAAATGGCCGGATCGCAACAAGACTTCCAGGAGATTGAAGATGAGATAATCGTACAAGAAGTAGTCCAACAAATAATTGACTACATTGTCGAAAATGATGAACTGTCAGACTAGGATGAGGAATCAACAACCACCTGTAATGTATGGGGTCGGTGCTGTAGTATCAATTTCGGTTTTAACCACTCACGACGTACCCGTCACCGCTTCAGATCAATTCTTTCCTTCCGAAACCTTTTTTTCTATTTTTCTTACAATTATAATATTTATTGTCTTTGTATTATCGGCTGCAGCACTGAGCACACACACTCGCTATCACGTACCCCGCTCACATCGACTCGTCTGTTCCGATGCCTTTTTTTCTTTTTTTTTCAAATAATTATATTTATTGTTTTTTTACAACTATTGTATTCCATTTTTTCGGCGGAGGTAATTATTATAAAAATTGTAAATCTCAACATAAATTGATTAAAAAATGTTCATCAAATTATGATTATCGAATATAATTGTTCTGTTTACACAGTAAAATGTTGTTTCTTGTTTTTCGCATTAAAGAGTGCGATTTTATTTATTTCCACACGATAAAGTGAACGTGCAGTGAGCGTGGAATCCACTAGGACGCATAAAGAGCATTGACTAACAATTTTTTTGTTACGTACTAAATCTCAATAAGATAATAGGAGGTACATTGAAGGTTTTGGCCAAGAGAAAGTAGGTATTTTATATTTACCGGTGCGGTGAAATTTTTTCTGCTCCAAATTGAGAGAACAGACAGAAATATAGGAATGAAAAAAACAAACACACATTATTTTATAGCTCTGCTCACAATCTAAAATAATAATATAATTATAACTATTGTGATTACCTACGTAAAAGTAAGTATACCTACTGCGAAAATCCGGTCATCGATCCACAAGAGTCGTGACTGTCGAATCCGCACACGAAGTCAATTGTGTCGATGATTAGGATAATACTTGTCACTTGTTGTGTACACAATATTAAAATTACATTTAAAACGATATATACTAATACGACAAGACATTTAACATTTAAAGAAATAGAAATTGTGATTAAAAAAAAAAGAATACTTCTATGTAGGTATACGCTAATAACGTATTTGTTGTTGAAGCGAATTTACCAATAATAATAAAAAGAAAAACCCGTTAACAGCTAAAAACATGTCAAAATAATTTGAAAACTTTATCAAGTAGGTATAGAAACAAAATAAACATTTGGTGTAAATACTAAATTTCAAGTAACTACGGTAATTCATTTTTGGACAACAATAATTAAGAACATCGTTCCATGAGAAATTGAGTGAATACAGCTAGTACAATTCGTAAAAATTTGTACCTACTTCAAATGCTCATAAATAAGTAATTGGACTTTCCAGTAGACATTTTTTTTTTTTTTGTTGGTTAAAGGTTGAAAAACTTTTAAGGAATTCAATTTTTAAATCTTAGATATAAAAAGACAATTTTTATGAATTACAAAACTTAAAAAAATCGTCGAAATTTCGTGATTTTGACGAATTGTGTCAAAATTCTGACTCAGACGCTCATAAAAATGTACCGTAAATTTATTGTCAAATTTAAAGACGCACAACATCTAAGTAAAATTGTAAGCTCAATATCATAATGTAGTTTTTATTACGCTTGCCGTTTTCCTTATAATACATTTTTTCAGACAATCTATGTATTATTATTTATTATGTATGTATTTTATACAACAGTATGGCCTCGCATAATATAATATGTTATAACAATAAAATAATTAGACGTGTAGATCACGAGGGGTAAGTAGTTCTTAAATCGTTATTTTTAGTTATAATAAACTGAAATAAACAACGTATATTTTGGTCACCCGAGTGGTTCATTAATGTGAACAGAATACTATTTGACAGGTGTATCTAATTAACTATTAGTTTATACTTGTATAATTTAATTATAGAGGGTGTTTCAAATTTCATGTGACAGCAGATTTCAGCATGATCTACTCAAATTAGGAAAAAATGACCTATGTGAAAACTTATTTGAATCACATACTCAAAACTAATTTGATATTAATTTTTTTTTTTATTAGTGAAAAGGGGGAGATTTTAGGGGTAACTTTTAAAATCCAAATGGGAATCTATATTTTTGAAATATGATTCATACAGGATATTTTTTTTAATGAATTTTGACGTATCATTCATAATTATTGGTTGATAATTAAAGAAGCTATTTACATTCAAATTTTGTATTTAATTTGTAAAAATGCCATCAATGATCAATGAATAAAAATAATAATATACTTTGTGCTTCTGTTTTACGCCGATGCATTGTTGTACCTACAACCTTTATAATCTGTACGCTATCAAACTACCAATTTACTAGTAATAAAACGTGTATTTGTTATCTTAATTTAATTTTATATTACATAGGTCAAGCCATATGATTCTATTGATAATAAAAAAAAAAAAAAGGCATTAGATAATAATATACCGTCTACATATTATGTATATTGGATATTGTTTTATTTATAATCAATGCTATATTGCTATGGAACGGGTTTTGTGTCCTCAATAATTTTACATAATATTTATTATTTATAATATAAAATTAGAAATAAATATCATTCAGTTGACAAATAGGCAATAGCTAATTATACCAAATTGTTGTATAAATGTTATTATACTGCATAAAATTATTTAAAATGAATACAAATAGGTTAGGTACCTGTATCTGTATTTTTGACTAATGTAGGTGCCTATTCATATTTTATAAATTTAAATAATAAATAATAACCAAGGCTAGGAACTTAAAAATATGCAGTAAAAATTTGGAAAATATGCAATTTATTGAATAAAACACATTTTACATACAAAATTTAAAAATTTAAATTAGGTAGGTGTCGGAAAAAAAAATTAGAAGAATTTTTAAAAAAAATTAACACCGCACGCTTATGTATTTAATTACCTACGATTATACAATTTATTTATATCATGGTACAAAATATTAATCCAGTGGTAAATTTGAATAAAAATAAATACGGGCCGGTCAGCGATCACTATTACAAGTTCTCAGTAGTAGATATAAAGATTATAATATTATTTTTGGGAGCAATAGTAATAGCCGTTGATGAATTAATTTATTTTGTCAAACAATATAAAAGTATAAATTTCTAAAAAAAAAATTGTTCACGTTAATTCTATGATATCATATGCATATAATTAATGATCTTATACCTAAAATATGCGAATTTGTACAAAAAATCACGAAATATTCAAAATTATGCAACAAACATTTTTGTATTTGTAATATACTTACTATGAATCAAATTTGTATCGAATCAGATTTTCAATATGCACTTTCTAAACAAATATGCAAATGCTTAAAGTTCCGAGCCTTGGTAAGACTAATAACATACTTACATACCTATACTTTCATATTATGTTTGAATAAACTTAATATTAAATATGTATATCATTTCTAAACGCTGCAAAATGACAACACTGATTTCAAAAACTTGTATGATTAAACCTCGCGTTCAACATAATGTTGAATGATGCATATAAAATCAAACAGATTTTGAAAGAACATCACCTTTTCACAACATTAAGATATGATCAATCTAATATTAAATTATAATAACTAGGGCTTGGATGTTGTTACATTAATTGTATTAAAATTAATAATTCATTTACTAAAGACTAAAGGTTATTTCTAGACTTAGAGACTTGAAAGCTTTAAACACAAACATATACGCATAAAAATATGAGCAAATATGTGTACTCTAGAAGTCTAGAACAAGACAATTTTGACTGAATTTATTAAAAATGTATTTAATTATTATTAATGTATTATCAATTTTTCCTTTTTTTTTAAAAATAATTGTACCTATTGCTCCAATGGCTTAAGCAAAAAAAAAAAAAACGATAGGCCCATAGGAGGGTTTAACATCTGTAGCATGGATCATCACATGGAAGTCACACAATATTTACACAACGTTGGTAAAATATGTATATCACATTTGTGTAAGCAATTTAATTTTTAAACTACATTTTTATGAAATTTTTTTTTGCTCTAATAAGTAGAAACCTTGTTACCTTATTAATTAATTATAACAACATCAAAGTCCTAATCATGACATCAAACATAATTATCAAGTATTTTAAATATGTCAATTGCACCAGTAAAAATTATCATAATATATTCTGAGTGGTGATTAAGGTTAGGTTTTACTGGTTTTAGACCGGGATTGAATATTTTTTTAGAAGCATTTTCATTCTGGATTTAGGGCAATTTTAAAACTTTTAACTTAATTTTAATAAATAAATATAGATTTGAAATGTGTACAATTTTCATAAGGATATAAAGACAAATAATTGTTTAACCATTTAGTACATTTTAGTATATTCAAATTAGCAAGGAATATGCAAGATATGCATGGTAAAATACATTTTAAAGCAAATTCATTATTTCTGAAAGACTATCCATTTTAAAACTTAATTTAGTATTAATAAATGTGAATACATTTGAACTGTGTACAATTTTGATATGTAAGGATCAATATTCACTAATAAAATGATACATTATTGTCGTTATTTAGTAAATTTTATTATACTACAATGATTGAGCTATTAAGTTATGTATGATAAACTAAATTTGAAAGCAAATTCATTATTCGTTAATATCCAATATAGGTAGGTATCTATAGAAATATAGAATTTATGAAAGTCAGCAGTTTAATAAATGCCTAATAAAAACATAGGTACTTCACAATTTAAACTTAGTGAACATTGTTCGTACAAGAGGTGCAATCGAATAATAAATTATATGTATATTTACTATTTACTATTTACTATTTCGCTATACTATTTATTACATTATTAAATGAGAATAATGTTTAAACAAATTACTTTAAAAAGTATTCATATGCTCAAATTGGTTAAAAAATAGTTGGTTTTGTGCAAATAACTTTGTAAAATATAACTACAGTCCTTTAAAAAGTTGTTAAAAAGTTATATCATTATAGGTACCAACTATTTGTTTAAAACACTCGCACACTTTTATTTTCAACAAGTGTATACTCTCAATACAATATAATTATGACTGCCATTTTACTTGCAAAATTTTGGTCCACGCCAGAGGTTTAAATGAGTTCAATCGTCTTCTAAAGGTATTGGTATACACTATTAATTAATGTGACCAATGTTTATCAACAAGTGTATACTCTCAATACAATATAATTATGACTGCCATTTTACTTGCAGAATTTTGGTCCACGCCAGAGGTTCAATCGTCTTCTAAAGGTATTGGTATACACTATTAATTAATGTGACCAATGTTTAAACAAATTAGTAGAAAATAACTATTAGGCTTGTATGAATAACCTTGTACAATATTACTACATTAAAGTTTTAAAGTCAAAAAGTTATACATTTTATAATTTTATTAACACAAACCAACAAAAACCCATACATGCAAATATTTATTAAGTAAATTATTGAATTCTATGAAATTAGGTATTACTCATAAGTCATGAATCAGGAATTAAAGTAAAATAATGTTAAATACATTAGCAAAATAGCAAATCTAGATATAAGTATCTAAAATATTCTGATTTGTTCCACTTTTCATTATGATATCATTATGGAGAATATGATTTAATAAAAACAATGATGTCACATTAGAAAACTTAGGAAATTAAGAATACACTTAGATTTGTGATGAAAAAGCTAATTTGAAATTTGAAATCCTAGATATGTATAAATGAACAATGAATTTTAGATATAGATATTTAGGTGCTGAAATAATTTGAATTGTTCCATTAAAGTAAAAATATATCATCAGATACAACAACGGCACAATATGAATAATATGGAGAATATTATTTAGTAAAAAAAATGTTGTCATGTTTGAAATCTTAGGAACCATGACTTTTAGAGAAATTAAATGTTGCTTTTTCATAATAATTTACCATACATAGAATTGCAATGAAAAAGCTAATTTGAAATTTGAAATCCTAGATAGGTACAATAATGAATAATGACTTTTAGATAAATTGAAGAAAAATTTTATTGAGAATAATGACGACTATGAAATTTAAAAATGTCTTATTCAAAATGGTTCAACTTGTCTACATTTCAAGAATTTAAAAAATGTTTTAATTCTTATAAAAGTAAACGTTTTTCTTAAACTGTTTGAAGAAAATGGATCATATCCAATAAAACAGTTTTAATTTAAATCAATGGGCTAAATAAAAATTAAGTTAAGTCATGAGTCAGGAATTGAAGTAAAATAATATTAAATACATTAGTATTATATAGATATTTAGGTGCTGAAATATACTGAATTGTGCCACTTAAATACTTAATATAACACTGTATATGGTATAATGTATTGATAATAGATAAGTAAATGTATTAACATTACCACTCAGAAAATAAAACTGGATTAAGCATTCTACCCTCGATTCTACCTAAAATTATGTTATTCTTAGATATCTATCTTGCGTACGTAAATTGTTATACTAACATAATTAAATACGACTTTGAAGGCATTTACAAATTGATAAATAATCAAACTATACATATCCTCAAATTTTAACTAATGATGGTGATGAATACAAATATAATTTTTCTATGATACAAACAAGTACCTTCTTAGAGTCTTCTGATGTCAGTTTAAAATAAATGCAAACATTTCCAGACGATAACAACCAGTTGACGAAAATTCAAACGCACTAACTACAATGACTTAAAAATATCAACCAGATTGAAATAATGAAATACTTAGATATTATGTATTTTAATTTATATTTATTTTAACTTTTAAGCATTTTCGTGGTTTTAACTGTCATATAAAAATTATAAAGTAAAAAGTGACAAGCGTTATCAATTATCATAGAGGTAGCACACGTGAAAAAGATAGATAACCATAACTTACCATTTTGGGCTCGATTTTGGGTTACCTACCAGTTGCCATGGGTATAGTGAATAATACTGTGCACGAGAAAATACGTTCTATTATTAACATGCTTGGAACATAATTAGGTATTACACAAAATAATTCAAGATTGTCTCATTGTGTCAGTTCCCATTTCCCACTACCCACAACTGTACCTGTTACTATAGTTATTAATTATTATAACTATAAAAATAGCACCATAAACCCCTAACCATAGTCCATAATGCAGGATAAATATTTATCTTGTAATATTTCCCCAGTCCCCGCTTACTAGTTACTAGTAACAACTAACAAGTGACTTCCGAGCCTTCCCAACAAAACAGTGTATTACAAGTGGTCGTGAGAGTAATCAGAATTACATCAACTTCGAACCAACTTCCGATATGTTGAGCCGAATGACTTCTAAGCAGGGATGGAAAAAAAAAAAAAAAAAAATTATTAAACGGAAAAAAATGAAAAACGAAAACAATTAATAATATTTTTATTATTTACTCTAGAAATCTGAAATAGTGTTTCACTTTAGTCTTTGAGACTTAAGTCTTTACTTTTGGGTTTTTAATCTTTACCAATGCACTTTTAAAATTTAAATATTAAGGATAATTAATTTGAATTTTTAACTTTCAAATGCATTTCTATATTGCGCGGTACTATTATAACTTAAAAGTTAAAAGTCACGAGTTACTAGCTATAAGAATATATTATATATATATAAAAAAAAAAAAAATTATCAAAAACGTTATTTAGAAACAATAAGAAAATAACGTTTTTAAAAACGTTAGTCAAAAACGCTATGGAAAAATAACGTTTTTAAAAACGTTAATCAAAAACGATATTGAAAAATAACGTTTTTAAAAACGTTAATCAAAAACGTTTAAAAACGTTAAACATAAACGATATTTTTTAAATCAATAAACAAAAACGAAAAAATTAAAAACGTTTTCCATCCCTGCTTCTAAGTCATTGTACATAAAAACAAATGAAGAAAAAGAAACAGAAACCAGCGACGATACTACACAAGAAACAATATAATTAGTTATTTGTTAATAAATCATTATGAGTAATATAATTATTATAATTATAATTGTTGTAATATTACAAAATGTATGTTCTACTACCAAATAAGGAAAATAAATGTTTTTCTGTGTTTATTGTATGTTAAATGTAAATTATAAATGTAGGTAAACAACAACAAAAAAGTATTGATGTGATAATAATTATTGATTAGAAAAGCGAGCGCAGCGAGCGATTTTTTTAGTGATACGAGAATTTTATTGAAAATACGAGAATTTGATAACCTCAGTACGAGAATACCTGTTTGAGAATCTGGCAACCCTGCTGTCCTAACATGAGCTTCGTTTTGCTGCTGACTCCGTTGCAGGAAGGATTAGGACGATTGGGTACACAATTTTAGTTATTGAAATGAAAGAACACACAATGTCGTTGGTTGACGCGGTTGCGTCGAAAGTCGTATATTGAAACCTGAACACATATGTACGTACGCAGTACGCATAATTATTCGACGGTCGAGCGGTCGTTGGTCGCATGGGTCGACGGAATCGGTGTGCTCGATGCACGAGCGACCGAGGGAGCGTGGCGCTACGTCGAGAGACGAGAACGTCGTCGTGACATTAGTTCGGTCGGTCGGGCGAGTCGAGGTTCACGATGATCATCGAGATCGTGTCGCTACTCGAGTCGATGGCCGTTGCGAGAGAATCATGGCGTCGGGCGTATGTCGCGAGTCGGACGAAAACGTGTGGCTCGGTCGAGGGCTGTGAGCAAAGAGAACGTTGGCCGGTCGGTCGGCCGCGTCGTACCCGTCGCGGGACGAGTCGCTTGGCGTCGCCAATGGGAGACGCGAGATCGAGTTGAGCGAGGAACATAAATATAATTACAAAGACAATAAATACTAGAAATCACAGTTGCTGTATAAATACGAATATAATATAAAAGTTCCGCGAAACGGATGGTAACGGCCATAGACCTTTGGACTCTATGGTAACGGCGAATGAGTCGAGCAAAGTGGTGATAAGCGCCGAAGTCACCACACGTCTTCTATAGATTAGTATATCAAAGACACGGACTAAGATATAAGTGTTTTTTAAAATGTAATTTCATGTTGTGTAACACTGATAATGCTACTATTGCAAACATAATGGAGACGTTAAAATGTTAAATGAAATAATCGATGGAATCGAGAACCCCGATGAGGAGGATACCGAAATCGACCAAGTGGTTAGATCAAACCAAGGCCGAGGTGATGGTGAAGGCCCCGGCTAATCACGGAGTTGATACGTCCCTTGGCCGAAGACATCGGACAGGAGACGGCGACGTACAGGATCGGGGGATACGGGAAAGAGCACGGATAGCCTTTAACTTGCATATCAGCATCAATTGGCCATCTCGTATCCCCCCCTCCTAGTTTATTGTGTCTCCTGTCCGGTGTATTTTTTTCATAATTTTTTATACTGTTCTAAATTATTTTACGCCCCCTCCTTTTCAGCTTTAAAATCATTGTTCAAATAAAATTTTAATAACAGCCACTTTAATTTCAACAGCCACTTTTTTTTCAATAAAAACAACTCTGAACTACAAAATTTGTTATTTTTTACCTAAATTATATGTTCACCTTTTTGTATTAATTGTACCATGCACTTAACAATTATGTATTTATAATATTTTAATGAATTATTAATAATACGGTAGCCGGTAAGTTGAGTTAGTATTATCAGTGGCGCCGAACTATTTTTTTTTAGGTGTGGCAATGAACAATTACTTATATAGCCACCTCCCCCATTGGATATTGGCTATTAGAACTAAGTCGTGGGAGCAACCTCCGCCCCACCAATTTTTAATCTAATAAATATTTTCACAAGTTATAATATTTACCGCATTATGTCTACAATATAGCATTATTTAATATTTTAACATATTACAGTTAAGATTATCTCCAGTAAAAGCCTCCTCAAAATGAAAATCAAGTTTTTATCATCTAAAAACGATATTCACAGTCACTGATTTAGTTATTTAAGCTTTTAGCTAGGTAGGTACATCATATCATTCAGTAATAAATAGAACTATTACATTTTTTTTCTTATATGTAAATATATATGTATATTATTTGGTTAATGGTTTGCATAATATTTTTTGAGTATAATGTACTATAGTAATACCTATATTAAATAAAAATATAAATAATTGCTTAAGTTTCAAGTCCAATGTAATTTTCACCTGATTCTTATATATTCCTATACATATAATAGTATAATATTGGTAAATATAGGTAGCTATATAGATGATATTATAAAGTTATATTTATATTACAATTTACAGCTATTTAAGTAACTCATTTTACTAATAGTAAAATATTGCATTATAAAACGTCTAATTTCGTCCAAGTTTCAACTTAAAATTTCTATAAAAAAAACTGTGCTTATATATTTTTTAGATTTTTGGTAACAGTATTACCCACTCATGAGAAATCTCGTTTTAAATTTCCGATCTTTAGCTATAAAAATTGAACATTTTATAAATTTTTAACCAAAATAACGTTCGCTGTATATTGACTAATTTTGTAAAAATCTGTGCTTAAAATGCTTACAAAAAAAAATTATCGTACATAATGTATCTTCATTATTTAAAAATTGCTATTATAACAACTTATGAGGAACCTTGTATTAATTGTTTAAGCTTTTAGACCCGTCTCTAAATAGGTTAAATGCGTAAATTTTTTATAGACCTGATATTATAACGTCTAAAATATTTTAAATTTTTTAGAGTCTGCATTGGTACCTATAAATAATTACCTTATTTTAAATAATTATTTATAAGTAATATTAACGCAGGTAAAACAGAAACTAACTGCAACTATAACTTAGCATAACTACGACCTGCAGCCACATCTTAATTGGTTGACGAAATCACTTCACATGTGAAACTTAGTGTGCTAAGTACTGTGTTAGACTGTTGACAGCTATTTTAAGTCGAGGAAAAATAATTAAATTAATTTAAAACATTACTTTACTTTAAACACTATATATAAATACCAAAATTCAAAAAAGTTAAAGAATTATTGGATACAATTATTAAAACAATATTCACTGTCGAAATATTACAATGTAAATAAACTAAATCTATTCGATTAAACATTCACACAGTGTATAACAATAATCGTTGTCAACAATAAACAATATACTAGTCACCAGCTTCCTATTATAATAATAATAATATTTGTAGCCAGCAGTTAACCTAACCTATTATTATATTACACATAATATTATATTTATTTTTTATGTACTAGCCACCACAGCATAATATTATCAATTTTTTGTACGACAGAGTTTTTTTTTTTATTGATCTTAAATTCATCGACATCTAGGTCATTATGCGTCATAATAATATAATAATAATTATAAATATAAATATATAACGTCACTGAAGTTATTGACAATAGTAGGTATGTGATCGTGGCATATAGTTTTCAGTGTTGCCCCAATTACTTATTCGAGAGGGGGTAACATTTATTTTACCCCCAATGATTTTTTGACATCATACAGCATACATTTTATACATACATTTATCTAGTTAAGTCTCAACACAAATTAATGTGACTTTCTGGTAAGGTTTTCTTTTAACTTTTCTTTGGTAGACAGTCGAAAATTTTTTAATTTTCTTAATTTTAAATGAATTTTGTTTAAGTTTCAACTTTAGACCCATATTGAAAATAATATATTGTGGATCTGTATTCAACTTGACCGAGAGAGAAAATTATTTATCGATGATAATTAAAAATAAAAATGTTTAATGATCTAAAAGAGTCTATATATTTTGAATATCTTGTAGGAAATATCTTTCAGGAAAATTCTTATATATTATATAAAAATTTTGTTAAAATATAAAGTTTTTACGGTTAGTCATTTTTGAGTTACAACAGAAAAACACAATCGATTTTGTCGATAACTGGTTTTGTAAAAAAATTACTTTTATATTTGTTAATTTTTTTTTTGTTTTTCACGACGCTTTTGAAAATTACTGGGAACTTTTTTACTTTTGATTTTTGACTCAACAAAGTATCAACTTGATTCACTTCCCTATCAGACAAGATGCTGAAGTAGAAATTTGAAAATAGAATTTATGTTTTAATGGTAAAACTATTAATTAAATTATTAGTTATTGGCTATTTCTAATGTTATCACACAGTACACACTGCACGCTGCGACACACTAGGAAGTCATCTTTCTTATATTTTTACAATATCTTTTTACACTTAGGATTACGATTATCCACCAATTTTGGTTGTACACCCACCCCTTAAAATAGGTGTGGCGGCTGCCACACCTAATACATGGGTTCGGCGCCACTGGCTCCTGATATATAGTTACAATATCAGTTGAAAGATATTAAAAATACATCGTCACAATTTTTTTTATAAGCATTTAAAGATCGAATGTTGACAGAATTTTTCAAAATCTCGAAAATTATCAATCATCGTAATTAATAAATTATAAAATCTTCAGTTTTTATAGCTAAAAGCTAAGGATCGAAAATTTAAAACAAGATTCCACGTAAGTAGTTAATTCTATTACCAAAAAATCTAAAAAATACACAAGCACAGTTTATTTTTATGGTCATTTTAAGTTCAAATTTGGGGTGAAATTACATATTAAAAAACCTAGCATAACTATTTTAGTTATTTTGTTGTGAGTGTATAATACTATTCGTGGGTACTTGAATAAACTTCTAAAGTACACTATATTATATATCTATGATAGTATCAGGGTTTGTTATTGATGTATAACGTGTTATAAGTACCTAATCGATATTGTGATATATGATGAATTTGGAATTTATTATAGGTCAATTTTTTTTTTAATACCATCATAGATATGTATATAATATGTCTTAAACCTAGACTGACCTACCGTCTTCGCTCAGAATCGTTTTTCTCATACAATGATATTGTATCATTGAATTCAAATTTAATTCCATCCATTATACAGTGACCCACTTGTAACCTACTGTACAGCAGTGTGACATCCACTTACCCACCTTTTTTTCGTTGGATCTTATTGATATTGTAGCATAATTTATTATTATATCCTACGACATTTTTGAGTTTAATACATTACGGTTATCGGATTATGATATTGTATATAATGTGATAAATCGGAGGTACAATATCATATATTCATAATAATATGTATGTTATTTGTGTTAAAAATAATTCATAGTGAAATAGTGATTTATAATAATATACTTAGGCGTTTGAACATTTTTAACCACCGATAATATTATATAGTTAGGTACTTAGGTACCTAACTACCTAATAGTATGGAATAAAATCATAATATGTGTATGTGTAATATTGTGTATATGTATAATTTTTATTTACAGATTTTTCGCACAATTTCCAGCGACTCCAAACGTAACGAATTTTGAAATTTAAAATTTATACCTAATTGAATAGTATACGTAGGGAATACCTACAAGGATACCGTGTGCGTTTTATAGGAATGCAAATTGGAAGGAAACGTCGATTTTCATAACCGAAGTTGCCCATATAAAATATATAATACGCCTTTTGAAATTAAACGATATTATTACCTATGCATACAATATACAAAGAAATTAATAAGTCGATCGTCTATGATTGTGTGAAAACCGTAGGTAAGCGTGATGGCTGATGATCAAAAACTATGAGGAGATAGTGTGGTGACCCACAACAACAGCGTCTTGTAACCGCGGTATCACCGCGCCCCTCTCCTTTAAGTTTATATTCTGCGGGTAACACTGCCTCCATGACGCGACCGTTGCCGACAAAACGCTCACTCTTTCGGACGTACGTCGTCAAAACGCACCGCGACCGCGCTCTCACGATACGCAACGTTACGCCGGACCAACCTCGTTATTTAGATTCACGTTTGTCAAATTTTACTCTTTGTCTATATTTATTGAATACACGTACATACGATTTTTAACTACCCGTATTTGCAATTCTTTTTTATTTAATTTAAATTGGTAACCTTCACCTATTGACAATCCGTCAATACCTACCTACTTTACCAAATTGGTGACCTCGACGTGATTCGAACACGCAACACGCTCGGAAGACCATTGCGAACGAAATCAAAGGTTCCGGCGTGTTAATTTAGTGACCATTCTCGCGGTACCATCACGCGTGTTTTTTTCAACTCACGAAATGAGTCTGTTTGACGTTTTTGCCGCCGACGGCGAACTTCTGAACGAAAACCACGTTGACCCGAACGCTGCGTCCGCGCAACAACAGCCGTTAAACGTCCCCGGTCCGATACCGGCTCCGCAAAATATTTCCGCGATCGAACACGTTCGTCTTCCCGGATTTTGGCGTCACTCACCACAGCAATGGTTCACACATGCCGAAGCTGTCTTCCATAGCAACCGGATTAGAGCAGATCTGACCAAGCTGAACCACGTGCTCACGGCATTAGACGAGGACGGAATCCGAACGGTGTCGGACCTGCTAGGCCCGAACGCGCAGTATTCGGCAGTACGGGATCGTCTCATTTCGGCCTACGCCGTTCCACAAGCGACTCGCTTCCGCACCATCGTTCAACACGGGGGCATGGGCGACCGCCGCCCGTCGCAAATGCTCCGAGACATGCGATGTGTCCTTCCCGAAGGCGTCGGCGACGCCGCGCTTAAAGAGTTCTGGTTGCAAAAACTACCTCCCACCATTCTCACAGTCATATCCGGACTCGACGGACCTTTGGATACCTTAGCCGAGCGCGCCGATCGTGTGATGGACGCGAGCGCCGGACGCGAAATCTGTGCCGTTTCCCCGTCCAATACACTCGAACATCGATTTCAAACGATGGAAAGTGCAATTACCGCGTTAACCACACAAATAGCCGCCCTCGTCACGTCACAGTCGAAGCAAGATCAGCAGTCACGGCAAAGGAATTCTACGCGGTCACGGTCCCGCAACCGCTCACAATCGCGCCAGCGTAACAAGGAGTTTTGTTACTACCACAATCGTTTCGGGAAAGAGGCAAAAAATTGCCACCACCCGTGTATCTTCCGCTCGGAAAACTAGTGGAAGCGGCGGGAGCACCGCTGACTTCCGCCGCCCGCGCGACACGTCGCGTGTTCGTCAGCGATACGCGTACCGGCCAACAGTTTCTCGTCGACTCCGGTGCCGAAATATCCGTGCTACCACCCACCGCAGGCGCACGCCTAGCCTCCGACATAGTTCTGACGGCCGCCAACGGTACACGGATAAAAACGTACGGTCCTAAGACGTTACGTTTGTGTTTGGGTGTCAAACGAACTTACGCCTGGACGTTCGAGATGGCAGATGTCGCCCGCCCAATCATCGGCGCTGACTTTTTGCATTATTTTGGATTGCTCATCGACGTCAAAAATCATCGCCTCATCGACCCGTCAGACCAGAACGTAATTCAAACTATCTCCGTAGATGACGTCAGTGCACCGGCACTCGTCGTTTCGCACACACACAAGTGGACCGAGTTGCTGCAGACTTTCCCCGACGTCACTCGCGAATCGCCGGTACCCGTCAAGTTTAAACATAACGTGGTTCACGAGCTACGAACCACCGGCCCGCCATTATTCGCACGCCCGCGACGTCTACCACCCGAGCGCAGTCAGGTCGCACGCCGTGAATTCGACTACATGCTCAGCAAGGGTATTTGTCGCCCGTCATCAAGCGCCTGGGCCAGTCCACTCCTGCTGGTGGCAAAAAAGGACGGCGCATGCCGACCCTGTGGCGACTACCGACGTTTGAACGCCGTCACCCGCGCCGACCGGTACCCGTTGCCACATCTTCACTACTTTACTGCACACCTGGCAGGTCGAACGCTGTTTACTAAGCTAGATCTGGTGAAAGCATACCACCAGGTACCCATAGCTGAACATGACATACCCAAGACTGCAGTTACTACGCCGTTCGGATTATTTGAGTTTCCGGTGATGTGCTTCGGCCTTCGAAACGCGGCACAGACGTTTCAACGCGTAGTCAACGAAATGCTGCGCGGTCTCGATTACGCCTTCGCGTATATCGATGACGTACTCATCGCGTCACGAGACGAACCCGAACACGAGCAACACGTCCGCACAGTGTTGAAGCGGCTTCAAGAGTTCGGAATGTCGATAAACCCCGCTAAGTGTGTTTTTGCCGTCACCTCGCTAACGTTCCTAGGTCATGTAATTAACAAGGACGGTTGTCAACCCAACCCAGACCGCGTCGACACTATTCACCGATGGCCACTTCCGGCGACCAAAAAAGGCCTACAACGGTTCCTAGGTTCGGTAAATTTTTATCGTAGATTTATCCCGAACGCCGCGGAAATGCAGACCACACTGTACAACTTAGCAGCACAAATTAAAAAAAAAGACGGACCGTTACAGTGGGACGACAGTACCCGCTCCGCATTCGATACCTGCCGCACAGCCCTCGCTGCCACAGTAAACCTAGCTCACCCTAAACCAAACGCAGAACTACGCCTCAGCACAGACGCGTCCAGCACATCGATCGGCGCCGTGATCGAGCAAAGAAACGGTAACGACTGGCAACCACTAGGTTTCTTTTCGAGGAAGCTCACCGACGCAGAAACACGATATAGTACGTACGACCGTGAGTTACTCGCGGCATATAGCAGCACCCGCTACTTCATCCACCTCATTGAAGGCCGCCTAACCACTTTATTCACGGACCACAAACCACTCACGTTCATGTTCACCCACAAAAGTGAGAAGTACGTAGACCGACAGGTGCGTCAAATATCATTTCTGTCCCAATACATTCACACCGTCGAACACATTCAAGGCACCGACAACGTCGTACCCGACGCCTTGTCGCGACTCGAAACAGCCGCATTGCAAAGCGGACCGCCCGATCCGGCTCAATGGTCGAAAGCTCAAGCGGACGACCCGGAGCTACAACGAATTCTGGCGAATCCCGACAAATGTGCGTTACGGTTGCAAGCGCGAGACACACCGTATGGACCGATTTATGCCGATTTTTCGACCGGCACTACGCGCACGTACGTACCGGCTGCCTACCGCCGCAGTGTTTTCGACGCGTTACACGGCCTCGCGCATGGTGGTCAAAAAGCAACGTCGCGGCTGATCAACGAACGTTATTGCTGGCCCGACATCAATCGTCAAGTCAGCCGTTGGGTCAAGTGCTGTGTACAATGTCAACGCGTCAAGACGGGCAAACATACGGTATCGCCGATTGTACCGTTTTCGACGGCGGAACGCCGATTCGGTCACATTCATATAGACCTCGTAGGACCACTTCCTTCATCAAACGGGAACAGGTACCTGCTTACATGCATCGACCGGTACACACGTTGGCCGGAAGCTTGGCCGCTGGAAAACATGTCCGCCCACGCCGTCGCTGTCACCTTAGTAAGTCAGTGGTTTTCACGCTTCGGCTTACCCGACGTTGTTACGACAGATCAAGGACGGCAATTTGAGGCCGATCTGTTCCGGGTAATGTCAGAAACGTTCGGGATACAGCACATACGCACCTCCCCGTACCACCCTCAGGCGAATGGCATGGTCGAGCGACTGCACAGGACGCTCAAGGACGCGCTCACCACACAAGAGTCCACCCACTGGAGCACCAAATTGCCGTTGGTTTTGCTCGCCTTGCGCAGTACGGTCAAGTCGGACGTCGGACTAGCCCCAGCGGAGATGGTATATGGCACTACCCTACGGTTGCCCGGTGAGCTGTTCAATCCCGCACCACCAACACCGAACCCACCGGAACTAATCGCGACGTTACGCGACGCCATGGCACAATTGCGACCTACGCCAGGTACAAACCACAACACGAGACGGTCAATATTCGTGCCAAAGGACCTATCCAACGTCAGCCATGTATTCCTACGAATAGACGCAGTCAAGCCACCTCTGCAACCACGCTACGAGGGACCACACGCAATTTTAGAGCGATGCGAAAAGAACTTCAAGCTGCAGTGCAACAATCGCCAGGTATGGGTTTCCGTCG
This sequence comes from Macrosiphum euphorbiae, assembly GCA_949089665.1. NCBI lineage: Eukaryota > Metazoa > Arthropoda > Insecta > Hemiptera > Aphididae > Macrosiphum > Macrosiphum euphorbiae. The sequence goes on along the minus strand of CARXXK010000002.1, from coordinate 86,835,308 downwards.
ACAGGCTCAAGCCGGCATTCGTGCTCCGCGAGAACCCGTCACTGACCGACCACTCATACGCCGCCAGCACCATCTCAAAAAAACAAGTCCGTTTTTTACTTCCCGGGGGGAGTAGTGTGGTGACCCACAACAACAGCGTCTTGTAACCGCGGTATCACCGCGCCCCTCTCCTTTAAGTTTATATTCTGCGGGTAACACTGCCTCCATGACGCGACCGTTGCCGACAAAACGCTCACTCTTTCGGACGTACGTCGTCAAAACGCACCGCGACCGCGCTCTCACGATACGCAACGTTACGCCGGACCAACCTCGTTATTTAGATTCACGTTTGTCAAATTTTACTCTTTGTCTATATTTATTGAATACACGTACATACGATTTTTAACTACCCGTATTTGCAATTCTTTTTTATTTAATTTAAATTGGTAACCTTCACCTATTGACAATCCGTCAATACCTACCTACTTTACCAAAATAGTATAGGTGCCCGCCGGTACCGTTCAACAATATAATAATTCACTGATTGCCTAATTACTATAATTTGTTAAAACAATATACAATATACATATTATAATATGACAAAATATTATTACATAAATAGTTAAATTAGGTAGGTATACCCAATTAATATTGGAATGCATATTATAGGTATTATCATTTCGTCTCGATATAGATTACTATAGATCGGCAGGTAGGCACATAATATTATAATACTCTATATTATGCTACTTTGATAGTCAATAGACATTTTATATCGGTTGAAAACTATATAAATAGTTTGGCCAAACTTATCCATTTGTTACCTGTTTGCTAACTAGCTATTATTTTTAAATTATAGGTAGGTAGGTACCTATCTAATTAAAACTTAATCTGTATGACCATGTTTAAATATACTTCGAACAACCTACAAACTAAGAGTATATTATACGATATTCGCGCAACTTATATTAAGTCATTAAGAGGACGCTACACGGATTTTTGTTTCTCTGTCTTACAAATGCGTAACATAACAAAGGGCAAATTGTACGCTCAGAAGATCACGTTTAGCTCCGTTATAGTTTGAAAATTAGAGAGAATTTACCTCTTATAAAATGTATAGGTGAGATTGTTATCTGGGGTCTCTCATAAGCTTTTTATTATATTTTAATTTAAAAGTGAGTTATGCTTATTTTAAGATGTACAAACAATTTACAATTTTAAAATACTCATAACTCGCTTTAAAATTTAATAAAAAGTCTATGAGATTCCCTAGATAATATTCTTGCCTTTAAATTGTATAATAGGTAAATTCACTCTATTTTTTAAACTAACGGACTAAACTTAATCTACTGAGCTGTACAATTTTTCTATGTTACGCACTTGAAATACGAAGACAACAAATGTCTCTTAACACAAATAATTGTGTACCAAAACATCTATGATCTGACTTATATTTTACTACCTACTTAGTACTTAATAATCTTACTATTATACTATATATTATTTTAATAATTCATAATTATCATCTAAATTCCAGATTTTAACTTCCTAACTTAAGAGGACGCCACACGGGCAAACGAAACCGAGCTGCAATGACCAAGAGAATGCGCTGTTAGGTGTTTTCGCGATCCGCAAGCACGCGACGTTTAAGCCGTCCTCCGCCGTGTCGCAGGTGCGAGTCGCAGCACTGCAGCAGTAGATTATAGTGATTATACTATTATAAATTATAATATTGGCAGTAGCCAGTCACCAAAATTAAATTATTTCATATCGAAGCTATTCCTGGAAACTATTACGGGCGCGCTGATTACCGATAACCATAGCGCGCTAATTGCAGTCTATCGTGGACCGTGGTGGAGGAAATCGTATTCGATGTCGCAAGTCGCAACGACCGTAGGGCAGCAGCACACTACAGTTAACAATATTCAATGAAATTGAAATCTTTACGCAAAAATTGTTTCGCGCGGGAAAGAACCACAAAAGCTACAGTCATAACTAAGTAACGAAATTTTCACACCACAAACAAGAGAACTTTAACCGTGCAACCTCGTTTTTATTTTTTCGATATCATTTCTAAAAAAAAGTTATTCAAGTCTGAAAAACACAAAAATAATGTTTTTTAAAACAATAAGAACTTTTTTTTAAGAAGCGATATCGAAAAATTAAAAACGAGGTTGCACAGTCTATGGTCTACTTATTATTTGATGAAAATTTCGTTTCTTAGTTATGGCTGTAGCCTTCTCGGCTCTTTCCCGAGCAAAACGGTTTTTACGGACGAATTTATACATGTGTAGCGTCCTCTTAATACAGTTCCTAATCACTGGTGGATGTTCCCCCATAGGATGTCGTACACGGATTTCCTGGTAAAAGTGACGGCTATAAATTGAGGGCTGTGTTATAAAATATAAATGTATATATTATTATACAATTCTCACGAATTGTATACAAATGATGTGTTCGATTAATCGTGATGGGAAATCGTAATTAAAGTTTTGGTACTTGTCTAATATGCTACCTACCATAAAATGGTATCTACCAAAAAACTGTATGCGTATGTAACAGGTTATTTTTATTTAATTTCATTTTATTGCGGGAAAGTACATTTGAGTCATTACGATAATTAATAACATATTATAAGAGTTGTACAAAATTATAGCTTATAATAACCACTATGATAACTTTACTGATCCACCAAGTCCCATAGGCCATGATAACTTATTTTTAGATATATTATTTTAGTCTATGTTGTGTTTGTGTTGGGTTCGGGTATGTGTAATATTCGTTGCGAGTTCACATTTGTATGTGATGCTGACGATATTGTTGATGATTATTCAACTAAAAAAAATGATGGTACTCGCATTCAAGGTCCATGGATTTTTGATATGTGTTGTTATTGGAATTAAAACCCGAGGTGCAACAGATTTGTTAGGCCGAAATTTAAAAGAAGAATGGTGGCGGTCCATTAATACGCAACACGACTTATCAGAAGTTTTCTGGGATGACCGATGATGTAAAAATAATATACAATGTATAATAATATAATATAATGACATATAGAAATATTATTAAGTACTTGACAACAATAAATTAATAAATTATTTAGTAATAAACTGTTATTAATATTGTTGTCACTTTGTTATTAATCGATAATCAGTAAACGTTTTGTGGTACAAGCACGTATCCAGGATCAATTTTCGGGGGGGGTTTAAAATATTTTAAAGACGTATGTAGTTAGTTTTTGTTACCTATATTATAAATATATACCTACTTTAAAAATTTCGGGGGGGGGGGGGGGGGTTGAACCCCTAAAACCCCCCCTGTATACGGGCCTGTTGTGGTAGACATTGTTATAAGATAGATAGTATACTACACCAACGAAGTAGCGGTAGGTAGCCTAGTGCCAAAGTTTTTACAATTTAGATGATTTTTTTGTGTACCTACCTATATTTGCCATAAACAGTAAATACCTACCTACTCATTTTTTAATATTCCAATAAATAATTCTGTCAAATTGTACTATTCTAGAAAGTAAACATAATACAACAACTGTATTACATTAATTGTATTATCTACTCATTAATCGTGGTTACTAACTTACCTACATAAAAATAAGCATTTAGGTACCTTCAACAGTTCTACCTAACAAAATACTATTATATATGTATATTATTATTACCTATTGTATGGTCTTAATATTTTTTTCCCAAGTATTAGTTTTGTTTAATTTTATATTTAATGCAGTGAAGAAAAAGTTTAAGCATTTAATTTATTTTATTTTAAATGCAATACAATGTTTATTTTTATTAATAAAAATAAAGTTATAGTAATTCATTTCTTTATTCAGTATCTATAAAATTCAAGTCATTATTATTCATAAATATTATACAGGCATACTGTATACAGTTTCATTTAAGTTCCTACCTATTTTCTAAAATTGAGTGTATAATTAAAAACTTTTGTTTGAAGATAACTCATCTCACCTAACACAACGACATAAGTAAACTTTTATACAAATCCCGGCGAAAGGTAAGTTTTGAAAAAAGTAAGGCAATAAGTCCACTAATTTTTTTATTCTGACAAAAAGTTTGAAAATACTAAATATTCTATTACATTTTCATTAACAATTATGTAATATATTATAAGCATTACATATAATAGCAATAAATAGCATTTATAAATATGTATAATTAGTATTCATTTAAACATTATTGTTCCGTATGAAAATTTAAAATAACAATCAATATAAAAGTAAGTTCAAAAATATATATGAAAAATTATAAACCTTTAGGCTCTAACAAATGTTAAAAATAATTTTTAAAAAATAGTCAATACAAACATCAATCACTTTAAAATAATAATAATAGTAATTTAAAATAAATTACGTTTTTGTTGTTTATGACCTGTAATTTGAAAAAATATGTATTTAAAATTTGTACATAATGTTAAGGCCAAAAGGTTTATATTTTTGAACTTACCTTTGGTAATTTTTAATTATTTTGAATAAGGAGTAGTAATCAAATATAATAAATTATTGTATAAGAAAATTAATTACATTTTTGAAATGAATATTAATTATACATATATATATCTAATATATTAGACTATTGATTATTAATATACTTAAAAATGAAAATTTAATAGAATAATAGAATATTTTTATTTTCTGACTTTTTGTCTGACGATAAAAATGTGCTCGGACTTTTTGACCGAAAGTACTTTTATACCAAGGTAGGTAGGTACTTAAAAACTAGATATATGGTATAGGTATCAATATGTATCAGATGTGTTACTTGAAATAGTCACGGCATTATAATGTTTAAATTGGCTTAATGAACAAGACATGAACGTTTTTACTTTTAAAAAGTCGGAACAAATTAAAGTCAAACACAGGTACATTATATAAACGAGTATAGGCCTATACTGAAGGTAGATTAATATTATTATTATTATTTCGAGATTTTTCTATATAAATATTAATATTACTGCGATAGAAATGGTTACAAAACCTTGAAGATTTTCATAATGCTCAAAATATAAGAGGCGCATTGCAATACTGCATTATTTAATTAGGGAGGTACTCATTTCAAGCATAACAAGTAGATATGTACAGTGTAGGTACATTATTAACTTAGATTATTTTTAATTAATTTATTTCGACTAGCAATTACTTTAAGAAAAAAAAAAATTAAATGATAGTCACTTAGTTACCTTTCCAGTAAATTATAATAAGTACATAACAAGAAACTTTTCAATTTTGGTATACCTAACATGGATTAGTGATAAATCATAGTGATGTAAATTTTACAGTGATATTGTGGACTTTAAATTATATTCAAATGGCATTCATTCAAAATAAATATTTTAAATTCTAGACAAGATTTCTCTAGAAATTCCTAATTTTAAGTCTCTATGAATATTAAATATAGTTTCACACAGCAGCTCATCAATTATTGAATCTACTTTTTTCCTAACTTCAGGAGTGTAACGACTTAAGGTAGACTCCTTTAAAACTCTTAATTCCAAAATACGAGTTTCTTCATCTTTATTGTTGTCTTCTTCTTCAATGTAGTTTCCTTCTTCATAATAGTCTGCAAATGGCAAATGCCTCCGCATAGCAGTAAAATTGTCCATCTCTAATGATTCAAAGGATCTGAAAAGTAAAATAGTATTAAACTTTTGTTAATATTTTATAGAAAACAGATCATAGGAGTTGTAATAAATTGTATAATATTAAAATAGAATATTAGTAACTTATTATTTTAGCTAAATTCTTAAAAGACAAGTAATAATTATTCATTGTTAAAAAAAAATAGCTGATTGTTGTTACATAGTAGGGTTTAAGTACCTATTATAAAATATACCATTATTAATGTTTGCCCATGTAAATGTGTATCGACTGTCGTGATTTTTGACTAAATAATGAAAACCGCTACAACTTAAAATAATTGAAGGCATCAATGTTTAAAAACCAATAAGAGTAATAATTTAAGTGTTTGAGTTTATAATACTTATAAAAAGTTAATATGAATAATACAAATTTAAAACTGGAAAAATTTTACTGTTTACCAGTTTATACCTATATTTATAAAAAAATATTTAAAATAAATATAAAATATATTTAAAAAAAATAAGAATTATACATGCCTATTGTGTAAATCAATAAAGAAATATATCTGATAAATAATATAATGCCTTGTATAATATGATAATTATAATAATTTTATATTGTTTTAAAACATTATAATTTAAAACTCAATACGCAATAGTTTGTTTGTAAAATAGCATATATTTAAATTTATAAAAAAAATATAGTAATAATAGAGTAAAATTGAATTTATAGATTTACAACATTTAAATATTTCTTAGTTCAAAAACAGTAAATCTGACACAAGTGTTACAAAAATACTATAATTTATGTTTTAAAAATAAAAACATGAATAAATTATCAAGATCAAGATCTTACAAATACTTGTATTGGTATCCTACAATATTATTAATTTGAGTTAAAATACAAATTCATTAAATTCTACGATAATATTTTTTCACATAATTATTTAATTTTAACCAAAAAAAAATTAAAATATATTTTGAAGATTCCAAATGTTTTTGAGTAATAATAAAGTAATAATATTAAACTTAACATTTAAGTGTACACATAAAAAAATATATTTGTAAAAACAAATATTGTATAGTAGGTAATCTATAAACATACAATTTAATTCTGAGCCAAAAACTTTAATTTGATTCATATGAATTTAATACCTACTTCGCCTAGTATTTAATATAGACAAATATCTATTATTCATCACAATTTTAAAGAGGTATTTAATCAAACAATTACTGTTAGATGAAAATTAAACTGAACAGTGAATAAGTGATGTATGGTTTAACAATAACTTAAATAATATACTTAGGACATTCAATCAACAATTTGAACCATCAATTATACTAATGACTAACAAATAAACGCCAACTTTAAAATATTTGAAAATAAATTAGTAAAAAAATAAAATAATATAATTTACAGCCTTCGGTAAAATGGTTAATATTTAATTTGTTTTAAAAATAGACATCCTACAATTAATGAAGTCAAATTTTAGTTACATATTTTAAAAATTGACAATTGATAGACATGCAAAAATTGATTTCATATACCTACTTAAAATTATTTATCTAAAACACTTTAAAAACTAAGAGAATGATTATTATTTTTGGATGATACATTAAATATTTAAAATGGACATAACTAAGACATAATATTATTAAAATAATTGATAGCCATATTTAGAGGGAATTTCTAATTAAATTAAATGTTTATATAATATAATATTATAGTACTTAAATACTAAATATTGTTTTGTTAACATTTAAAGTTTAGACATACTAATTTAGGTACTAAAAACAAAAATAATAAAATGTATAATTTAATGATAATGTACTTAAAACTCAAGACTCTCAAAGAAACTTTAAATTTAAAATAATACTAGTTGGAAAAAAATATTATGATGTATACAGAATAAAAAAAATTATTAGCGATTATAATATAAACTTATACTTTAAATTATATTTCAGTAATTTAGGAACCTTCAGTACATTTTTGAAAATTCAATTTTCATGTTTATAGGGTTCGTCCCGTATTGTAAAATAAAATAAAATAAAAAAACATTCAGTTTATTATACAAGCATTCTAGCTTAAACCAGCATATTACTTAAACTATTTTATTGAATTAATTTTGTTTTTATCAATTTGGTATTTTTATTATTATAACACGGTTGTTGTACTATCTACAACTGAAGAATTTACTAACCAAGTGATATGAGTATATCACTGATTATATTGTAATAACATAATAATGGCCATGTGTGTAGTGCGATGTGCCATTATTCTAAATTGCTACCGATCTAGTATCTATAATTTCACTTTTTACTTAGTAGTGTTTCAATTTTTAATTATGAATAACAAAAAATTCAATAGAGCATTTAAAATTATAAATCTGTTACCAAGTCATTGAAATGCGAGTCGAAATGTAAGTAAAAAAAACCATCAAGTTTTATTAAGGAAAACATAGGATTAGAAATCGACGAAGAAAAAATGACTAATATAAAACAGTGGTTTAATACTGTTCCATCCCCATTAACAATAATTAATGAAAATACTAAAATTGAATTTAGTCATGATGAACAAGTTATTTTTGATAACTTTAACTCTTGCTCAAAAATGTTTTGTAATAAATATACCTGCTGAATGCAGTACTACTGGTGCAATAAGAAATTCAGATCAATATTTCAATACTGTAATAATAATATTATTGACGCAGTAGACGTAGAAATTATTGGGGAAGACCTTAGTTATGATATTGGAATGGGCAATGTCGATAGTAATTATGATGACAGTTAAAATCATGAAGTAAAAAATAATGACAGCATTGTTAATACAGTTAGTGATGTAGAAATGATTGAGGAAGAGCTTGATTTTGAAACTGAAATAATCAATGACAAAAATTATAAAGATTTACAAATTGGTACAAGTGCTTACAGAAAAAAATTAAAGGGTAATAAACGAAAAATAAACTCAGCACTTAGAATTGAAGGCAAAGATTATAAAATTAGAAAAGGGACTTCGGTTAAAAAAAAATTGGTTCTCACAAACCCCTGCGTCTCAAAAAAATGCCAAAATGCTTGTGGTTACATTAGTGAAGAAATTAGACAAGATGTTTTTGATTCTTATTACCAACTAAATAGTCAGCAAAGAAAGATTTCCTAGTATCAGCAATAAAAATAGAAAAAGTGAAAAGAAGATATTCAGCCTCTACTATTATTAAAAAATTTTGTTCAAATTCATATTTTCTCCCAATTGAAGGTGTTATAACAAAAGTTTGGCAATAATTTCTTTTAAAAACTCTAAATATATCACAAATTTATTTAACAAATACTAATGTAAATAAAACAGATATTTTGACTGATAAAAAAGATCAATAAAGATCATAATTGTGGTAAAACCCACCACACAATAAAACAAGTGAAGATGACATAAGAAATATTGAAAATCGTATTAAAGAACTACATGCTATCCTATCTCATATTGTAGGTACTTCTAAAAAATATTTGCTAGCAGAGCATAAAAATATTTCTGTTTTTATATTATTTTAAATTTCAATTAGCATAATGCGTTAAATAATTTGTATTGAATCAAAAAGTTAACTATTATTATTTTGTTTTAAATAATTATTTATATAATAAAATTATTACCTAATATTGTTTTTAATGTTTAACTGTTTTTACTATTATTATTTTGTTTTTAATTATTATTAATATTATTAATATTGTATAATTAAAATCTAATAAAATATTTAATTGAGGGTTACACTATTTGGAACAGTTTTTTATTTAGCGTCAATTAACCGACGATAATATTTATATCGGTATCTGTAACAGTGTGTTTGTTGTAATTCTGTTGATTTTTGTCTTCATCTATAGGAGACTCAACTTGCTGAATATTTCTTGAGTCGTGGGTGGTTACGGTTTCATAACTCTAGTTGTAACCGGACAAGAATCTTCAGTTTCTCTTTCCTAAAAATAAAATAAAATAATTAGGACTTTTTTTTCCAGGAAGATTTGTTAAAATATTTAGTTTTTCTTTTACTCCATTTGAGGTTCATTGAGCTGGCTTATTATGGTCTTTTGCAATATGATCAAAGCAATTAATTGGACTATCAAAAGATTTAGAACCGAGTTTAGAACACACTTGTCATCATTTCTGCTGTTGCTTCATCTTAAATAAATAAAATATTTAATATAATTAAATGTATATAAATTAAGAGATCAAATCAAAATTGTGTATTTCTATAATGAAATAACAATAAAACAAGGTAAGTCAAAAACGAAAAATATTAACAAACATACCGTGGTTGAATCACAGTGTGTACCATGCATTTTGTCGATGTATTTGTACCAAAAAGTCGCTGAATTCAGTCATTATTCTATTGATCATGCTGGTTGAATTAGTCGATTGTCGAAACGTCTACTGGTAACAAACAAAATATTATTACATGGAATAACCAGAAACTTGAAAGTTCTTACTTTGATACATTTTTGAGAAAAATTAAACTCCTGGGCTAATCTTGGCTTTGTGTAGATTCATTTGTGAGGTACCGGGGTGCTCCAGGCTAAAATAAGTTATGAATATAAAATGTAAGACAACATTTAGGGTCTAGGATATACGAAAATAAAATTAAAAATCAATTATTTTTATTTTTATTGTCAAGTTTTAATACGACGGACAGGGACAGTTCATATACTTGGTCGCTAAAGTGCCAAATTTTAAAGTTAAGTTTAATATTTTAGTTGCCATCTTAATTATAATACATATTTAGTGGGGGGGGGGGGGGGGCTGATAGGGTGTATTATATTGAAAAAAAATGATTTCACAGGAATAATTCTCAGGCCTTGTGGAATTGTGCCTAACTATTTTTTTTATCTGAAAGAAGAAGACTTCCTACAGGCCGATCAAACTCCATTTTTTATTATATTTTAAATAATGGTATAATATAGTTTGTATAAAGCAATTATTAAAATATTAATACAATTATTGGTATTCATTTAGTATGTGACCTACAGAGTGAAAATCGAGTTTAGTATGTGACCTACCAAGACGATTATCTATATTATGTACGGGTACTGATCTATTAACAGGTAAGATGAATTTTTGAAATTTAAGTAAAATACAAAAAGTGTATTTCTAAAAATATAATTTAAATAAAATAAAACTTTTTTATACCTAACAACATAATTTTATGAAATCTATTGAATAGTTTTGACATACCTATTGCTGTTATAGGTACCTGTGTCTTCATTCATTTTGTTTAACTCATTTTGACATTGTTAAATGTAATCCTGTATTATTTTATATTTGTATATTGTATTACTAATATATTAGTTAAATAATTATTAACATAATTTTATGATTTTTAATTTAACTGTTTTTAAATTAATTAATGGTCCTGTGGATCATATACTAAATGAATACCCAATACGGTAGGTCACACGGTCTGGAAGGTCACATACTAAACGAATACCCAATTATTTATGTAGACATACCTATTATAAAGTTTAAGATCAAAATATTCAATACTGAAAAACGGAGTTCGTTGAGGCCCGTAGAATATTACCCTTAAGTTAAAAAAAAATTTTCAAAAAAGGTTAATTCTACAGAACAGGATCATTAATCCCGTAGAGAGTATTTTTGGGTACAAAATTACATTGGCATCGGATGCCTTTATATGATTATAAGGACATGATACCCGCATGTGTTGTCTTTGTCTTACAAGTGCGTAACATAGCAAATTCTAAGCTCAGCAGAACACTTGTAGCTCCGTTAGTTTAAAAATTATAGTGAATTGACCTCTTATAAAATCTAGAACATAAATCTTAAGAACATAATTTTAAAGCGAGATATGAGTATTTTAAAATTAATAAAATTGTAAATTATTTGTACATCCTAAAGTAGGTACTCATAACTTGCTTAAAAACTAATATATAATAAAAAGCCCACGAGGTTGCCTGGATAATAATTTTACCTTTAGATTTTATAAACTAACAGAGCTACAAGTGTTTTGCTGATCGTAAACTTTGCTATGTTACGCACACAAGTGGGTTCCCTGGTCAATATAATATGATATACTCAATAGGTACCTAGTCAATAATGACTTATAATTAGTTATATTATATCAATAATGTATACCTACATTATTATGCATAAATACTTGGGATATTTGTAACTTGCCTCCGGACAATTTTTAGTTCACCACACCACTGGGAAGACAATTTGTGGGTTGTAAACAAAATAACGTTGACGTGTTACGTGCATTTCGTCGGGGAAAAAAATAACAAACACCTGAGACGACGAGCGTTCGAATTACGTGACGAGAGGTTCGCCGGACGTTGCGACCACTGTTCATTTAAGTTTAGATGTAAACGAGTGACAACGCGATGGCGTAAACGAACACCGACCGAATTCGTCACGCACAGGTCACGGACGTAAGAGTTAAAAAAAACGAAGAACGAAATAAAGAAACAAGAAACGGGACTACTAAACAGATAACAGGAGAAACAAAGCACAAGCGGCTAGCCCACGATTACTGATTAGGCAGTATCAGTATTAATTCTCTTTTCTGAGGAGGTATACGGCGGCGGTAACGAGTTGATAACGTTTGTATTGACCGGCGGCGTCTGCTACAGTGCTACACAACACCTCCACAGCCTGTTTGTACGACGGATTTTGACAAGCAAACCGCCGTCGGCACTCGGCCGTCGCCGGCGGTCAACGATCGAACGCGGGAACTCACAAAGACACAAACACGGACGACGCACAGTGTTTTGAAATCGAAAAAAGCTGTAATAAACTAATTATTTTCAAATGTCACATTATACAAAACCCAAAACTATCGGATCATTAATTATTTACTTACTGGTGAATAGTTGGCATAAATCTAGTTTAGGGGCCAAGCGATTTTTTCAATTTTTTTTTTATCGGAACTTATGTATCTCATCGAGTTAAGAACGATGGTGCAATCAGAATTTGTCGCTCTCATTTAGTTCCGAAGTTATAATGGCCTTCCAAAGTTTTCGATTTTACGTTTATACGCATGCGCGCAACACTACTATAATGACGCGCGGAGAACCAGCGTCCGAACCAGCGTCCAAAACCTTGTTATTTTTTGGTACATACGTATTCGGTATACCTTTTTTTTTTTGAAACTTATGTAGTTATGTATTATGTACCCTGTGACATACTTGAGGTGGTGTTTCATAGCAAGTCGGGGGATATTTTCGATTTGCGGAGCGGAGCGACGGCGCCGAGGAGCGTAGCGACGAGTGCCTATACAAGCGTAATGACTACCCATATACTATGACATAACTTTTCCTGTAACCTACTTAAGGTGGTGTTAATGACTTACGCGTAATGACTTTGAATTGCCATAACTTTTGAACGGTAAGTTTGTCCGAGCGAGTGGCCACGCTTGCAAATAATATACATCAATTATAATTTGAAAAATACGTAAGATAGATAAAAATTATTAAGTGTTTATAACATATACGTAGAAAAACCCATGTATTAATCGGGATACGTAGATAAAAGTTGGGTAAGTCTACCCGCCTGCTGAAGGGTTAAATAACAAAAATGGTCCTCCGCGCGTCATTATACTATTATAGTAGTGTTGCGAGTATGCGTATAAACGTAAAATCGAAAACTTTGGAAGGCCATAACTTCGGAACTAAATGAGAGCGACAAATTCTGATTGCACCATCGTTCTTAACTCGATGAGATACATAAGTTTCGATAAAAAAAATTGAAAAAATCGCTTGGCCCCTAAACTAGATTTGTTCCGCAACTGCCTACAGGGGCGGACTGGCTCCTTCAGAGCGGCCCGGGAATTTTTTTTCAAGCGGCCCATCGCCCATAAACCATTGTCTAAGGTCTTTTTTTGTAACATCGATTTCGTTGCTGCCTGCCGGAACTACTTAAGCATTATATTGACATATTGTCTAAGGCCTAATCTAATACACTATTGCAGCACTTACGTTTGAAATACCAGACATTTTCTCAGTTGAATATTTAAATTATAATTAATACTAACAGAAGATAAATAAAACATTTTAGAAATTTGATGGACATCAATACCCTATTACCCTATTTGCTATCAATAGGTATATTTCTTTTATATTATTAATCGGTAATCGTCAACCAGTACAAAAGTATATTTTCCTTCTGTGGCGTACAAACACTAAAAAGCTACATAGGTATCATAATTCTTTTTACTTTTTATAGTGTTAAATAAAACCATATTGAACATTTACTATTTATAATGTTTAGTTATCCATAATTTTAAATAAAACACTTAAGAGTAAAAAATATTTGAAATTTTCTATATAAACTTTAAAGTTTTTCTCTTTTTATTACTGAAGAACCTCAATATATAATATAACTCAATAGTAATTTATCATGTAAATAAAACCCACCAAAAACATATATGTAAAATGAGAGCCAAGTTCAATACTATAATATATGCCTTGGTTGTTGACTTCAACGACAAAAGAAGTGAGATCTAAATGGGTGCCAAGTTAGGATAATATATTGAAGCCTAAGGTGTGACTTGGCTACTTTTCATATACGAATTATTATTATAAGTACCTACTAAAACAGTAATGGAAGAGTGAAGATGATTTTCCGAAGAATAAAATAAGAACTCAAAGCTTTAGAACTTGCAAATGCTATAATATATAATTCGTAGCCAAGTCAGACCTTAGGCTTCAATATATTATCCTAACTTGGCACCCATTTAGATCTCACTTCTTTTGTCGTTGAAGTCAACAACCAAGGCATATATTATAGTATTGAACTTGGCTCTCATTTTACATATATGTTTTTGGTGGGATATCATTACTTTTTGTATGTAAATTGTTATAACCTAACCTAACCTAGCCATGACGTATTCTATAAATAAAGTTTATTACAATATAATATAATTCAGTTACTAATATTAATAATAATATTTATTATAAAATATTTTCCGTTGTATATACAGAGTATAAAATATATGTAAAATTAATATACAATTATTTTAACTCTTTTTGAGTATATTTTTAATTATCATAATTTTATTGACTGTAGTTTCTACTGTTGGGTGGATAATTCATAATTTGTAAGAATAATTATTTAATTATTTTAATTGTAATATTTAAAAAAAATAATATTAATTACATACATAGATAGAAAAAAAAGTATGTCGCTGCGCGCGGGTCGACAATATCGACACATATTGGGCTAGCCGTATTTTTGGAGCGGCGATACGGGAAAGGTTATTGAAGTCAACATTACATTAAATTAGAGGAAATTCATTAATAAATTGAAAAATTAAACATAATAGATAAAATAATTGCAAAATTATAATAAAATCAATTGATTAAAAAATTAAAAATTAAAAATTAAAAAATTTTAAATTAAAAATTTTCAAGTTTCTGATTTTTTCCTTTGTATTTACCTAACTACCTATCTGTATGCCAAATTTGAACTTTCTAGGTCATCTGGAACTGGGTTAGAATTTTGATCTATAGGTAAGTCAGTGATAAAAATGACGATTTTCGGACGTTAATATCTAAATAACGGTTTGAAGTGTATTTATGAAATTTAGAGCACATATGTATCTCGTTAGTCTCAATATATGAGCCAAATTTGACATGTTTATGTGGAATAGTTTTTGAGTTATGAGGGGGTCAAAAGTGGCTCCAAATGGTTCGTGTAATATTACACACGGTGCTGCTCGCCAGTTCTGTTAGCTAGAACTTGGCTTGACACGCTACCGCGTGTCTAGATTATATTTTATATTATAGTTATATAATATAAAATACATAAATTATAATTGAATAACATAAATAACAAAAGGTAGAGTTAAATTATTATTTGTTAATAATAATATAAAAATATTACGTTTGGATGCAGAGCCTTGGTTTTTATCAGCGTTTTTATTCAAATACTATGGAAAAATATAAAATATGTGGTCTTAGGGAACCGTAACAATATGAATTAAGAATAATTCAATTTAAAAACGACAAAACAACAACACACGGTGGGATTCAAAATTCAAATAGCTAATAGGGGATAGCCGGATAGGCCTCTAAAACTAATAATTCTATTATATTTTAAACCATTTAACCAATTTTTAATAATAATTGAATATAGATTAAAATGTATAGGCCTTATTAACTTTACTTTCTTTACAATAAATTATAATAATATATTATTTAAAAATTGATTTGACTTACCTTTAAAAAGCTGAGGTTATGATCGTAAACATTGCTTCGAAAGTAATCTTTCTACTTGACAATACAAAATACAAATGAACTAATAAGTAATATTTATATTTTATATAATATCACAGACGACAGTGTTGTTAGTCCCGGACGAAAACAGTATATTTTTAAATTATATAACAACTAACAACAATAATACATCGAATTAATAATAATATATCGTTGTCGTATATTATAAACAACACGGGGACGGCGACCGGCAGGCGGCATCGTAATTTCTATTTATATAAATACCTTATGTTTCGTATGTTTCTTAGAAAAGCAAAATTATATTAAGGTACGATTATTATCGTATTAACGTATTATTTATGTTATATTCTATAGATTTTAAATTTACCAAAAACTGATAAACTTTTATTATAATCTAAAAATTGTAATAAGTTACTTGTACAACCAAATTGTCCGGCCCCATAATTCGATTATTCGACCGGCCCATCGGGAAATTTCCCGATCTCCCGATCTGCCAGTCCGCCCCTGACTGCCTATGGCCTCCGTTATTAGAGGGCCTAGGATTTTTATAAACATTATTTTTTTTTTTTAGAGTAGGTACTATACTTTCATCGTATAAAGTAAATATAAGAAACATAAAATATTTCAAAAAAATTAAATAATTAATCCTTATCAGCCTAATATGTAAATGATAATAAATAAAAGTCTATTTTTAATAAGAAAGAATTGATAACTTAGGTTTACTATCCATAGAAAGCGTATACATCTTATTTAAACTTCGATGACATAATAAATGAATTTGCTTTAAAAAAGGCAAGAAAAGTAACATTATAAAATACCGTAAAATACCTTATTAATTATTTCTATTATAAATACAAAAATGTATTGTTTATTACAGCTGATAAATAGTATAAAAAAAAGAAAATATGTTTAATTTTGTTTTCAATATCAATAATAAATATATATATATTAATTAATAATTAATAGGTACAAGAAATCTGAAATCTGTAGCTGTAGGGATACAAAATGTACAACATTATTGTTATGTTTGTGAAAATGTATAAGTAAATACTAAATTAATATAAATTATTATTTTGTTTTATACTACTTGTTTGTGAAGGAGGGGCTATAAACGCTACCTACTGTTGCCAAGAGGCCACAGTGGCGTGGCGTGGGTATTAAAAAGATGTAAGCAGTGAAATTTTTTTTTCAAAAGTGATTAGAATATAGGTACTATACCTAAATACCTAATTATAAATTATGTATAAAAAAATGTACTAAAGAGAAAATAAAGAAATTAAAGTATAAATACTTCAAAAGTCTATTAGGCGAATGACAGTGACAGTGTACGTAAAAACGACTACATGTCTACAACGCGTCGGGCTACGTACGGGTCGCTCCTTGTTTCTCGCGTAAGCAAAACAAAATGTGCTTAAAAACGCTAATTAAATACGTGACCCCCACTATGGCATTATAGACTATTCGAAAACAACAGTTGCGCGTAAGCAATTTCAGAATGTGTACACTGTATATCGTATTATGATAATGCAGTTAACATAATACAGAATAGATTATGAATAGACCTACAATCGATGATTTTCTTAAAATAGTTGGTAATCAGTAGACAGCGTACCGCGTACGACACAAATAATTAATAAACAATAACAAAAACCACTACCAGCTATAATTTAAATATTTTATAAAATTATATTAAAATTTTAAAAATCATTTATTATGTGCCAATTAGTGGTGATTGATCAAATTTATTTTTTCTTTCATTTAAAGTGTAAGCAGTGCTACAGTGCTTACATGCACGCTACGCCCCTGAGGGGCCACGTTTTTTATTTTGCCTAAGGCCACAAAATGCCTAAATCAGGCACTGAGACTAGGTATTCCAGTATCCATGTCTTCGTCTTCATCTGTGTCGGTATCTGAAATGTTTGTATCAAATAACTTTTCTACTTCAAAGGACCATTTTCTTATATTTACTTCACGGGGTCCGCTTATCTTTTTATCCGAAGATAGAAAACTACGAGTTAAATGAGCGAATAAAAAATTACTTTTACAGTCGTAGGTAACTAAGAACGGAGGAGATATGTGCAACCGAATTCTACACTATAGAGATTCATAAAATATGATAATGGATGGGGAACACCCAGGCGATAAGTCTATTATATTTTCTTTATTTTAATGACTAATATTGCTGATATCATTATTGAACGTCAGATTTATCACAGAATACAAAACTATTGTTGACAAAAATAAATGTATACAAACCTTTACCCCAAGGCTTGCATTTGAAAAAAATTCCGTTTTATGTTATTTACAATTAAAACGTTACACAATTTTCGCGTTTATCATTATAAAGAATTAAAACGTAATACAATTTTTGTGTTTGTTACGTGCCAACTACTACAGTTGTTGAAATGTAGGAAGTAATTGAAATGACTTACGAAGATGACTTATAATTTGTATTTATTGTACTCAAATAAAATAGTTATGCAATATTATTCTAAGTCCAGAATAATTAATTTAAGTAAAACGGATATAAGCGAGTTGTGACAATAGCCCTTCTTTGCTCAGAATCATTTTTCGTATACAATGATTTTATAAAATTTTATTCAAATATAACCCATCCATTACAGTGACCCCTCTAGACAACTACTGTACAGCAAAGCTGTAAACGATTGACCATGTTTTTTCTTTGTTGCGGTGGTTGCCGGGTGGTAACGAGTGGGTTTCGTTCAGCGTTTTTGATTTTTTGTTTTCACTCCAATTAAAGGTCCTGTAGACTATATATTTTATTGTTATAAACCACACCTGGCATTGGAAAAGCTGATAAGCATGGTAAATTATTTTCATAGTAAATATTAAATAGTAAACAAATGCGCACGGTTAAAAGTATATAATTTTTAAAATGTTGTATCTCATAACATGTAGTTCTGATATTATACTGCCATTTGTATCGTTGTTAGAACTTCTTTTTCTTATCTGAAAATACACCCAAACACTTATAACAATAAAAATTGTATAAAAAAAATCTTTAAATTATTTTTTATTAAAAATAATGTATTTCTATACCTATGCAATGTCTGGAAAAATAAACGATGACATGTAATGATTAAAGATTATATTTATAAATACAAATTGATGAGTTTCAATAAATATACAATATTTACGATGTAGGTACCTAATGAATTTTTGAATATTAAATTATGAAGATTATAATAACAAGATGGAACCTCCGGAAGGAAATGTGAACGGAATACACTAAATACATTTAAGATAATATAAGCCACATCCCAGACAATTAACTCAGATTCTTAAATTTAATAAAAAAATCTGGACATAGTTACATACATGCTGGAAGAAAGAACGCGAGTTGCTATGACATGATTATTAACAAACGGGAAGTGAGGTAGCTGTGGACCGTTTAATGGTTTTATTAGACGAAGAAAAAAAGAACGGATGGACTTGGAATGTTACAATTTGACCACTCTCAGCACCAGGAACAATTTTGAATTTGATAATATTATTTTTAAAGATGAAACTTTTAATCTAGTTTCATTGCATAATTTGAGAGCATTCAAATTTCACATAAGAAAAATAAGAGGACCTGATTGAACTTGATCCCGGAAACTTAAGCCATTATCTATTTTTTGTTTTTTTTTTTTTGTTTGTAGGTTTTTTGTTGGTAGGTTTTTGATGGAAGGGGGGACAAGGGTGTGTTTGTTTTGGCAGAATTTTTGACTTTGGCAATCGTAAGTATCTGCCATGCCCGGGTGTATATGAGTTTTTTTATTATATTATATACTATATTTGAATTCACAATTTATTATTACTACCTATTATTTAGTATATTTTTCAAAATTTAAGTAGGTATATATGAGGGTGTAAAATATATAAATATTAGGTTATTAGGACATAATGATTTATTCACGTTATAATAAGCTCAAGGGGTGATATAATATATCTTCAGCAGACGATCGGTTTTATACGTTAGTCTTTGTGTAATATAATATTATGTGTATTGTGTACCTTGAATACTAAAGAAACCATAACAAGCTTGATCATTATACACAATTTGTTGATTAATTGTGTATTTAAATTAATAAATGGGCATTTAGTAATACTCACAAATCATAAAAAAACTAGAACTTCTTCTCTATCTTGTACACCCATGATATATTGTTGTTAGTTTTAAATAATATTATTATTGATATTATATTATCACCACCACATTTTTTTTTTTTATAAATGTATTGTATTATTATTTTATTATATTTGAATACAGGCCGTTATCCGTGTTGTGGCGAAAGAGCTTTCCGATTTGAACTAGTTATACCCTTTCGTAAGATAACTATTTAGTACATGATCGATTTAATTTCAGCGTTTTGTATTAAGTAAGAATAGTTTTTTGTTTGATTTTAGGGGTGTAAATTCCATATGCACATTCCGAACGCGGATAACCTATATTCTGAACGTATCATGGAATTATTGATTAATAATATGGATTTGACTGTTGCACACACTCCTGCGTTGACTCGTGAAAGCAAAATCATGAAATTCGTCAATTTGGACCCTGGTTAATATTTTAGAAGTTATATGTTATGATGTTAAACTTATTGAGGGTAAAATATTACAGCTGGACTCTAGCGTCCAGAGGGATTGAAGGCGTGCGTGCGAATGTCTAACTATGTTTCTAGATATAATAATAGACAAACACATATAATATGGTTAGGATATTCAATATTCATACATCATACTTGTACTTAATTTACATACTTGTTTAACACTTTGAGTGCCATGTGTATCAATTTCAATACATACTAATATGTTTATTTGTGCCGTGTGTATTGATAATGATACACAGTTATATGGTACACACCTAATAAAAAAAATGTCCCTGTCAGTTTTGTAATTTTTGGCCTGGCACTCAAAGTGTAAATGCTCCTTAGAAGTTAGATTCCATATTTTTATTTTATTTTATTAGCACCAATAATATATTAATGTCTGAAGTTGGCACAAAGTTATTAAATGTAAGTCTACAGATTTAATTTATAAGCCTACATTAAACTACCTATGTATCTAAACTATTTTTCTTTGATTACAGTTATTGAAATTATAATAAGCATTAAACTTAAATGTTAATTCAATGTTTGAGGTTTTTATACTTAAAACTAAAATAAATCTAATGATACAAAAAACGTTCAATGTAAATATTATACTTAAAAATACCTAATGGTAACTATATTTGAGATTCCATCGAAATTCAAGTAAAATATAGACTTTTGACACGATTTGCTGTTGATTATTTTTTCGGTGTCTCAAACAATAATATAATATTTTATATTATAAAAATAAAAAATGATGGATTTATTAATAATTATACACGGCGTTTTGGTTAGGCAATTTAACATCATCATGCTTTTTTCCGTCATCTTAAAAGTATACAAGTATACAATTATAGAAGTCATAATAATGATAGCTTTAGAGGCGATGGCAATCAGGCATAGTGCTAATTAATGGCACAATCAATGTATAAATACAAAACAAAAAACATATTGGTTTGCACCTTCATAGTACACAATAACAATCTATAAATGCATCATTTATTATATAATATATTAATATAATGTGTATACACTAATGTTTTGATGTATTTTATTTAAGACCCTTAACATTTTATTTAATTTTACAGGAGTAAAAAGACCAAATTATCAACATTGGTGGGTAAAATTGACATTAGGGGCCAATGGTTATACTCACCAACCAATAATTTCACGGGAATGTAACTTTTTAACCGATCAGAACAAACTGAAAAAAATGGAAAGATTTAAATAAAAGTTAGCAGATTAAAAGCATATTACATTATACCTATTTAAAACTGTACCTTTTTATAATTGTGAGAGTTAGTGACTTTTTATGCCACCAAAACCACCCATGAGGAAAGTGTCCTCATGACCTGTGAGCCGCACCGCGTGAGACCCGAGGGTCAAGTCGGTGGAGCTCACAGGCTTTGATACACGCAACGGCAAGCTGAATGCCGAGGATTTATGTTGGGAGAGAGAGAAGAAAAAAAATAAGTTAATGAAAATAAATAATAAGAGCAATATTAGGGTAATCACGTGGATGTATTTTACAGGTTTTTTGATTGTAGATAATTTAAGTAAGATTTTGACATTTTCATTTTAACAAAATAAAATATATAGCATGGCACATGGCAAGTAGGTATAAGATATAAAAGGCACATGGGAAACAAAAAAAAACGCCCGGCCCACGGGGATCGACACATCACATTACTCGTGGTGGTCTCCACAGGGTTACCGGGGCAGTTTAAATGATTTGGGGGGGAAACGAAGGATTGAAACGTCTGTAAGTGTGGTCCTGGGCCTCCTACTTAAACGCGCACAGGGACAGCTGGTTTTTTACGCCAGCCGTATGTGAACGCGTAGGAGGTTACCCGCTAGGCGCCAATGGCAACCACACTTGGACGTTCTGCAACGCACATTTTACAAGTATCGTGCTTTTAAGTGACAAGACAAAATAAAAAAAGGGGGGACAATTTTGTAGGTATTACTCTGACGACGTTGAGATGTGTTGTTGAACGAGGAACTGGATGGGCTGGTTAATACCACCGGCACACACGCGGCCGGCATGGCCCATCTTGTCGTCGATCAAACCGCCTCGGATGGTGATGGCGACACGGAGGTTGACTGGTTCAGCAGCTTTGCCCACCATCGGGCCCGTGAGCGGTACTTAGCCCATGGTGGTTGGTTCCCGTCGATGAAAAAACAATAATATGATAGTCACACGCGAAGTGATGGTGGTCGACACGCGGTTGTGGTCGTTGTTGAGAAAATTCGGGATGCGTCACGGTACCGAAACGTCTGGTTCGTTCAGCGGTCTCGGAAAATGTAAAAGACGGCCGATGTTTTCTTGCCGCTGGTCGTGGTCGTTGATGTTGACGTGGTGGGGAAGGTCAGTGTCGCATTATAGGGACGTTTACAATAATAATTGGGAAAACAGACTGCTTTGTCGGTGCGTATCGACGGACGCGACAGCTGCGACCGGCGGTGACGACCGGCATCGACAGCGGCCTGTTGGCGGGCGGACACTGCGGGTTGTGGGGGCCGGGGTCAGGTATTATGTAACATTGTGGTCATTTATGCATTGGCGCGCGATAAATATAATAATATCATAATGTAATCATAAGTAATAATAATAATGAAAAATAATGTGCTCAGGGGAACTATAATAATATTAAGTAAGGCCTAAAATTCTGTGACGTTACATAATGTACCATATTGTTTTTTTTATTGAAATTCTGTGTTTATACAGGGAGGGAAAAAAATCTTATTCAACTAAAGAACAAAACGATCGAAAATTCATCTAATGTCAAAGAAAATGCGGACGTCAATTCTACAATAACAGAGGAAAAATTAATCCACACCAAGAATTCAATAAACCAGTACCTACTAACATTTTACATAATTATTACTTAATATGACAATTTAGTGATAGTAAAAACATCGTCTAAATACTGGAAATTGCACTATTTCATACTATAATAATATAGTATTATGTATGATTATAATTCACAAACGATATTTAAACCTCTTTAAAAAGGTGTTTTGAATAGTTACACATAAAAGTAAATTTTTTTGAAACAACCTTGAAATTTGAATTACTAAATACATATATTTTAGGCATAACGATTATCAATAGATAATGAATATTTAGCTGTATGATGGTACTGTAGGGTTTTTTGATACGGTGCGCAACGGTTGGAGGAACACGTTTTTGTATTTGGCAGAATTCTCTAGTGGCCATGTCCGGGTGGCGGCCTCTCTCTTTCATTCAGTTTATTGTAGGTTATTGTATATTTTAAAATTTGTTTGTATTTATGGACAATCTGCTTATGTTGATCATGATTCAATATAATGTATCCAATGTTAATTTTAATTGTTGTCTTTATATATATAAAAGAACAGGCCTGTTTAAGTAGAAGCTTTCTGACGACAATATTGAACTTTTTTCCAATTTTTTTGACAGAGTTGTTCTAAATACTTTCCTGAGGGGCACCACGTCTTCCAATTTTCATTTTTTTTTTTCTGGGGGAAGATAGTGGGTATTTGTATTTAAAGATTACGGTTTTTAGGGTTCTGTACGGTAAAACGGGACCCTTTACTAAGACTCCGCTGTCCGTCAGTCCGTCCGTCCGCCTGTCACCAGGCTATATCTCATGAACCATGAAAGTTGAAATTTTCACAGATGATGTATTTCAGTTGCCGTTATAACAACAAATACTAAAAATCCTAGAATATATAATATAAGCAGTGTCGCCAACATGTTTGTAGATAATGTAACGGAACCCTTCATGCGCGAGTCCAACTAGCACTTGGCTGTTTTTTAGCGTGTTATTTAAATAATTAAATGATTTTCTTTCACAAATTTGTTCCAAATACTCCTCCGAGTGATCTATAATTTCCAATTGGAAATTGTATTGTTACTTAAAAAAATTGAAATCCTTTTGTTTAAGAAACTGCGATTTTATTCGTAATTTCAGTAACTGAACTGTAAACCATTTTTATGTTTGAAATATAACTTAAATATCTGTTGTTTGCGAGAAATGTACCTACACAGACTGTATAATCGTTTACTCGCTTTGTAGAAAATAAATACTGACCGAAATTAAATTTAGTTTCAACTTTTTTACATTAGTATAACGTTTAATTAAATTTATTGTTTTTATGACATTATCTAATATAAAGATAGCACTGAATTTTAGGTGTGTTCATTTTTTCCCGGGCGAAGTCGGATGATACAGCTTGTAATATAATATATTTTTGGGTTTTAAGAAACTTAAACTTCGCGTTTTAGATCATATTATTACCTATATTGTTGCCTAATATTCAATATAGTAGTGCAATAGTTCATAAATATTTGTTCAGTTGTCTAGTGCATTAAATAAACATCCCCGTCTATAAAAGTATTTGATTTTTAAGTACTTAAATACACGTGGTTTTTAGAGGGAACTTGCGGAAAAAGTAGTCTTCGATGACTTCTATCCAGGATTTGCAAAGAGAAGAAGAGAGTATTAAACCGATAAAAGGAGTGAAAGGTTCACCCGGAACTCCCGATCAAATCAGTAAGTTTCTTTGTAATAAGTTGTGATGTTAACCAAATTGTTTTATGACGATTTATATTATATTATTTTTTCGGAAATACGAAGGAGATAGTTACACGCCGATTTGGGAAAATATGCCAGCCAAAATCGAAGCACAAAACAAATCCACGAGTTCTTGTTTAACGGTTTAGCGTTGTTTGTTCGGTATCGTAGGTAGAACTGCTGGAAGTGGCATCGTCATAATTATTCATTTCAAATTATCGATTTCGAAAAATTTAAAAACTTAAAAATCTATAAAAAGCTATAAAAATAAAAATATCTCGAATAAAATATATATCGACGTTTATTTTAATATAGTTCAGTTGCCATGCAAATATATAGCTACTCATAAATTAAATGTATTTGTTTGAAACATAATAATAATATCTAAGTAATTATATTCAGTGATTCAATAAACGACACGTCTCGGTACTTAAAAATTAAAACGTAGTTAAAAGTATAGAAAAAACGAAATAAAATAACTATTGTATTTAAGCAATCGTATTTCGAAGTATATTATAACCTATAGATAGCATAGGCATTGCATAGCATAGTATAAAACATTCATCTATTAAGTGTCAAACGTTTTAACTAAAACTACTTATTATATGTTAAGAATTTAACGTTATTTTAAATAGCGTAATTTATTTATTGGAATTTTGAGAGAAATATTTGCTGTCAATAATATTAAAAGTCTGCGAGTTAAATTGACTAATTGACTTTTTTCGTAAATGGGTTTTCTGTCAATTAATTAGTTTTAGTATTTTAATTATTTGAATTTTCAGTTATAACTATGTTATACATACCAGCTAAGTACCTAATAGTATTTAATTTTAATTGTATTTGCATTATCAGTGTGGCCGGTCGCACTGTCCAGTCCCGACGTCACATAAGTGACCAAATTATGTGCAAATAATGTTAATTTAAATGATACTATAATATTTAAATAAAAATTAATACACTCATATAAAGCATATTATTTGATAAAACTTTAAAGAATAAATAGCTTTTTTTATATAATAATATGTACCTATATAAAATATAAATATTAACAAGGTTATGAACAATATATTTATCAAACAAGCAGCAAGTACTTTGAAAAGAGTTATTTTAATCGTTTACATATTTATCACATTCACGATTCATTTAAGTCTACTTGTTACTGATTTCTCAAAACACAGTCTTATTAATCAATAATATAGCGTTATAATTAGTTAGGTATAATATTATGTTTAATGTATCTATTATATGCGTATCATACAAAGGTATTTCATTTAATAACGAGAGAAGGCATTAAACATGTTATTATATTATCGATCGTATGTCTTGAACATAAAAGGCAAGTAGAGCAAATAAATCTAAATAAATCTTTTAGAGAATGATCATTAATGTGCTTTCAAAGGATCACCTCCTTTTTTTGACTTAGACTGCAGCTGCTGGTAATTTTATCGATTTCAAGCCACCGAACTTGAGTTGTGAAGCAGGCGGTAAATTAAATACCAAACTTATGTCTTTTGAGTTTATATTTTTGTGGGAACGCGGATGAGAGTACAATTTGAATTGTAACTACAATACTAATATTATGTTCTACTAATTTATTTTTGTGTATTACTTGGAGCTTAAATATTTGTCATCGAGATTGCTACATTTGACGCTGACCGATTTGAGTAAGTACTCGAGTGGAAGGATAACGGGTTCACATTTCATTCATTGCGCAATATTGAATACACGAAAATAACGATTATAATTTGATTTAATGATATAATATATTATTTTATTAGGTATATAAATAGTTGTAATAATTTATAATGATCAATATAATATAATAATTAATAAATGCAAAGTATAACCAAACCGTGCACAAAGCGAATATAATATTTTTCAATACAATTTGGTTATAATATACTATAAATCAAACCAGAACAATAAAATCTATTTTACGACAATAACACTTTGACAAAAATAAAAAAAAACATAATAATATTATATAAATTTTTCTTTTTATTAACAAACATTAACACATATAACTCGTCCCTGAGGGACAATGGAGCGGCGATAAGAACCTTGGTTTATTATGGTTGGTTAACAGTTTACCAATAATTTATAGTAGGTAGATAATAATAACTATGATAGTTTTCGATTAACATTAGGTATTAGGTTGGACGTATATATTATGGTATGGTATTATAATATGTTAATATAAACAAGTCTGGACATTAGTTAATCAGTTTTTTTTGTTTTTTGTTTTAATCTCGTTCATTTAATACTGCGAATAGCGAATAACTGCACAATATTATGTATTTGGTTAATTATAGATAATAATAAGATCATAGTAAAAAGACAAAATAAAGATTTAAGATAATATTAGTCGTCGTTTGAATTACGGGTTACGTTAAACCAGGGCCGTCCCGAACAACAATTCATGGGGGGGTGGTAGATCTATTAATTTGCCGACTGAAAAATTTTTTTCTCGCTTCGCTCGAATACGTTTTCTACTATATTATATTTATATTTATATTATTATTTAATTTATAAAATTTATTTATGACCATCAGGGTTTCTTCGACAAATCCCAACCCACAAACACACATGTAATGTGTCCCTTAACCAACCGTAATTCCCCTCACAAATAGTTGCCAATGGTTAAGACCAATAAAAGAAGAAAAAAAATTCTTTACTTTATTAGTTGCTCATGTGAAAATAAAAATATTAGGTACCTAACAAATAAAGACCCAAAGCGCACCCCCCAGCGTCGGCGGAAGGGCAAGGTAGAAGGGGCATCTGCCCAGGGCCCCTCGCCTTGTAAAGTATTTGATAATTTGTAAGCCCATAATTTTGTTGACCTCATGAATTAGGCACTCTAATACAGTCATAAGGTTAGACTTATGAGTTATGGTATAATTTATTTATAATCTTAAAATTTAAATTGAATACATATTTAAATTATAAAAGCGATTTAGTAAAAAAACCCAAATTTATCATTCAAGTTAAGGGGCAGACACAAAATAGAAGTCCCGGGCTCCAAAGTTCCTAAGTAAGGTTCTGGATATACCTAACCGTACATTGGACAAGAAAACTTTTTTCTACATTTGTTATTCTACTATTTATAATAGTCAGTATTATAGGTTATTATAATATTTTGGTCATAATATATAGGTAGGTCGTAGGTATTAGGTATTCATATTAAAAAAAAAGGTGGGTAAGTGGATGTCGCTCTGCTGTGCAGTAGGTTACAAGTGGGTCACTGTATAATGGATGCTATTAAATTTGAATTCAATGATACAATATCATTGTATAAGAAAAACGATTCTGAGCGAAGACGGTATGTCAGTCTAGGTTTAAGACGTATTATATACATAACTATGGTATTAAAAAAAAAATTGACCTATAATAAATTCCAAATTAATCATATCACAATTTCCATTAGGTACTTATAACGCGTTATACATCAATAACAAACCCTGATACTATCATAGATATATAATATAGTGTACTTTAGAAGTTTCAATTACCCACGAATAGTATTATACACTCACAACAAAATAACTAAAATAGGTATGCTAGGTTTTTTAATATGTAATTTCGTCCCAAATTTGAACTTAAAATGTCTGTGAAAAATAACTGTGCTCATATATTTTTTAGATTTTTTGGCTACAGTATGAACTATTTATGAGAATCTTTTTTTTAAACTTTCAATCCTTAGCTATAAAAACTGAATATTTTATAATTTATTAATTGCGATGATTGATAATTTTCGAGATTTTGATTAATTTTGTCAAAATGCGATCTTTAACTACTTATTTTAGAATTAACTACTTACGTGGAATCTTGTTTTAAATTTAAAATCCTTAGATATAAAAGTTAAACATTTAAAAAATATTTAACTACAAAATAATTATTCAATTTTAAATTTCATACATTTTGTCAAAATTCGATCTTTAAATGCTTATAAAAAAAAATTGTGCCTATGTATTTATAATATTTTTCAATTGCTATTGTAACAATATATCAGGAGCCTTCTATTAAATTTTTACACTTTTTGGCCCAACAGATAAAACTTAATTGATATTTATAGAAAAAAAAAACTAAAAAAATTGAAAATTGAAAATTTCCGTAAACAGCTCAAAAAGAGTCAAAATATTTTCAAAATTGTATGGTGTATAGGAAATGCTAATATAAACATTCAGTGAAATTGTCATGTATCTACAGTTATTTGTTTTTGAATTGCAACAAAATAAGGAAATTGCCACATGAGAAATTGAGTGAATATCCAATGTTGTAAAAATTTGAATTTCAAACGCTCATAAAAATTTAATTTGACTTTCTTATAGAATTTTTTTTTTTGATAAATGTAGGAAATGTTATAAGGAATCTTGTATTACATTTTCATATCTTAGATTTAAAAAGAAAAATTTTTATGAATTTCTAACTCGAAATAATTTGCAAATTTTCGTGATTTTCCCATATTTTGTCATTTTTTGAACTTTAAATGCTTAAAAAAAAAACTGTGACTAACGATTTTTAATATTTTTCATCTGTCTTTTAAACAATATAGTAGGAGCCTTGTATTACATTTTCAAGTATTTTTACTCAACAAATAAATTTTTATTGATATACATAAAAAAAAAACTAATAAAATTGGAAACTGAAAATGTCCCTAAACAGTTCAAAATAAATCAAAATATTTTGAAAATGTTATCTTGTATAGAAAATATAAATATAAACAACCACTGAAATATTCATGTATCTACGGTCATTTGTTTTAAAGTTACACCAAAAACCAAAATCGATTTTCTTGAAAACAGATTTTGCGTAAAAATTCCCATTTTTCCTTAATTTTTCTTTTGTTTTTCCTGGCGCTTTTGAAAACTACTGTGAAATTTAAATTTTGACCTCCCCAATGCACCAACGATATTCACTTTCCAATCGAACAAGATACTGAAGTTGAAAATCGATGCTTTATTTCTACTACTTATCGTGTACACAGACACAAAACAAAAATAAAATAAATAAAAAAACACACATCATTGTAAAATCAATACAATAAAAAATCGTTTCACTCAGAATCTAAAATAATCACATAATATTAAAATTATAATAAATAGAAGACTAAACAGTTAAGTTCTAGTAGGTAGCTACAGAACACGTTACCACTAACCTCGGACGAATAGTCGAATAGACGAGTAGTCAGTAGACGACAACTGATAACTATCGACTGCAAATGTGCAACAAATTTCAAGAATGATAAAATAATATTTTATAATACCAAGAATAAGTCAATACCATAGACATATTAAAAATATGTCTATGGTCAATACATACGACTACGGGTAACAGTTTACATACTTACGTGTTGTACAACAGTCGCGCAATGCACTAGTAGATAGTAGATAAACACATCTATTTTTAGCATTCGGTGTAATCGAAGTGTCGACGTCGTCGTCGTCTTATCTTTTATAGAAATATAATATTATATACAAATACAATATTATTTTGAAAATAATAAAAATACTATTAAAATACTGACGATGCCAAATTGCCGACAACTTTTACCAAGTGTCCAATTTGCCGACTAAATATTTAAAAAATCATGAGTGGGGGGGTTAGACACCCCCCACGCCCCCCTCAAAGGACGGCCCTGCGTTAAACAAAAAAAAAAAATACGATTAGTAAACATTCATAAATAGGTACTTATAGGTAACATTCTATAATAATATACTCTATGGAAATAACATTAACGAAAAAGTATAGTTTGTTACATAAAGTGTTAATATTATTCAGATTAACTGACTTAAAAAAAAAAAAATTTAATGCCCAGACTTTTATGTATAAATATTAGACATCAGATATATATATGTATATGGTGTGCTTTAATCAGAAGTGCGCACACATAATATTCCAGTAGAATTTTTTTTTCTCGTGTATACGTAGGTAAAAGTGAGTGGCTAATAAGTTTGTGTAACGCTATATTTTACTGTATTATAGACATATATAGGTAAATACGTGTATTATACATATATATATATGTATATAATATGTACGAATGATAACAGCAATCCGTTGGGATTATAAAGGTTCGCTGTCGTGTAATAACACTAAAGCTGTTGTTTTGTGAATGCAATGTTGATGCTGTTTTGGTAGATTTCATTTTGACTGGACTAGGTTCAACAATTCTTCGCGTGTCTTCAAGTCGTCTCTGAACACTCCCAGCATAGTAGACGTGACGGTTTTGCTGTTTATCTTTTGTACGCCTCTCATGACCATGCACATGTGCCTGATAAAATATATAGAAAGAAAAAAAAACAATTATCACGCCATTCTTTAACCGGGTACCTGTTCTATTATGATGCACTTGGCTATTGGCGATGTCTATATTATTATTATTATAACTATTATATTATAAAGATACATCATAATGGACTTGCATCGAGTATATATCGATGGCTAAGAGGCCAAAAGTTGTATGTCCAATTTTTCTCAAAATTGTTTTATTAGTTCATAGGGTTTATCTGGGTCGTCTTTTTGATTCGGTAAAACATTATAAGTCAATATCATGATTAAAACATGTTTTATTTATACTTTAATTTTTGTGTTTTTAGTGCAAGATAGGTTTTTTTAGTGCACACATATAACAAGTCCTAATTTAATGAGACATACGATAAATATTTTAACATGATCTAAATATTAAGCGGACAAATATAACAAGTCCGGACTTGTTACTTTTGTCAAAAACAATTTATTGAATTTTGGACGTGTTTTAGATAATATTGAATTTGTTAATCTATTTATAAAAAAATAATATGTCCGGACGTATTATTTTAAATAATAAAAATTTTTAATTTTAAATTACACTAAATAATATGATATCTTACCTTAGCATAAAATATCATTAAACACTGGTTTTATTTGACTAAAAATTTGATGAAAAATGTTACTTTATTATTTTTCACATTCAATAAAAAATTCCAATATATTTTATATTTTTTACTTTTTTACTGCAATTTTATAATCAAATAGAATTTTTATATTAAAAAAATAAGTCTTACGTATATTTTAACTATTTATGTAATAAATTAATTAGAGTTTATATTAAATTAACAACTTTTAATATGTCCATCAAAACCTTATATGTCCACGGTAAAAATATATTATAATTGCCATTCATAACAAGTCCCATTTAAATTTAAAAGAAACATTATAATTACGTTTGAAAAAATTTTAAAACCTAAAAGTAATAATTTATGTAATCTACAGAATATTTTACAAATAAATCAGTTGCAACACCAAAATGAAATAAATATTTTCCTTTTCAAATATATAACAAAAAAATTTTTTTTCTTTATATTTTAATCACCAAACGAAAAAAACATAAAACGAATCTGGTGGCGAAACGGAGTTCGCCGGGTCTGCTAGTTATAATATATAATAAAACAACATTACCATGACAATATTTATTTATTTACGGACATGTACGCTTTCGCGTTCGTACGGCCGCCCGTTCGTAAGCGCCGCCCGTTCGCTTTTTTTTTCCTCACTACCCTGCGTAAAGAAGTATAACTTAAAAACGGGAAAGTAACGATGAGGGAGTGTTAAATATATCCGAAACGGAACAGGATATAAATGTAGGTCAAATCCGTAAAATATCATACGAGAATGAAATAGTAACACACTGTGATTACACACACATCCCGACGCGTGACATTGAACGCCCGCGGAAAGTGAGGGCGTTGATTCTAACCGATCACCTTCAAGTTCATAAGCGTAAAGTAATAACAACAATTTGTGATTACGCCGACAATTTTCATTTAGATTGTGATCGTCTTATTTGTACCACGGTGCCTGAGCATGTAATAAAAATTCCCAAAGATTTAAAATCAATTTATAAAAAAACCGTACCGTTTACCATTTTCGCAGCAACTGGAAATAGAAAAACAAATAGGACAGATGGTGAAAGATGAAATTATTGATATTGTATATAATAGTTTTTTACAGCGGGAATGCTTATTTCTAGGTCATGTTATTTCCGACGAGAGCATAAAGCCCGACAAAAAGAAGATTGAAGCTGTAATGAACTTTTCGGTACCTACAAATGTTAAGCAGATAAACAGTTTTTTAGGAGTTAGCGGGTATTATGGAAAATTTATAGAAAATTATAGTGCTATAGCTAAGCCGATGGTAAAATTATTAAGAAAGGATGTACAATTTAATTGGGATGAAAGCTGTCAAAAAGCTTTAGATCAATTAAAAGAAATACTATGTTCAGAACCAATTTTACGAAATAGTTTATACTTACTACCGACGCTAGCGGGAAGGCGTTAGGTGCAATATTATCTCAAGGAAAATTTGGATCTAATTTACCAATAGCTTACAGTTCTAGGACTTTAAATAGAGTAGAATGTAATTATTCAGCAACAAAACTAAAATGCTTAGCGATTATATTCAGAGTAAAAACATTTCGACCGTATTTGTATGGTAGGAAAATTACAATACTTACGGACCATAGACCATTGTCATGGTTATTTAATTTAAGAGATCCTTCATCTAAATTAGCAAGACGGAGTATCGAATTAGAACAATATAATTATGAAATAGTTTATAAAATGGGAAAATTAAACACTAATGTCGATGCTTTATCACGAATGTATAATATTACCGAAATTAAAGACGAACGTTACGAAAATTTTATGCAAAAATCGAAAACAACAGTAATTTGTAATAAAAATGTTACCAAAGTAAACGGTGATCTTATAAATAGTTCGTCAGAATATAGTATTGTATCCGAAATACGTATAGGTACGTATACTATTAATTTAAGTATACTATCAAAAAATTAATATTTTGAATTTTTTGTATATTTGTCGGTTTTTTGACTTAACTAACCAAAATCCCCATGAATTTAGCTTTTCTATTACTGATTGCAGTAGAAGAGACGTCTGTCGGTTAGACAGGCGTATATCAATTGGATTGGGAGAAACAACGGACTTCGAAAGTTCACAAAACAAATTTCATTTTTTATCAACAATACTCAGAAAACATTTGTTTACAACGGCCCATAGCTCTTAGCCTTTTTGCCTTTGCGTATTGAGTTTTCCATTTTCGGAAATATGTTTTGGTCGGCTTTCAAAAAATGTTATATTAAGAGTTGTAACCTTGTGATATGGCCTGTTTAGGTATTTGAAACCGAAAAAAGAAAATTTTAAAAATTTTTGTATATTTGTTGGTTTTTGGACTAAGCTAACCAAAATCTCCGGAAATGCAGCTTTTTCTATTACTGATTGTCAGGTTGAGGAATATGTGAATGCAAATAAATATCTCTATATTTTAAAGTGTATATTTTGAAACTAAAATTGTTTACAAGTTTATGAATGTGTGTGTTTGAGATACATTCCTATGTTCAACGTATGATTTAGAGAGTCGTTTTTTCGAATGTAATTATATATATGTTACGGTGAATGATGTAAACGTGGTAAATATCGTCATTCCCCGGTAAATGACCTAATTTACCTAAAAATTGGTAAATGTTGTAAATGTAGACATTCCCCGGTTATTGACTTCAATCCCCAGTTTAATTGGAGAATGATGTTCAATACATTTATGGGAAGAATTGTATCGAATTTTAAAAAACAGTGTTGACTTTTAATAAATAGTTTTGACTTGAAAAAAACGAAGGTTAAAAATTGTGATTTGAACTTGAGTGAAAGTTTTACTCACTCCTCTCTGGGAATTTTTCCTTGTTTAAATTGATCAATATAATAATTATTTAATTTTATATAACTGACATTATATGTCATTAACTAGATATCACAATACGTAAACGTAATGGGACGCAATACGATCACTTAACTGACGGTAAGGAGTAATTACACAGAGCCGATACGGCGATACGGTGTCATCCCATTTGTGTCGGTGTGAACGATCAGTGATAAGTGGATAGGTATTAGGTGCTCGACAAAGCTTTGTTAGTTACAAAAATGTACAAATAAATAATTTATAATAATATTCACCTATTTTATTCATTTCAATTAACCTAACCTTTCATTAATTTCATTGAAATCAAAAATAATGAGATTCAAAAATGAATCACCCACCAACAATAAATCATTATTAAATAGTATCTATATTAAAACAATCAGTGTATTATTTGAGATTTATCATCATTTACCACAAGTTTTGGTAAATGATGTCAATGACCGGTGAAACATATATATTTGAGTTTAAAATATGTGTTTTTACAACATTTACCTACATAATTGAATCATTTTGGTTAATGACGTCATTGACCGGAGAATGACGACATTCACCAATTTCCGTCTTTCACCGTAACATATATAATAAGAAAACTGTATAATATTTTTATGTATGTATGTGGGATTATATTATTTGTATTATCTATTATCTATTGTATTGTATTAAGTTGTTACTGCCAGTCAGTGTCGAGGGAGCCGTGATTGTCAGTAAGTTAAGACGTTACAGTAATATATAGTTCTTTAAAACTAAACATTGTTGTGTTAATATCTGTTACAAACCTTTAACCACAACTTGGAGTTAATACAACATTGTATTAACTTCCGCATTTGGGGGCCTGTCTGGTTGTTGTTTCGTATTAACACGCGTTAACAATTAATAAGTCATGAACTTGTAAAACTAGTTACTAACCTCAAAATTAATTCATATTTACCAAGTCGCGTGGTCGTGTTGTGGTGCGTGAAGTAAATTGTGAATCGTGATTCGTATTTCGTGTTTTTGAACTTGCCGGTTAACTTCCTTACAAAGTGGCATCCAGGACGCCGAAGACACGCAAAGCTAAGACAAATACAAGAACTAACGAAACTACTGTTGCCATCGAAGAAAAGGATACTGTTAATCAGGTTAGAGAATCGATTGAATTTCATGATGTGCGAGAATCTCTTATGTATTTACCGGTGATGATACTTATTCAATCATTAAATGGATAGAAGATTTGGAAGAAATGAGCGAAGTATGTGGATGGTCTGATGTTGAACTTTTTATATATAGTAAACATCTATTGTCGGGGAGTGCTGCCCTATATCTAAGTTCTGAAACTGGTATTAAGTCATGAAATTTAATGAGAGAATGTTTGATGAATGATGAATGAGTTTTGTAATAATTTAACTTTGGCTGACGTGCATAGGCAGCTTACAGCCAGAATAAAAAATAATGACGAATCTCATCAGCAGTATTTGTTTAAAATGATGGAAATAGCATAACAAGGAGATGTGTCTGAAGATTCACTATTGGATTATGTCATTGCTTGCATTCAGGATAGTGAAGTGAATAAGGCTTTACTTTATGGAGCTACAACAATAAGCTAATTTAAAATAAAGCTACAATTGTATGTTAAGATGAAGTCAAGGATGCACATCTCTGAGTCAGGAATATCTAAGGTTTTTAATGGTGCTGCAAGTAATCTTAATAAAGGTAATATAAAACAAAACTCGATGTCAGGTGTGCGAACACAATAATAAGATGTTATAATTGCGGATCTAAAACACATCAACATAGGGAATGTCCAGACTTGGATAAAGGTCCTAAGTGTTTTAAGGTTAGTAGCCTTCGCTGATGACGTTGCGGTCGTGGCCGTTGCGCACAACGCTCAACTCATCGAGCAGTTGGTCAACCCTACTCTCTCGGACATCGTGCCATCGTGGATTATATGTCCAACAACGGCCTTCAACTCGCTCCCGACAAGTCAGAGTGCGTTGTTCTAACGAAAAAATACGTCCACCGAGATCCCGAACTGTACATACAAGGCTGCCTGGTACCTGTGAGGATATCCGTGAGGTATTTGGGCGTCCACCTTGATACGAGACTCTCATTCAGGGAGTATGTGGCGACGGTGGCGGCCGGTGCGAGAAAGGCGGCTGCAGCTCTCGGAAAACTTATGCCGAACGTCGGTGGACCCTCGCAGTGCAAGCGTAGCCTGTTGATAAGCGTGGTGCACATTCGGCTGTTGTATTGCACCCCGGTTTGGGGAGATGGCGTCCAACCTGTGCAGAAGTACAAAAATTCACTGTTACAGACCCAGAGGTGCGCAGCTCATACCAAGTCTGCGGAGATGGTGGTGCCACGGACCCAGGGAGGTTTGTTTTCACATGGCCCAAGCACTTACGGGGCACGGCCGTTTTCAAAGCTACCTGTGGACGAGGGGACGGGCAATAATTCCTGCGTGCGTTCGTTACTCGGTGAAAAGGGATGACGCTGAACATACGTTGTTTTACTGCCCGTTCTGGGAGACATCAAGAACGGAGCTTTCGCTAGCGGTTGGCAGATCGATTGGTCCGGAGGATGAAATCTACCTGTTGTGCGGGCCAGAGTGTGATGAGCTGCCAAAGGACCTGCAGCTGAGAAGAAGGGTGATGGCGACTGCGAAGAGGCATGGAGACCTTTTCAGTTTGATGGTGGAGGCAATCATTGGGCAGAAGGAAGACCTCGAGAGACTTTGGCAGCGAAATGTTGAACTATATATAATGTTATCTTAGTTAAGTTTTGTAATTTTGTGGGCAGAATAGCCGTATAGGGTGGTTAGAGTTCCCCAATCTCTGTATATAACTGATTTGTTTATTATTCAAGTATTGTATTGCATTGTAACATTGTTGTTTGTTTGTTTTTGTTTAAATAAACGATGTGGCCAGGGAGGCAGCAATGGGAAAACCTACTTCCCTCCCTGGCTGTTGTTCAAACACGGAAAAAAGAAGAAGAAAAAAAAAAGGTTGCCTTAGTTTTTGTATCTGTGTATTTTTAAAAATGTATTAACTATTAATATGATTTAGATATATTATAATACGCATTTTTATGCAGCTCAATATAATTTATCAATTATAATGATATCTGTAGCAAACCAGCGTATTCTTCCCTCACATCGTTCTTTATCTAAACCTGAAATTTATTAAGATGTTGAGTGCCGGCATCCGTAGAGTACTAGGATACAAGAGTATTTTTAAAGGCACCAGTGGTCGCACCTTGTTATTATTTAATATTTATACGCCATATGACCTCCGGCATATAACTTTTCCATGTAGATTTAATAATGAGCTGTTTTATTTAACTGTAATAATGAGTGGTTTTCCAAAGTGCCGTGAAAAACAAAAGAAAAATTAAGTAAATCGGGGAATTTTTACGCAAAATCTGTTTTCGAGAAAATCGATTTTGGTTTTTGAAGCAACTCCAAAATAAATATGATTATATAGGTACACGAAATTTTGACCGAATGTTTATATTAGTATTTTCTATACACCATAACATTTTGACTTACTTTGAGCTGTTTACGGACATTTTCAGTTTTTTTTTCTATAAATATCAATAAAATTTTATTTGTTGGTTAAAAAGCT
Source organism: Macrosiphum euphorbiae (assembly GCA_949089665.1). Lineage (NCBI taxonomy): Eukaryota > Metazoa > Arthropoda > Insecta > Hemiptera > Aphididae > Macrosiphum > Macrosiphum euphorbiae. Next base: position 86,796,992 of record CARXXK010000002.1, on the reverse strand, counting down.
TGAAAATGTAATAAAAAGCTCCTAGTATATTGTTTCAGAGGCAGATGAAAAAAATTAAAAATCCAGTCACAATTTTCTTCTATAAGCATTTAAAGTTCAAATATTGACAAAATACGTAAAAATGACGAAAGTTTGCAAATTATTTTGAGTTATAAATTCGTAAACAAATTTTAAAACACATTTTTAATACGAAATTCCTCATAAGTTTGTCTACCTTTATCAAAAAAAAAAAAATGTCAACAAGAAAGTCAAATTACATTTTTATGACCTTCTGAAATTCAAATTTTTACAACATTTGATATTTACTCGATTTCTCATGTAATGATTTTCTTATTTTGTTGTGATTAAAAAACGAATGACTGTAAAATGTAGATACTTGAAAATTTCACTGAATATTTATATTAGCATTTTGTATACATCATACAATTTTGAAATATCTCTTATTATCTCTTTTTGATGTTTTAACGGACCATTTCAAATTTTAATTTGTTTAGTTTTTTTTCTATAAATACCAATAAAATTGTATTTGTTGAGCCAAAAAGCCTGAAAATTGAATACAAGGCTCCTGATATATTGTTACAATATCAGTTGAAAAATATCAAATATACATAGCCATACATTTTTTTTATAAGCAATTAAAGCTCGAATTTTGACAAGATTTATAAAAATTTAATAATTATTTTGTTGTTAAAAATTTATAAAATGTTGAACATGTATATCTATAAGGATTGAAAATTTAAAACAATTTTCCAGGTAAATAGGTTCCATTAACCGTTTTTTATTTTTTCTCGTACTTTTTCAGCTCCACCCTACTTTCGTTTTTCACCAGCATCACACATAATTTAAATTGCACAGTTCAATTGAATTTGTACACTAAACACACTTCTGTAAGTACAGTAACTCGTTTGTGTAAAAAGTTCAAAATAAAAAAAAATACAAATAATGATAAGATAAGGTTATCAATGTTATCACGTAGGTAACTAAATTCTACCATAGAGTATAAAATATAAATACTAAAATACCAATACCACAGATTTCTAAATAATACATTAGCATGAATTGGAGGGATAATAGTGTAAATACCAAAATTCCTACTATGAATTGCAATAGTTTAAGATATTAAAAATAATACCTTCGTAGGTATTTGCTTTTTAATATATTTTATGCTTAATTTATAAAAATTTAATTTTTTTTGTAATTATATTGTAATAATTATAGCGGCCCTGCAGGCCCTCACAAGAACCGGCCCATCGGGAAGATTCCCGATTTCCCGATAGGTCAATCCGCCCCTGGGTGTATTGATTGATTTCCAGTTAAAATGGAATATTCATCTTAACTTATTGACATTGTGTGGCTAAGCTGTACATTTTTCTTTTCTGTTCAGTAATTTTGCAATCAATATTTCAAAAACAACAGTTGAGAGTTATGTATATATCTTTTGTACAATCAGTTATTTTATACAGAATCTTGATATGGGGGGGGGGGTCAGGGAGCTATTATGTCCATTTTAGTGAAAATAATTATAAATACAATTTTTTTTATTAATTTAAAATATACTTAGTTTTTCTAATACCTACTAATTTTTTATAAAGCTTATAAATATAAAAATATCTTATATAATTTTGCGCCAACTTATAATAAAGAATTTGGTGGTTAAAGTAGTTGCCTGGGTAGTGCAATAACGCTCTGTAGAACCTTAAAAATAAATATAAATTATTATACTAACTTCTGTTAAAAAATAATATAGGTATTCATGATAAGTTAATCACTGTTCTGTTAACATATCTATTATTTAATTTAATATGTAGGTACAAATCTAAAGGTGTTAGATGTCACATTACTCTATAGTCCACACATGTCTTATTTAAGTATGTATTCCTAATTATACGATTCTGTACTTCTACATATAGGTACTTTAAGCACTAATTACCATAGTACCTTATTCGGTAGAGTATCATTTTTATTAACATTTAATTGAGGAATTCAGCACTTCATTCAAAACATGGAAGGTGAACATTTCGCTGTTTTGTGTGATGATATATTATCTATGTATTGGCACACATGACACTCAGTTTGTAGATAAATGGAAAATATTTGTAAGACGGAGACAACACATGCGGGTGTGGCGTCCTCTAAAGATCTGTTTTTATAATTTTCATGTCAGATTTTAAGTCTCTGATTAGGGATTTTAAAGATTTTTATTCAGCTAAGCCGCATTCACAACCTGTACATAGGCATTTCAATTTTCTGGATTTTATAGTTGAATACAACAGAACATTTTTAAGTTTTAAACACATGGAAGAAAGTTTGAATCATATAGAGTTGGAATTATATACGGGTATCGGATAAAGCTAGTATGTATCAAATAAAAGATACCAATTTAATTAAGATAAAATGTAAGAACATAATATTTTTTCTTATAGACACAATATTATTACCTACTATTTTTTATAATTCACCTTACTGTCTAATCATTAAGTCTCATACAACCTAAAATAAGTTTACTTAGAGGTTGGGTCTGAATGTATTTTGTTAATATTTCTAAATATTTCTGAAAATTAAGTCTCTTTCTTAATAAAGTTAGAAAGTGGTGTCACTCTTCTGTACAGTATTTTACAAGTGGGTCACTAACTGACTGTAATGAATAGTGTTAAATTTGAATTCAATGAATTAATATCATTGTATAAAAAATTTACAATTTTAAAATACTAATAACTCGCTTTAAAATTAAAATATAATACAAAGCAAATGAGGTTGTCTAGATAATAATTCGCCCTAATTTTTAAACTAAAGGAGATATACGTGTTCTTTTGAGCTTAAAATTTGCTATGTTACGCACTTGTAAGACTCAAACAACACAAGATGATTCGATACCGTCATTTTCTGTTTTTGTCTAATACACGTGCAACATAGTATTTTAGACGTGTTTTATGCCAAACATACCAATTTACCTAACTATGCGATAAGAATTATAAAAACAGATTTGAGTTTGCGGTCAAGTCTACATGAAATCGATTACTGTTAAAAGTATATGAACGATAAGAATAAAACAAGAAAAAGAATAAAGACGAATAAAGGTCAATGGTTTTAAGTACTGATCCTTAAGTGTATGCATTCAGGATTACAAGCTCATAAATACTTTTATATTTTTAATAATACATAGTTTGTTTTTAATGCATTCGTTTTTTACTTCATGGACCACGCCTTTATATTATTAGTTTTATGTAGGTAGGTAACTACGATAACGCGTCTAGACGGTCATTGTAATAAAAGAAAAAATATGTGACACACCCAAGGACCCAAGGAAACGTGACTTTAATAGGAAGATTGGAATTTAAAATAATTAAATTTCGTTTCTGATTTAGATTCTGAGTTGAGCGATGAATGTATTGATTTTACAATGATTTTCACTGGTTGTTTATAATCACATTTTCTATACACGGTACAATTTTCAAAATATTATGAATTATGGTTTGTTTTGAACTGTTTACGGACATTTTAAGTTTCCAATTTTATTAGTTTTTTTTTCACTGAATGTCAATAAAAGTATAAGTTAAAATCTTGACAAAACACGTGCAAATTATTTTGAAAACTTCCTAAAATTTTTTCTTTTTAAATCCAAGATTTTAAAATATAATACAAGATTCCTCATAAGTTTTTCTACCTTAAAAAAAATATATATCTACAAGTCTATTTTAATTTTTATGAGCGTTTAAATTCGTATTTTTACAACATAGGATATTCAATCGACTTCTCATATAATAGTGATTCCTTGTTTCGTTGTAATTCAAATGCGAATAACTGCAGATAGGCACATGAAAGTTTTACTGAATATATATATATTTTCATTTTCTATACACCATAAAATCTTGAAAATATTTTGAATCGTATTGAGCTTTTGACGGACAATCTCAAATTTCAATTTTTTTAGTTACTTTTTCTATAAATATGAATGAAATTTTATTTGTTTGGTCAAAAAACGTGAAAAATTAATAAAAGGTTCCTGATATATTTTTACAATAGCAGATGGAAAATATTAAAATTACTAAATTACGTTTTTTTTAAGAATCATTTAAAGTTCAAATGTTGAAATAATTTATCAAATTGAAAATTTAGAAATTATTTAGTAGTAGGTATACATTAAAATGTATAAAATGTTCAACCTCTAAAAAAAATGTGTACCATGTGTAGGTACGTGAATAAATTCATCTTAAACAGACTCGTAAATATTTCTCATTTGTGCGACAATAGCAAAATGGATTACACAATAGGTATACTAAATCCTTCAATAAAATAAACATGCAGTTCTTTTTTATATTCAAAATTATAATTCACAATTAAATGTGTGGTTTAAGTCCAAAATGTGGTATTGCTATTTTTTTTTCAAAATCTAGTGATACCTAAATACATACATTAATTTAAAAAAAGGTGGTGGGTGTCGTTCTGCTGTACAGTAGGTTACAAGTGGGTCACTGTATAATGAATGATATTAAATTTGAATTCAACGATATCATTGTATAAGAAAAACGATTCTGAGCGGACACGGTATGTCAGTATAGGTATAAGACATATTATATACATATCTATGTTATTAAACAAAAAATTGACCTATAATAGGTACCTACCAATAATAAATTCCAAATTAATCATATCACAATATCCATTAGGTAGGTACTTATAACACGTTATACATCAACAAAAACCGTGATACTATCATAGATATATAATAGTACACTTTAGAAATTCAAATACCCACGAATAATATAATTCAATCACAACAAAATAACTAAAATAGTTATTCTAGGTTTTTTAATATGTAATTTTGTCCAAATTTGAATTTAAAATTTCTGTAAAAAATAACTATGTTCATATAATTTTTAGATTTTTTGGTTACAGTATGAACTATTTATGAGAACCTTTGTTTTAAATTTGCAATCCTTAGCTATAAAAACTGAACATTTTATAATTTATTAACTACTATGAATGATAATTTTCGAGATTTTAAAAAATTTTGTCAAAATTCGATCTTTAAATGCTTATAAAAAAAAGTTGGGCCAATGTATTTTTAATATTTTTCAATTGCTATTGTAATAATATATCAGGAGCCTTTTATTACATTTTTACACTTTTCGACCCCACAGATAAAACTTTATTGATATTTATAGAAAAAAAAAAATAAAAAAATTGAAAACTGAAAATGTCCGTAAAAAGCTCAAAAACAGTCAAAATATTTTTAAAATGGTATGGTCTATAGGAAATGTTAATATAAATATTCAGTGAAATTTTCATGTATCTACAATTATTCGTTATTGAATTACAACAAAATAAGGAAATCGCTACATGAGAAATCGGGTGAATACCTATCCAATGTTGTAAAAATTTGAATTTAAAACGCTCATAAAAATTTAATTTGACTTTCTTATAGACTTTTTTTTTTTGATAAAGGTAGAAAAACTTATGAGGAATCTTGTATTACATTTTAAAACCTTAGATTTAAAAAAAAAGTTTTTATGAAATTTCAACTCAAAATAATTTGGTAATTTTCATGATTTTTCCATATTTTGTCAATTTGTGAACTTTAAATGCTTAGACAAAAAAACTGTGACTAAGGATTTTTAATATTTTTCATCTGCCTTGGGAACGGTATACTGGGAGCCTTCTATTAAAATAAATCAAAATATTTTGAAAATGTTATAGTGTATAGAAAATGCAAATATAAACAACCAGTGAAAATTTCAAGTGTCTACGGTAATTTGTTTTAAAGTTACACCAAAAACCAAATCAATTTTGTGAAAAATCGGTTTTGCGTAAAATTTCCCGTTTTCCTTAATTTTTCTTTGGTTAATCTTGTCGCTTGTGAAAACTATCGGTAATTTTAAATTTTGACCTCCTAAAAGTACCAACTAGATTCACTTTCCCATCGAACAAGTTACTGAAGTTGAAAATTGAAGCATTATTTCGACTACTAATCGTGTACACAGATACAAAAATGAAAAAAAAGATAAAAAAAAAAATAAAAAAAAAACACACATCATTGTAAAATCGTTTCACTCAGAATCTAAAAAATCTGGTAAGAGGAGGACGGTCTGCTTTACAATAGGTTACAAGTTGGTTAATGGACTGTATTAAACTTGAATTCAATGAAATAATATCATTGTATTGGTAAAACGATTCTGAGCGGAGGCGGTTTGTCAGTCTAGATATTTTATATTGTTATTATTTATTATATGCTGTAAGTTGAATAAATATTATTATTTTTTAATTCGTTTCTACGGTGATTTACAAAGAGTTTTAACTTTAAATGACGATTTTAGCGGTTTTTCGTAACTTGTTGGTGGTTTTTAAAAAACCCTTTACATCAAAAAATGTTGAGAAAATCTAAAAATTACCTGTTTAAAGTATCATCTTGATTCAATTTGCTAAAAGATAAGGTACTAAAATGTTGAAATTGAAGCACTCCTTCTGGTTGCTATTTTTGTTGAAATATACAATTAATATTAGTATTCAAACCATGTAAACACACGTGCGTGTACAATGTCGTTTTCTAATAGATACTTATGCAGTTACGATATAGCTGTGTAACACCTTTACTATCGCTTTCTATATTATATACGGATACGGGATGGCCTCGATTTCATATAAATAGGGCCTTTGATGTATGTAATATTCACTTGCACAGACACTGTCATACCGAGTGTACGCGGTGTGTGTGTGTATAGTCACAGGTTAATTGTCCAGTTGTACGTTATTATATATTATACTTATACATAATCATATTGTCGTGTTATTACTTATTATATTAATGCTAACATCATTAGTCCGTCAAGCTTCACTTTCAACAGGTTATGGGCCCAGTCAATAACCAAGACATACAGTCTAGTGGATTCGTGATCGAAGTATTTTTATATTTGTACTAACGCAGAAAACTACAACCAGTCGGAGATATCCTGGATTTCGGAAAACGGCGGAACAGTGTACATAGGTAAAGTTTTGTTATAAATTGTTATACAGGTCAAGTATACGGGAAATCATCGGTCATGGAAGACACGGTGAAGATAACAAAATTATGTGCGGAAAACTGGTCGTTATGGAAATTCCAGATGAAGGTCATTCTAAATGCCTTGGAAGTAGGTGAGATAGTTTCAGGTGAATGGACGAAACCAAGTCTACCTATAAAAAAGTCGGCAGGAGAGACCGACGAGGATGCCAAAGCACGTTGGCAAAGGCATACAAACGCTTGGCAAAAAGCGGACGGTAAATGTCAGAAAATAATAGTTACCTCAGTGGACGATGGTCCATTACAATATTTGATTAACTGTGAGACTGCATTGGAAATGTGGGAGAAACTGCTGAGTATTTACGAGCAGAAGTCTGAGGCAAGTATACATTTGCTTCAACAACAATTTTTCAGTTATTCAAAGGAGTCGACAGATGACATGTCGACGCATATTTCTAAATTGGTCAATTTAGGAAGGAAACTGAGAGTAGCGGGTGAACCAGTTACGGATAACATGGTTATGACAAAAATACTAATGACATTACCAAAAGAATATAATCATTTTTACAGTGCTTGGGATTCAGTCCCAACGGGAAGTAAAAATATAAATAATTTAACTAGTCGGTTGTTGATTGAAGAATCACGGGTTATCCAGATCAAAGGTGAAGTTGGTGAACAAGAGAAATCGAGTGCATTTCCAGCCAAATTTCAAAACAGATCCGATGGAAAAAACGGCAGTTATGGTAAAGGTAAAAAACAATTTACTAATAAAAGTAATGTTAAATGTTATTACTGTGGTAAAATTGGTCATTATAAAAGAAACTGTAAGAATTTTCTAAGTAGTATGAAAGGTGGGAAAACCAGTACTACAGGTACAAATTTAAATGCATTTGTAAGCGAGTCAAGGATAAATGAAACTACAACAGATACGTGGGTTTTAGACTCAGGCGCGTCGGATCATATGAGCGCGAACCTAGAATGGTTTACAAGTTATGAACCATTGAAATATACACAACAGGTAACAATAGGTGACGGAACAAATCTATATGCAACAGGAAAAGGTAATATTAATATATTATCATACGTGAACGGTAATTGGAATAAAAATTACTTGGCAAATGTATTGCACGTGCCGGGATTAAAATTTAATTTATTCTCGTGCGGGTCAGCGTTAGACAAAGGTTTAGAACTAACGTCAGACAACAAAACGTGTGTGTTCAAAAGAAACGGGATTCCTGTATGCATAGGCACAAGATGCGGTAGGTTGTTTGAATTACAGATCAAAGTTGAAGCACCATCGAAAGCTGAATGTTATGCGAACATTGCAGTAGAAAAACGATTAGAAGTATGGCATAAGCGTTTAGCGCACCAGAATATTCAATACGTGAGGAATTGTTTGGCAAAACATAATATTGATTATTCAGCCAAGGACGATCAATTTGTATGCAGCGACTGCATAATCGGGAAACAAAACCGTCAATCGTTCAGTAAAAGTGAGACCGAATATTTTAACGTCGGCGATTTAATACATGCAGATTTATGTGGACCGATGCAGAGGGACTCTATCGGTATGTCAAAATATTTTTTACTATTTAGAGATGACTATTCACATTACAGAACAGTATATTTTATTAAGAATAAATATGAAGTAAAAAATATTATGGAAACATTTATAAAAAGTGTTAAAACAGAAACAGGATCTAAAGTCAAAATATTAAGGACAGATAATGGGTTAGAATTTGTAAACAAGGATATTACAGGTATTCTACAGAAATATGGCATACGACACCAAACTACGGTAGCATATACGCCGGAACAGAACGGGAAAGTCGAGTGTGATAACAGAACAATCGTAGAAGCTGCCAGGACAATGATATGTGCGAAAAATCTTGACGTGTCATTATGGGCAGAAGCTGTGAACACAGCGGTTTATACACTTAATCTAACCGGAACGAGTTCACAGATTGGTAAGCCACCTTACGAGTTATATTATAAAGTCGTGCCAGATATTAAACATTTACGAGTTTTTGGTACTGCGGTATATACACACATACCAAAGCAAAAACGTCAGAAATGGGATCCAAAAAGTGAAAAAGGAATATTTGTTGGATATTCGAACAGCACGAAAGGTTATCGTGTATGGTATTCGAAAACAAATAAAATATCCGTGTGCAGAGACATTATATTCGAAGACGAATGTAATAATTATGAAAATGTAATTGCAGACACATTAGAGTTTACAGACACTCAAATTAATTCAACGGGCGTGCGTGAGAAGGACGAAAATATAGTCGATGATAGAAATGTTATGGTTCTACGTGACAGGAATACACTTAAGAAGCCGGACAGGTATAATGTTCAGACTTTTATTGCTAACTGTGTCAGTCCATTGAATTATGATGAGGCAATTACTGGGTCAAACAAAAATGAATGGAATAATGCTATGAACGACGAAATTAATTCATTACACGAAAATCAGACTTGGACTCTAGTCGATTTGCCACAGGATAAAGTTGCATTACGAAATGCATGGGTGTTCAAAACCAAATATAAAATTGACGGTAGTATAGATAAATTTAAGGCCAGATTGGTCATTAAGGGTTGTTCACAGAAATATGGTATAGATTACCATGAAACATTTTCGCCAGTGGTCAGATACGAATCAATAAGGGCGATATTCGCAGTAGCAGCTGTGGAAAAATTAATACTACGACAATTCGACATCAAGACAGCATTTCTGTACGGAGAACTACAGGAAGAAATGTACATGGTACAACCACCAGGATACGAAGATGGATCGAATAAAGTTAAGGAACTTTCAATACCAATAGACAAATCACATACACTTGAACAAAAAGAAGATACGGAAATATTGAATGAAGATATTCCTTATAGGCAGGCAGTAGGTAGATTACTGTTCTTATCACAGGTAACAAGACCAGATATAGCATATGCAGTAAACTTTGCTAGTCGTTACTTAGCAAAACCAACTAAAGCTCATTGGAACTTGGTAAAACGGATTATACGATATGTCAAACGAACATTTAATTATGGCTTGTATTTTAATCATAATACACAATTGTCATTAGAAATATTTAGCGATTCAGATTACGCAGGTGACGTTCAGACACGACGTTCAACGTCAGGATTTCTATTCAGATACGGGTCGAGCATAATTTCATGGACATCGCAGAGACAACATTGTGTGTCATTGTCATCGACCGAGGCTGAATATATTTCGGCCAGTGAAGCTGTCAAAGGGATCTTGTGGATTACACGGTTGATAACAAGCTTATCAACAACAGGTGACCAACAACCAGTTTTATTTTTAGATGATCAGAGTGCTATTCGTTTAGTTAAGAATCCGGAGTTTCATAAGAGGACAAAACACATAGACGTACGATCCGTACAATCCGTATTAGATACAGACTCGTGACCATTTCCATAGGAATAGTATATAATGTGTTATAACACAATTTAACAATAATAATACTGTTAAAAGTATATGAACGATAAGAATAAAACAAGAAAATGAATAAAGACGAATAAAGGTCAATGGTTTTACGTTATCATCCTTAAGTGCATGCTTTCATGATTACAAGCGCATAAATACTTTTATATTTTTAATAATACATAGTTTGTTTTTAATGCATTCGTTTGTTACTTCATGGACCACGCCTTTATATTATTAGTTTTATGTACCTACGATAACGCGTCTAGACGGTCATTGTAATAAAAAAAAAAATATGTGACACACCCATTGAAACGTGACAGTAATAAGAAGATTGGAATTTAAAAATATTAAATTTCGTTTTATTTACTATTGTAATAATTTGATATCGAAATCGAATGCACGAAAAAATGCACAGAAATTAGAAATATGTTAGAGTGCTAACGACTTCAATAATTAAACATAATATACACCTTTAGGTACCATAATTATTTTCCCGACTCCCGAGTCATATAGTAATTAAACATAAATAATTTTTTGAAAATAGAGGTATATTTATGAAGAAATCAGTGTAGGAAAATACCATCATGACAACACTCCCGCCGTATTCGTCCCATATTAGTATATTACATGCATAAAGGAATGCATAAAATGAACAAAATTATTGGATCAGAATCGTAATGAAACTCAAAAATATTTTATCTTAAATATATATATATATATATATATAAGGAAAGCCTAACCCAAAGAACGCACTTCTCTATTTCCTTCTTGGATTTTGCTATTCGACAGTATAGTTTTATTAGTTAATAAATCTAAATTTGTATTTATGAACTAATAAAATTCAATTTGTATTTTTTTAGTAGACACAAAATGAGCAGGTGCAAACAATATATGACAATAATACAAAAATATACAATGTACACGTATACCTAGTATCTGTAGGTATATGCCCGTGAAAAAAAAAGTATTACCTATCGGCTATTAGTCTTGTTTTTACAATTCAGACAAGAATGGTTTTAACGCTAGGTACTGACAAAGAAAAAAATGTTGTAATCCATATATAAAAGTGAAATTTGGTTTGATAAAAAATAGTATTAATTTTTTTGAATATTAATTACTCCCATTGCCCATGTAACCTTTTGTAGATGTAAAAAAATTATTTTCGTAGTTCCTTACAAAGGAGTATTATAAGTTTCGTTAATAGTTAAATGACAAAAGTAAAATAGTATATATCTATGTCGTTGACGATAAACAATTTATCCAAGTACCTATGCCACCTGGGTGGTACTACTGGTACTATCAATTATAAATACTAGTAGTGTTTATAATTAATCTTGGTACTGATTAATTTTTCTTATAATTAAATTAAGAATATAAAATATGTTTGAATATCTTCATGCCAATAACTGATTAAGCTAGGGGTATGTATAATATTGCTACTGTTTTGATTTTCGTCGATAACAACCCATTTCCTAAGGAAACCACACAACCGTACTGGTTGATTGGGTGGTTGACTGGTATGGAGTCAATATTATTATGATTATTTATAGATAAAGTGATATTCAGAATACATAATTTGCTGTGTCCTGTACACCATACCGCTTGCCTCTCCCTCCCACCTTTGGCTGCCACTGTTGCGGACACACCTTACATGACGTGTAATACGACAATGCCTTCGACGCTCAACTGGTGGCTCATATAAAACGGAACGCAGAGATCAGATCGTGCCATTCGTGTGTTAACCGTGCCAGTTTTACTTGCCCGTCTGCTACGACTGGGTCACGATTGTTTTGATTTTATTCAGTCCGTTTAAATTCGTATTATACTTACTGTTCACTTAAGCTAATTTTCTGAATAGACCGACAATGATGGAATACAATATAACAAATATATTAATCTTGTTTGTCATAATCTCCTCCGTGGCGTTACACTCGGATTCAACAGACCGAATTAAACGAACAGGTACCTATATAATGTTTAAAACTATTGTTTTATGTACCTATTATTTATTTATATAATTAAATAAAAATGTAAATTTGAATTCAAAGGATCAGGACAATATTTTATTATTATTCCGTTATTTTATGGTTGTCATATTTACTAAAACAAGGCTTAAAACATATTTAAAAAATGTTGGTTTTGGTTTCGATTTCGTATAAAGGTTTCCATTTGTTATCGGTTTCGGATTTGATTTTGTTTTCAGTTTCAGTTTTCAGTGGTGTATGCTGGTTTTTGAAATTGGTTTCAAACTCTAGACTATTTTCATTCATTCCTAACCTAATGTTTTATTATAAAATAAGAAAAATGTTAAACTTTTTGAGAAAAAAACATTTTTTTTGTGAGTTTTTTAGATTCTTTTTTTTTATAATTTTAATGTCTTATGAGCCCTTATTTACATGAATTTAGATGCTTCTAAATCCCAGGCACAGGCCATCACCAAATTCTCCACATTTTTAATTAATTTTAGTATGAACCAGTATGAACCTATAAATAATAAATATACCTATATTTTTTGAACACATCATAATATTTATAATACTACAAATATTATAATGTGCGTATAATGTAATAATATGTATTTTTGTATTTATATATATGTATTTATGTGTGTTTTAGATCTGAATAGTCTCAGTGTATGTCCTCCTTTTGGAAAAAAGGCAAAATTTGAGGTGGAGATTATACAAACCAAATCGCTGATGTACGGATGTGCCTATATGGGAAACGACATTCTGCTAAGCACTGCTCCATTGTTCCATTTGTGGTTGGAGCGTCCAAAGACATTTAGACACGGACATTGCGAGAATACGCACAGTACGTATTACGAATCATTATTGTTACAGCACAGTAGGGGGAAGTGTTAAGTGCGCTGGGCCTGTGGTTACAGTAAAGCTCCATCCCGCTAAGACTATGAGCATATATCGTGCATTATAATATATAAGTATTTGTATTACTTGTATAGTTATATAAACTGAAATACTCTATAAACGAACATTACCTTTTAATGTCGCTGCATGTTGTAAAGTCGTATAGATGATCAGGTATGTTGTGGCAGTTTACGGAAGTAGGTACCTACTTCTATTAATATTTAACACCCATATTAATATGCAATATACACGGAATACAATTATACTTCATATATATATAATATTGTATATATTACCGTGTGTGTTTTTTACATAGCCTTGTTATGGTGGGGGGAGGGGCTTTAGCTCCAGGACGATAGGTAGAGCTTTTTAAAACTTTGGAATTTTGGTTACACGGCTCAATATAAAAATCAAAATAAAATCAACTGTATTATTAATTTTATCGTTATTCTATAATCTATAGTATGTTTGAATGATAACATTATGAAATTGTGCGCTTTGCACACATATTTCTATAAGTATACTTACTATATTAAAAAATAGTTACTTAATATATATTAGAGTGTGTAGTATAAATGTAGGTATTACAACTCATAGCTATTGTACATAATCTTGGGTGTATACGCTAACTCAAACGTGGTCATTAAAATAGCACTAAATATCATTTGTGTAAACGAATAATATTCCGGATCAAAAACATTTATCATACTCATGTATATTTTTTTCTGTTTTGCTCTATGTCTCTATCAGATATGGACCACTTTATTTTTGAGTGTTTGTCAAAACATGACAGGCCGACCAATAAAGACGAATCTGAAATGGGCTGGCAATATATAACGTTGCTAGAACATACAGCCGAGTCACTGCAAAATAAAACCAAAACACGATCCCACAGATGTGCCGTAAGTATACTGTTTCCCTACATGTTATTAAATATTCTTATAATATCTTTATAATATTATAATTTTACATGCCTAGTTAAATTATTGAGGCCCTCGTGTTGTATAAATATACTTTCGCCAAATGAAAGAGCTCGAGGTCTCTCAACTTTTTATTACAACCTAACTGGTGTAACGCTACATCGTACTATGGGATCTAGTAAAAACCTTGGAATACTTTTCGAACTTAAACTGAAATTAGAATATCATATCAACGATACATATGAAATAAAATCCTTGGCTTTATTCGTCAAAATTGTGCAGATTTCGATGACAATATATTGTTGATTGGTACTTTCCATCTGTTAATATTGCTCAATTATTATTGATTCTCCATAAACATCCGTTAGTATTTATAAAATTGAGAATATCCAACAAAAATTTTTACGTTTCCTATTTTTTAAATGATTCATACCTGAAGAGCCTAATGGTTAATTCTAATGTATCTTTCCCTTGAGCACTTGAGCAGCGTCGTTTACAATCAGATTTATATATCTCATAAAATATTCTCAAATGTAATATTGATTTTCATGTTTTCTTAAGTCGTTCCCCCTTTCATATTCCTGCTCGAAACACCCGGTCTACAATACTTTTATCTTAGGAATGAAATAACTAACTATGCAAGTAAAATCCCCTCCCCGCAGTGGCGTAATTAAGAGGTGATTAGGGTGACAGATCCCACCCAAACTTTTTTTTTACTGCTAACATTTTGATTGAAGTATTGATAATGACTATATTCTGGTTGATAAACTGTATTCAGTTACCTACACAATATATTAAAACTGAAAAACATTTAAAGTCTGTAAATTTACTACATAACAAACAACTCAATTTTCAGAGTTTATTCACTAATACTAAAACACTGAATAACGATTCAGTTTCTGCAGATTGTTTTATTTAAATATTTATAATGTAATATTAAAAAAATACATTTTTTTTGCTAATTTTAATATGTATATTTCTTATTTTCTATGCATATTTTAAAATTTTAGTGCATATATTTATGCATATTTAGAATTTTTTTAGCGCATATTTGGTTGGTTTTTAATGCATGTAAATCCGCGCTCTAGTACTGACCATTAATGTTTACTAAAAACGTATATCCCCCCAAAACCAAATTCCTAATTACGCCACTGCCCCCCCCCCCTAACAGAATTATGAAAACCATTAATGAATTAAAAAAGTTCTTTTCAATAAACTTTAACTCAATTAAGGAGTATTGTAAATCCATTCTTATCTACAAGTATTAGTTATTGTATAATGCTTCGTTTTCTTTAAGCTGTTCTAACGAACGATGTTATTAATATTATATGTAATTGGGCCTGTGCCTTTTAAATCTAAAATAAAAAATAAATAAAAAAAATGCTATTAAACGGTTTGATGATTCGCATATAATATTTATTTCTTATATCGAATTATTAGAATGTATTATGTTGAATAAAATATCTATATAATTTTTTTTAAAAATATTAAAAATGCTTCCATCGATGCAAAGTAAACTTGTCTAAAAATTCAAAATTCAAATTTTTAAATCGAACAACTAGAAGTACCTTAATTTTTGCCAGGGGCTTAGGTCGATATTCATATGTTACACGTGTGTTAGACATAGATAGCAAATAACCTCATGCAACTCCCTTAATTTTAATCTCATTGTGAAACCTGCAGGTCTAAAACACGTCATCGACGTTTGTAAAAGGATATTGAGGGTGGATTTCAGTGTACTTATATTTATATATTATATATAAATATATATATATTAGTTATGGTTAATTAATTTTCTTACTCTCTGTCTCTGTCTTTTTCCGTTCTGCCCACAGTTATACGATGTGTACGACGATGACGATTTGAAGGTTAGAAGTATCCGGATGGTGATTAGCAAGCCGGTAATAGGAGAGAGATTTAATGTAAGCCAGTGCAATGGGCTTTCGGATATTTTGGCACGGGATTTATTGCCAATGATCCCTGAGGGAAATAGATATTTTGTCGATGGGTCTTTGTACATCTTTTTATTAGGAAGAAAGGCAAAAATATTTTACAATACTACTACAAAAACACCGGTACTTCCAACTACTACTACCAGTCGTCCATCAACAACTACTACCACCAGTCGTCCTTCAACAACTACTACCACCAGTCGTCCATCAACAACTACTACCACCAGTCGTCCGTCAACAACTACTACCACCAGTCGTCCATCAACCACTACTACCGCCACTACAACTACAACTACAACTAAAAAGCCCAATGGAATATATAAATATCTTCCTTTTTTATTTAGTAGTTTTGCTTACCCAACATCATTTACCTACAGTGTTGGGTAAGTTACTTTTAAGTAATTAAGTTGCTTCACTCGTTACTTAGAGATAATTAATTAAGTTATTTTACTAGTTACTCAAATAAAATTGTAATTGTATTAATTTACTTTTCAAATAGAAAAGTACTTTCTCTGCAGAAAAAAATTAATTTTTTAAAAAATGTCTTGGAAATTATCATTCTGCAGGCAACAATTTAACTAGAAACACATTAAATATAGTAAAAAGGTATAATTTCAAGGTATAACTGCATGTTCATTTATAAATACTATATCAAAAAATTTGGCCTTAACTATAAGAAGAGCAATTCTACAGTTGATAACTTTGAACTCTTTTATCATATGCCCTAGGCTTTTGTGTACTGCGAAACCAATCATAAACTGTCGTCTTTCATTGCACTTGCCATACAGAACAGTGGTATCATTTATGTCCATGGTTCCTTCGTAGTCCACACCACCTAATTAAAGGCAGTGTGGCATTGTTAATTATAACGGTATATTGCGGTAAATGTAAAAAATATTGAATCGATATTAAAATTAATTAAAGAAATTACTACGAGACTACTAATAGCATAGCTGTATTTCCAGAAATGTAAATAAAAACTAAAAATACAAAAATATGTAAATATTCAAGTATAGGTAATTATTACTATAACTATTGTAATACTCGAATTATCATAACATCTAAGACGATCTAAAAAACCGAGGTAAGTGCCCTAAATTACATATTATTTATTTTAAAATTAACAACATACATTACAAATTAAAATTTAATTACATAGTTTCCTGGTCTAAAACGTAAGAAATTGCTCTGTTGTATAGTTCTCATCTTGATTGAACCTAGTCATAGAGAATGTTACTGACAGTTTGTGAAATGTCGATAAAAAAATTATGCAGTTCGATGCCCCACCAACAAGGGGACTGCGTCTCCATGTCAGTTGTGTCGGGTTTCGCGGCTTCTCGATGATTTGTTGTGAGCTCCGTCACAGCATTAAACGCTCTGGTTGTCCATTCGCGACTCTCCTTCAGCTTTTTTACGATTGTCCCCAGCTCATGGATTGCTACTTTTCGCCAGATCTGACCTCAGTTTTTCGCTTAAGACTAAGAGTTCGGCGAATTTGGCTTGCAGCATCTTTAGACCCTCGTCATGCGTGTTTAGACGCCTAGCTAGTTTGGCTACCGACTGCGTCATTGTTGCCGCTGGCTCAACGCCAGGATTAGCTGAGGAGTCCATGATCACTACCTCTTACCCGCTCGCCACCGATGTAGCGCAGAACAAGAGTGCCAAATCCGGAGGTATCAGCACCTTGTTCCGGCGTTTGATCGCTCTACGTCGAATCCCCGCCGAGTTATACTTGACTACCTAATCATTCTAAATATTTACTTCAATACAAATTTTCGTTCGTAATTCTTAAAACTTGTCTTTGAATGGTAATTCAATCTGAGCCACAACCAGGTTAAGTGGTACATATTATAAATTGAACATAATTTGCGAAAGGATATTTTAAATAGTCCATACCATATATTTGGCAAACACTCTAATTGTGCCCGATATTTTTGCACTGGAAGAAAGTTATACGAACTGAATTTGATCGACCAGTGGCGTCCGCAGGGGGGGGCCTAAGGGCTAAAGCCCCCCCCCCATTGCCCGTATTATTATTACATTTTCAAAAAAATATTAATCAAGTTAAACTCTCAACTATAGTAAGCAAGACGTAAATTTCAAATATGTCTTACCAGAATGAATTCATTTTTGAAAAAACATTGTATTTGTAACATACCAATTTTCATAAATTATCTGTAATTTTTCGGTAAAAGTATGAACTATTTGTATGAAAGACCTTGTATTAAATTGTCTAGCCTTAGCTATACACATTTAATATTTTATAAGTTTTGAGCTACAAATTAACTGTGGTTTTGACGAAATTTGAACTTTAAATGCTTATAAAAAATAAGCATGACACCTATGTATCGTTAATATTTTAGCTATAATAAAAAAACTTACGTATTACATTTTTAAGCTTTTTGACCGGATAAATAATATTTTATTGACATTTATAGAAAACAAAAATTTAATTATTCAAATACAATCCAAGTGAAGACGGTATAACCAAACATTTAAATAAATTTTCATTTTTTTTTCTCAAATTATTTTTAAAAGCACTGAGCATTTTCAATTTCAACCTCCTAATAGTATCAACTAGATCCAATTTGCTTCCAAAAACATACACTGAGCATCGGAGCTTATGATCAGAGCATTTTTTCTACCAGAAAAGTTGAAAAGTTACAAACATTTTAAAATACCTCAAATAAACGTCTGAAATTATTAGACTGGACAAAATGAAAAGAAAATTGTAACTAATTTTCAAGCCCCTCCCATTGAAAAATCCTGCGGACGCCACTGTGATCGACGAAGTATTGCAAAGTGGTTTGATGAAAGAAATGACAACTGCACTTAGACGTGTTGCTGATAATGCAAAAAGTTTATTACTTGATGTTGATAAATGATAACAACATCTGCGAACAGTTTAATAGTGTATTAATAAGCACATAGGCGGTAAACGAATTAATTTTTCTCAAAAACAGTCGTACACCACTAAAATATATACTGCTGTACTGCTGTAGTATCATTTAATACAGGTGGCAATTATATACGAGAGCTTCACAAAAAGATAACAACCAAAAGTCCAGGTACATTATTTAAAAAGTACCTATAGTGAGTTTAATTAATTAATTTTAATTTTATAATATTATTATGGCATGAATTAGAATTTAGGTAATAGAAATTTTGAGTTTTTTACAACAGCGCTTTCAAATTAAAATTAAATAAATACTACCAAAACTTATATTTCACATTTCACATTTTTATATTTTGGTATATCGTATATTAGCTATGAGTAAATTAAAAATTGAAATAATTTGTATATTAAAGGTGTATAGGCACAATAATAAAATAAATAAAATATTTCATTATGAATTATTTTTCAGTATTTGTAATGTATGAATAGTATTAATTTATTATTATTATGTGGGTAATTGTTTTAATATTATTATATGTGTACAGGAATCATAGCCAAAAATTTTTTGAAGCATACGGCAGATAAACGAATAACATTAAGACGCAGGAGAGCACTTTTTAAATTATCTGGAGTGTATAAATCAAAAAAAAGGTGGGCAAGTGGGTGTCGCTCTGTTGTACAGTAGGTTATAAGTATAAGGGATGGTATTGCATTTGAATTCAATGATATTATATCATTGTATAAGAAAAACGATTCTGAGCGGAGACGGTATGTCAGTCTAGGTATAAGACATATTATATACATATATATGGTATTAAACAAAAAATAGATACCTATAATAAATTCCAAATTAATCATATCACAATATCCATTAGGTACTTACAACGCGTTATAAAAACCGTGATACTATCATAGATATATAATAATAATACACTTTTGAAGTTTCAAGCACCCACGAATAATATTATTCAATCACAACAAAAAAACTAAAATAGTTATTCTAGGTTTTTTAATATGTAATTTCGTCCCAAATTTGAACTTAAAATGTCTGTAAAAAATAACTGTGCTCATATATTTTTCAGATTTTTTGGCTACAGTATGAACTATTTATGAGAATCTTTTTTTTAAATTTTCAATCCTTAGCTATAAAAACTGAACATTTTATAATTTATTAATTACGATGATTGATAATTTTCGAGATTTTGATAAATTTTGTTAAAATGCGATCTTTAAATGCTTATAAAAAAAAATTGAGCCTATGTATTTTTAATATTTTTCAACTGCTATTGTAACAATATATCAGGAGCCTTGTATTAATTTTTCACACTTTTTGGCCCAACAGATAAAACTTTATTAATATTTATAGAAAAAAAAAAAATAAAAAAATTGAAAACTGAAAATGTCCGTAAACTGCTCAAAAAGAGTCCAAATATTTTCAAAATTGTATGGTGTATAGGAAATGCTAATATAAACATTCAGTGAAATTTTCATGTATCTACAGTAATTCGTTTTTGAATTACAACAAAATAAGGAAATCGCCACATGAGAAATCGAGTGAATATCCAATGTTGTAAAAATTTGAATTTCAAACGCTCATAAAAATTTAATTTGACTTTCCGGTAGAAATTTTTTTATTGTTAAAAGTAGACAAACTTATGAGTAAACTTGTATTACATTTTAAAATCTTAGAAAAAGAAGAAATAAAAATCTAAGAAATAAAAGAAAAATTTTTACGAATTCTTAACTCAAAATAATTTGTTAATTTTCGTGATTTTTCCATATTTTGTCAATTTTTTAACTTTAAATGCTTATAATAAAAAAAAATTGTGACTAAGGATTTTTAATATTTTTCATCTGGCTTTGAAAAAATATACTAGGAGCCTTGTATTAAATTTTCAAGCTTTTTTAACCAACAAAAAAATTTTATTGATATTTCTAGAAAAAAAACTAAAAAAAAATGGAAAATGAAAATGTCCCTAAACAGTTCAAAATAAATCAAAATATTTTGAAAATGTTATCGTATATAGAAAATGCAAATATAAACAACCAAAATGAAAATTTCATGTACCTAAGGTCATTTTTTTTAAAGTTACACCAAAAACTAAATTCAATTTTGTGAAAAATCGATTTTGCGTAAAAATTCCCGTTTTTGCTTAATTTTTATGTTGTTTTTCCTGGTGCTTTTGAAAATTACTGAGCATTTTAAATTTTGACCTCCCAATGCACCAACGATATTCACTTTCCAATCGAACAAGATACTGAAGTTGAAAATCGAAGCATTATTTCTACTACTTATCGTGTACACAGACACAAAAAAAAAAAGAAAAAAAGAAAACTATAAACTATATTATACTTGTTGAACTAATATTATTTTTTTTTATGGTTAAATAATAGGAAATTGTTGCGCGTTACCCTTTTATTATATTAATATAGGTAATATGATTATAATTTCTTTTTTAAATATAAATGTGGTGATAAATAATATAGGTCACATACTAAATCTATTTATTGATTTTATCCATTTGATAAACTGTAATTCATTGGATTGTGTAATACTTATAATATAGTAGTTTGTATAGTAGGTAATTTTAAACTAACAGTTACTTATAGAAATAATTTTTTAATAAATTTATGTTACAATTTGTTATCATTATATTTTACAACTATACATTTTAAATTAGTTATTTTTCTCAGTCAATGTACCCGATCTCTAAAAATTACAGAATGATAAATAAAGATTTTAGAGTATTATTATTATCATTACGAGTAGATTACCTATAATTATTATATTACTATATTAGGTATACCTACTACAAACATATTATTGTTAATTTAAATAAATATTTGTAATTACTTATTATCATATTTTAATATAACATTAACAGTTGAACTTAAAAAATAATACACGGTAAATTAATATTAATTTAATTGCGCTGTATTTATTTTATTTACCATTTATTAGATTTTACAATAAGTATTATATTTAAATAAGTAATAATTCAATAACTTCAATTCAAGCTATGTTATAATACAGTTTCTACGATCTATATGTTGGGACATAAATTTAAGTAAACAGTATCTTAATTTATAATCGGTAGTTCGTAGGTACGCGAGGGTATTGAAAATATTACGGCGGCATTTGCGTATAATGAATTATATAATGATACGAATGGTACTGGACGAAGGTTCATAGACAAATAAACGGCGCTCCCGAAGTCCCGAACGAGCACTCGTCGCCGCCGTCGGCCGGTTGCGAATAGTAGGCGTGACTTAAACGCCGCGCGCTTGCGGATCGTGAAAACACCTAACAGCGCATCCTCTCGGTCGTTGCATGCGTACAGCTTTGGGTGACACGTCCTCTTAATTGAAGCTTATAAAAAAAAAAACAAAAAAAAAATAATCATAAAAATATCTATTGTGTTATTTAAATTTCCGAGCAATAGTACCTCTAATTGGTTTTCACACATCTCTTCAGTGAATTTTGAAGGTGGAATACCAAACCCTTTAATTTTAAAACCTGAAGTTTCCTTATAAAAATTTATTTTTTGTATAAGTTCAAGTTGTTCGTTGGAAGTTTCTTGTTAGCTAAGCCTTCATAACTTAGAAAATAACCAGCATGTTATAAAACTCATAAAATGGATAACCATATTCATTTTGCTGCTGTCAAAAATTATATTTCCTTATAGATATAAAAGTGAAAATGTGATTTTATGGATACAAGAGTATAGCATTCATCATGTTTATTTGGAAAATTTTAGATTTTAAGTAACAATTGGTTATAACTAATAAATTATTCTTAAAACTGGAGAATTTAAAAGTTCAAATTTCTAAATAAATAAATTACATTTTTGAAGAAAATACAATAACATTTTAGACTCAAAGTACAGAAATTTCAAATTTACTTAGCCATTGTTCAATCTCCAATTAAAAATAGTAATTTTTACTATCATGTTTAAGCTTGACTGATTTGGAAATATTTTTCCCAAGTTATAGGTATCCCTATTTAAATTAAAAATTTAAATAGCAAATAAACATAAATTTACTATTATTTATCTTAGAATTGTAGTACACATATTGTCATCATATAAAACATTAGTTTTTTCTGTTGTATTATGAGTGTTAATAGTGTTAAAAAGTAAATTAACTACTATGTCAGTACTATTACATTTTAATGGTATTACATATCTTCGCACAAGTTGAAGATCCAGATAATCCAATGCCTTGAACTAGCACTGAATCTTTTCCAATAATATCAAGGGACAAGTATCATCAAATAAATTTCATCATACTGACACTCCTTAACGCCTTCTTTTCCAGTAAGCAAGTTACCAGTAATCATGATGATAACAAGAGATAACATGAAAAGAGTGTTAGTGGAAACGTTCCTACATTTGAAAAGTATACAATTCTCTATTGTGGAATGAAAAGACAGCGTATTGCATTTTTCAGGAATTGAACACGAAAAGTGACAACTGACAAGTGAAAAGTTGCAAAGTGTGTTGGTGGAACAGGCTCACAAGTATTTCCTACTTTTTCGTTGAATTTTTCTCGAATTTTCTTTCGTAAAAACTTTTTACAGACACAACAAAAACGAAATCAACAAATTCAGTTTTGAATTTTAGACAGATAACAAGCAGATTTTGACTTTGATTAATATAGATTATATAGAACTAATTTAAAATTCCAATATAGATATTACATATGGGTTTTCTCCATCCTACAAGTGCGCAACATATCAAACTAATACAATTTAGTACATGTTTGCATTCACAAATCTTCGCTGTCTTTTCCTTTGGATTAAAAAAGCTGTGAATCGCCACATTTTTATTATACTTAGGCGCAAATTGCCTAAAGGTGTCATTGTATAATTGTTCAGTCTTGTGAGTTGTAAGCCATAAGGGCTAGTTATAAATTATAATAGACTTATGTGAGTGTGTGCTAATCGCCAACAATATTATTCCGCAGAGTAGGCCACTAGTATTATATTTTGTTTATATTATTAAACAGCACAGGAACAGCTGGGCAAGACTTCCCTCCACAAAATTGTGAATTTATTATTTATACTATTACATTTGTTGTGTCAGCTATTTTATATAGTTAATAATAATTGTCGTTCATTATTCATATTAGTGGAGCAGAGCCAAACAGGCCACAATTAATTATTGATTGGACTATTTTATTAATAGGAGTCATTTTGACTAGTAGCAATTACAATGTACAAGCACTATAGCGACCAGTCTATCTTTTCTCCAACCACCACCACGGGATGCAAGCAGCGCGACCGGGTTGACTCTCCCACCGAGCCGGTAACGGCAAGGCGGGACGGGGGGGGACGCCTTTTTCGGCGGAAAAGGCGATTCGAGATCCACCATCGGACCTTCGGACCTATAACATATCGTCCGACGTTAAGCTCATCTGCCCGAGCGGCACGTCATGTATTACTATATTTTGGTCGCAATATTATAATATAAATGTATATAGAATTTTAAAGTAAAATAGAGTAAAATATTTTAAAAAAAATGTATTTTTATAAATTTAAAACAAATATTTGTAATTTTTTTAGGTAGATTTTTGATATTTTTAAGGTCATCAACTTTCGAGCCCTAATAATAACTATAAACGAAACCAAGATAATCAGAGTAGGAATAACACAGGATGTTATATATGTGGGAGGACGAATCATTATGCCCGAGATTGTTTTCAGACAAATGGGGGCCCGATCATCGGTTGAGTAGTTTATGAGTTATAAGTATTTAAAGTTTAGACGAGCGGTGAAGTGGACAAACATTTCGCGGGGTAACCCCGAACCACTCCACTCCGCTCGTCTAAACTTTAAATACTTATAACTCATAAACTACTCGCCCCCAATTCAATTTTCATGTATCAAAATACTAAGAAAAATATTCTACTTTAGAATATAAATTAAAACCCTATGTTGTCATTCAAAAAAGTAAAAAACTTAAAAATTATAAGGATAAAAAATAATTAAAAAAATATTTTTTTAATAAAAACGTTGTTTTATAAGCGACTTGAAACTATGTAAAAAAATTTCTTCAAAAAAATTTACACTTTTTGAAATAATGAGTGTTGTTTGATAAAAGAATCACCCAGTATATATTTTGCTCGAATATTTATAATAAAGTTAAAAACGGGAAAGTAACGATAAGCTTGTTAAATATATCCGAAACGGCACAGGATATAAATGTAGGTCAAATCCGTAAAATATCATACGAGAATGACATAGTAACACACTGTGATTACACACACATTTACACACACTACGCGTGACATTGAACGCCCGTGGAAAGTGAGGGCGTTGATTCTAACCGATCAACTTCAAGTTCATAAGCGTAAAGTAATAACAACAATTTGTGAGGATTACGCCGACATTTTTTATTTAGATTGTGATCGTCTTACTTGTACCACGGTGCCTGAGCATGTAATAAAAATTCCCAAAGATTTAAAATCAATTTATAAAAAACCGTACCGTTTACCATTTTCGCAGCAACTGGAAATAGAAAAACAAATAGGACAGATGGTGAAAGATGAAACCATTGATATTGTATATAATAGTTTTTTACAGCGGGAATGCTTATTTCTAGGTCATGTTATTTCCGACGAGAGCATAAAGCCCGACAAAAAGAAGATTGAGGCTGTAATGAACTTTCCGGTACCTACAAATGTTAAGCAGATAAACAGTTTTTTAGGAGTTAGAGGGTATTATAGAACATTTATAGAAAATTATAGTGCTATACCTAATCCGATGGTAAAATTATTAAGAAAAGACGTACAATTTAATTGGGATGAAAGCTGTCAAAAAGCTTTAGATCAATTAAAAGAAATACTATGTTCAGAACCAATTTTACGAAACAGTTTATACTTACGACTGACGCTAGCGGAAAGGCTTTAGGTGCAATATTATCTCAAGGAAAAGTTGGATCTGATTTACCAATAGCTTACAGTTCTAGGACTTTAAATAGAGTAGAATGTAATTATTCAGCAACAGAACTAGAATGCTTAGCGATTATATTCAGAGTAAAAACATTTCGACGATATTTGTATGGTAGAAAAATGACAATACTTACGGACCATAGACCATTGTCATGGTTATTTAATTTAAAATATCCTGTATCTAGATTAGCAAGATGGCGTATCGAATTAGAACAATATAATTATGAGATAGTTTATAAAATGGGAAAATTAAACACTATTTGTGATGCTTTATCACGAATGTATAATATTAGCGAAATTAAAGACGAACGTTAAGAACATTTGATGCAAAAATCGAAAACAACAGTAATTTGTAATAAAAATGTTACCGAAGTAAACGGCGATCTTATAAATAGTTCGTCAGAATATAGTATTGTATCCGAAATACCTATAGGTACGTATACTATTAATTTAAGTATACTATCAAAAAATTAATATTTTGAATTTTTTGTATATTCGTCGGTTTTTTGACTTAACTAACCAAAATCCCGATGAATGTAGCTTTTCTATTACTGATTGCAGTAGAAGAGACGTCTGTCGGTTAAACAGGCGTATATAAATTGGATTGGGAGAAACAACGGACTTCGAAAGTTCACAAAACGATTTTCATTTTTTATCAATAATAATCAGAAAACATTTGTTTACAACGGCCCATTGCTCTTAGCCTTTTTGTCTTTGCGTATTGAGTTTTCCATTTTCTGAAATATGATTTGGTCGGCTTTCAAAAAATGTTATATTAAGAGTTTTAACCTTGTACATTGTATATGCATGCATGCTTGTGTGTATGATAAGGTATATATTATGTTGAGCGTGTGTGTGTTGTAAATATTATTATATAAGTTCGAAATGTAAAATTGATGAGTACTATATGGTATCTTGTGTTTGATAGTATATTATAGTTTGTAAGTGTATGGTCATATCATATTTATATGTATAAATATACCTATGTATTTATGTATGTATGTATGTATGTATGTATGTATGTATGTATGTATGTATGTATGTATGTATGTATGTATGTATGTATGTATGTATACATACACACAAGGAAATGTAATGTATTTGATTAGGAACGGGTAAAATATATGTCGGACACGTGTTCGATATATTTGATACAAATGTACATCAGAATATTATATATATTATATATATATATATATATTTATAAACGGTAAATAATAGGGGAAATATTAGAATATGTTGTGTAGGTACTAGAAATATAATAGGCTATATAGCCACCCTGTATAAATTCATCACGCTACGTCTATGAATTAAGTAAGCTTTAAAGGGATTTGAGCCTGTGCGTTTTTTGGTACAAAAACATGTCTTCCAGGAAAAACTCTCACTTCCCGTAGAATAGTTTGACTTCGTAAATTTTCTGGAATACGCATTTGAATAATACATAATATTTCTATTACTGTTTAAAGTAAAATAAAAATTCCAGCTTTGATCCGAAATGCAAAAACTTCTCATTTTTCGGATAAAAAAAAAAAATTACCAAAATCCGACATAGCAACGATGCGTGAGAGTTTTTCCTGTAAAAGCATTTTTGTTCATCAAAATAGTGCTTCGATAATAGTCATCGAAGGCAATCACTGACTTTTGTGTGCGTAAATATTTTTATCTGCTCAAATTTGGCTCACTCATACTAATATCGATTTACATACTCATTCACCTGCACGGTCCGCGAGAGGCCGATACAATATGTGAATTGAATTGCCTACATTTTACTCCTTAATAAATGACCTTCGAAGACAACATTGATATAGGTAATTATTTAAATCCAGAAAAACGTTGACGTTGACGAAAAACTATACTACATTTTTCTAAATTTTTTTAAATATTTTCTATGTTTTCTTTTTTAAAATTTTTCAATTATTACATTTTTCTGTATTTATAAATTATCTACGCTGTTCGTAGATAATAAATTCGTACAATAATCTTATGGCAGTAGAAATTGAATAGCAAGACTGCAAGAGGCTTTACTTTAATTATAATTACCTATGTGAGTTGCAAACAAATCCATTTTTATATACAAATGAAATTGCCATGTGCTTTTGGAAAAATTACCTGTTGAAAAACGATGTTTTATTCATTTTCCATTTGTGCATTATTGTGGTTTGCCCTGGGGCCCAATTCTTAAAATCGTGATTTATTTTGATTTAAATATACATATAAATAATTGTTTTATTGTTGTAATATTATTTTACATGTGTGCAATTGTCATGATTCGTTTACAGTTTAAACATTTTAATACGTGATTAGCATTGGTAAACTTGTAAATATTATAAGTACTTACTTATAGGTACTTACTCACGACATTATTAAAAATCATTGTTTAAAATTTAACTTTTGGTGGATATATTATTTCTAAAGTCTACTGGTAAGTAAAAATATTATTAAGTAGGTAGGCACCTACTTAAAAAATATTAAAAAATTGAATTAATGGTAATTTGTTGTTTTGAGTGAGTAGGTATTATTGTATTAAGTTTATTCAATACACATATAGGTACCTAATTAAATAGTTGACTAATATCATCTTACATGTGTGCAATTGTCATGATTCGTTTACAGTTTAAACATTTTAATACGAAATTAGCATTTAAACTGAGCTATCTTTTATTTATAGATAAAATTGGTAAACTTTAAAATATTATTAGTGGATACTCAATTATATTTACTCAATATTAAAAATCATTGTCTTAAATTTACCTCTTGGTAAATATTATATTATTTCTAAAGTTTACTGATATTAATAAGTAGGTATAAGGTAGATATTATTAAAAAACTGAATTAATAGTAATTTGTTGTTTTGACTGAGCAGGTATTATTGTATTAAGTATATTCAATAGACATAATATTCCTAATTAAATAAGTGACTTCATATAAAGTGTTTGGGCCGGGAACGTTACCACAATAGTTCGTGTGCCCGGTCACCTTGCGCACTCCGCTACGCCTATGATACATGGATATCTGACCTGTGTTTTTTGTGTGTATATATGTTTTAGTACTCAACAGAAATTGGACAGGTTCGCCGAGCAAGATTTGTGAGTACTAGTTTGCAGGTGGCGTGTGTAGGTGTGTATAAGTGTGGATGTGTGTATGCAATTAAGCTAATAATAAAAAATAACAATATAAAGCAAGGAAGTACTGTGTATTACTGGTTGCAAAATTGAAAATGACAGTTTATATATTTATGCAACAGGAACACAACGATATAAAATATAATAATAATGTGGTTCTTTTTGCTCAATAGAGTAAAAATAATATATATATATATATATATATATATATATATAAAAATTACTAATTAGTAAATATGTATAAACAACACAATAATACAGTAGGTAACTATACAATTCTGGCACGACAAATACTTATCAGATATTATGGAAATACAACTATATTATCTACAAATTATTTTCCATCTCTAAACGTTTACGAGGATTCGGAAATAGCTTTGTTATTTTTAAAAACACGTAATTTTTTCCAAACATAAATTCAAATAATAACCGACTGAAGATAGACGTAATTCCATCATTGGGTCATGCACATAAACTAAAAACGTTTATATTTATTTTGGAAGAATGATGTTATGAAATTGAAGATATTAACAACAAAATTAAGAAAGAATTATTTCACTTCAATAATGAATGCAGAACACAGCTAACATTCAACGTATCTATTGATCCCGTCTATTTTAGAACATGCATTAAATGCAATGGAAAACTAAAGTTATATATTCCAAACATTATAGCATCTGTTTTTGGATTTGCAAAGAGAACCTATGAACCAATACATGAAGCTCTTCTGAAGCTATTAATTTAAACACAATTAACTCTATAAAAGTAATGTGTAATATAGCACATGGGCCATTCAACAACCGACTTCAAAGTAATTCAATATATGAGTTTTTCCCTAGTGGTAGAACTGGATCGAATGTAGTTCAGCCACCACCAAATTTGATATATTACAGATTAAACAAAACAGATATAAATTCAATAAGTGTGCAGTTAGTTGATCAAAACAATAATCCGATCGATAACTTTAATGAGAAATTGACAGTTGTTCTGCATATTAAACGTCACGAGTTACATTATTAAATTTATATCTCAGATATCAGGATGTACGAGTCAGTTACTTTAAGTTTAACCGGGAATAAAACCATATTATCTGCAAATTATTTTCCGTCTATAAACCTTTACGAAGACTCAGAAATAGCTTTGTTATGTTTGCAGACATTTAATTAATTCCCGAATTTCAACAAAGATAATAATAAATTTGCTATACAAGTAGACTACCATAATAATAATAATACTGATCGTATGTGGTGTTATATTAAACTGGAAGAGGGATGTAATGAAATCAAAGATATCAAGCATCGAGTTAAGGAACAAATAAATATTTATAATGAAAAATTCAAAACCAAGTTAACATTTGACATTTTGGCTGACTCTAACAACTTCAGATCATATATAAAATGTAATGGAATACTACACTTTTAGGTTTTACATAGCTTATCACCTGTATTGGGTTTTTAAAAACGAGAATATAAGCAAGAGTATGAAAGATTCTTATCTACTCATTGATCGGAAAAAGCTGTGAATTTAAACACAGTTAATTCTATAAAAGTAATGTGCAATATAGCTCAAGGATCATTCAATAACCATCTTCAAAGACATTAGATTTATGAGCTTTTTAATAGTGAAACGTCAGGGTCGAAAGTAGTACAGTCAACACCAAATTTAATATACCACAAATTGAATAAATCAAATATTGATGCGATAACCGTTAATTGATCAAGATCATAATCTGATTGATAATTTTGGTGAGACAATGACAATTGTGTTACATATTAAACGTTAAGGGTCTTGAGATGGGATTAAAATTCAATATAAACCCACTACTTCGGATCAGTACAAGTGTACAACTAGTCATAAGACTAAAGTGCTACAAGCAACATCAAATAAAATAAAAAAATTGACGGTAAAAAATAAAAAAAAATTTACAAGCTCTAGGTTATCAATTAAAGCAGAATGCCTGAGTGTGATATTTTAGATAAAACTTCACAGTACGAAACGGCTTCTAAAATTACGAAAAATGAATAATATCATTCATACACACCAACACACCGTATACAACATAATTTAATAATAATGATGAAATACGTATATCAATCCAGCAAACAGATGTCTATCCATATCTACACGAAAGCTTTATTTTTTTGGAAGGAACAATTACTGATGCTACCGAAGTGAAACTATATACCTCCTATAACTCTTACCTCTTCGAACAAATACGATTGGAAATCAACGGAATATAGGTAGATAGCTCACGTGTTCTTGGAATCACTAGCTCATTGAAAGGATACTTATCCTGTACACCAGACAACTATAATTGTTATGAAAATTCTGGTATGGGGCATATGTGGGAAGTAACGACCGAAGAAAAATTGCTGAAAAAGGCATATTATTCACAAAATCATCTGGTGATGAAGTCTTCGAGCCTTACGACAAAAACAAGGGTAGTTTTTGATGGTTCAGCAAAAACTGCCCGGATTGGCACTAAATGATGTACTCATGCGTGGACCAACAGTCCAAGAAGATATTTTTTCAATTCTAGTTAGGTTTCGGAAACATCAGTATGTATTCACGGCCGATATCGAGAAAATGTTTTGGCAGATAATGGTGACGCCAGAAGATTGTCACTTACAAACGATACTTGGGCATGCAAATCCAAGTGAAGTGCTCCGAACCTACAATCTGAGGACGATTATATGGTACAACACCCGCATCCTTTATGGCAACGCAATGTTTAGTTACGCTCGCTGAAGAAGTAGAAAAGGAGAATCCAAAGGTGGCAGAAGTAATAAACAGAGACTTCTACATGGATGATCTTATGACAGGTTGCGATATGGTAGAAGAATGTATGCAGTTACAAAGGCAGATAACCGGCATTTTGGAATCTGCAAAACTACCACTAAGAAAGTGGTGTTCAAATTCGCATTTAATTATTGAAAAGTTAAGTGGGAAACAAAAAGATCCTTTTTTCGCTTTAAATCTAAGTGATGAGGATACTGTTAAGTCATTAGGGTTATGCTGGCAACCAGCACTTGATCAGTTCAAGTTTAATATTTCGATTCCGTTAGGTGGAGTAACACTGACTAAGAGAAAGTTGCTATCAGAACTAAATAGAGTGTTCGATCCATTAGGATTCTTGGGTCCAGTGCTCATCAAAGGCAAGATTTTTCTTCGATATCTCTGGCAACAAAAAATTGATTGGGATACACCTCTACAGGCAGATATCCAAGAAAAATGGAGAAAGTACTACTCTGGACTGGACTTACTAAAGGAACTTTGTATTCATCGTAAGTGCAAGTTCCAGCCTGGTGACCAATTTGAAGTGCATGGATTTTGTGACGTGTCAATGCAAGCTTACGGAGCGTGCATATACATACGGAGTTCAGATCATCAAGGCGTATGGCACTCATGGTTGCTTTGTTCAAAAACTAGAGTAGCACCACTCAAAACAACAACTATTCCAAGAATAGCACTACTCCTAGCACAGCTAGCAGCTAAGGTAGCAGACTCTTGGAGCATTAAGTGTGAAACTATTCATTTGTGGACGGATTCAATGATAGTCTTAGGGTGGCTCAATAGTCATTCATCACGACTAAAGACATTTGTAGCTCTTGCCAAACTCTAGAAATAACAAGAGCCAAACAATGGAATCATGTACCAACACATGAAAATCCAGCCGACGTAATTTCCAGAGGAGCAACAGCGCAAGAGTTGCAAAAGGCGAATAGTTGGTAGTTTGGTCCACATTGGTTATCAAACGATACAAACGCTTGGAGGAAGGAAGCAGAGTTTGAACAGATACCAGAAGAAGAACTACCAGAGCTTAGAACTATGCAATTGAGTCTGGCTGTGGTACAGCGTAGAAATGTATTGCTAGATACTCATTCAGAATGGAAGAAGCTAATTCGTGCCACAGCTTGGATTTTGAAATTTATTGAGTTTTTAAAATTTAAAAAATTTAAGACGAGGTATCTAACAGCATCAGATCGCAGAAAAGCAGAACAATGGTAGGTAAAATGTGCTCAAAAGGATGAATTTGTAGTGGAATTTAAAGCGCCAACTATGAGTAAGGAACTGTCAAACAACAGTAAGATACGAGGTCTATCCTCATTTATCAGCACAGACAATCTAATTGTGGTCGGAGGAAGACTACATCATTCAACACTTTCGAATGAACAAAAACGTCCTATAATTTTACCGTTTGGTCATAAGGTCACGCAGCTATTTTTTATATACTATCATGAAATACTGTTATATGGAGGGCCCCAGTTATTGTTAGCAGAAGTAAGACTTCGATTTTGGCCTCTGAAGGGTAGAATAATAGCTCGTTCCACGACATCACGTTTTGTGACGTGTGTTCGAGCCAGGCCTAAATTTGAAAACCCGATCATGGCTACCTTGCCAAGTACCAGAGTACGGTCTGCCAGACCATTTTCGACAACAGGAGTTGATTTTGAGGGACCTTTAGATGTTCGAAGTGGAATACACCGTGTCACAAGCATAAAAACATGGATTGCAGTCTTCGTGTGTCTGGCAACTAGAGCAATACATTTGGAGCCAGTGGTTGGTCTTACGAGTAATGTCTTTTTTTGCCGCACTGCAACGGTTTATGGCACAAAGAGGTAAATGTTCAAAAATATATAGTGACAATGCAACAAATTTTGTGGGTGTTCAACGAGAATTAGCAATCTATCTGCGAGGTGTCGATGCAAATGTAGGCAAGAGAGGAATAGATTGGCACTTTAACCCTCCAACAGCACCACATTTTGGTGGAATTTGGGAAAGTGCCGTGAAAAGCTCGAAGCACCATCTGACTAGAGTAGTTAAGGATGCTGGACTGACGTTAGAAGTGCTAGGGACTTTACTCTGTCAAAATGAAGCATGTTTTAACTCTCGCCCATTGACACCGTTAAGTTCCCATGAACTAGACCTAGAACCCATAACACCAGCTCATTTTTTAATTGGTGGACCATTGCTCCTAATCCCAGAAGCTGACTTGTCAAATGAAAATATTAGCACATTACGGAAACGGAGATATAAACAGGCCTTGATGCAGACGTTCTGGAAACGCTGGTCAAGGGAATATTTACCACAACTTCAAGTTCGAGTCCGTTGGTTAGCTCAAACTGAACAAATGAAAATTGGAGATATTGTTATCATCAAAGAAGAATGTGCACCTCCAGGAAAATGGAAAATAGGAAAAATACTGAAAACTCATACGGAAAGTGATGGAATTATACGAGTAGTTACATTGAAGACATAAAATGGCAATGAACAGAAAAGGCCAGTTGTCAAATTTTGCCGTTTACCAGTAGAGGAGAAAGATCCAAATTTTGAAAATCATAATTTTCAAAGGGGGGAGGATGTTGCAGCCGAATATAAAATTATGATATGACTATCGACCGCCACACACACTCACACCCACATTATGTATTCATTTTTATATTGTATTTTCGTACCTAATTTAAGTTATATAATACCTATGTAGATTACTCGCGATCGGCCGCAGACGAGCCGGTCCACGTATCATTTTACCACGAAAAAACAAAGAAATGGACTGACCATTCTGTAGTGCCTACGCGGAATGTGTATCATTATTACGTGCGCGAATCGCCGGAAGTTTTGTTTGTTATATCGAAAGCGCTAATCGGTGAAAGCTTGTTTTATTATATGTAAGGCGCAAATCGCCAGTCTTGTATAGAATTATTGTAAGGCGCAAATCGTCGAAAGTATTATTGTTATGTGCGCTAATCGCCGTATAAAATTATATTTTTTTATATTTCGCAGGCACGAATTGCCGTTTTTATTACTATTATATTTATTAATTATTACATATTTCGCAGGCAAGAATTGCCGTTTTATTATTATTGTAAACCTTTTAGTATTTTTGTGTGTGCCTGTATGAAAATCACATTATTGAATATTATTATTTAGACATAGGTAGCAGCTGGCCAGCCCAACACCGTTCTATCTGTGAGTTTTTTTTTTATAATATATTATTATTAATATGGTTTGTATTATTGTTCCGGTGCCGCTCATTATCACAATTTATACTTTGTACTGCTATGGCATTATTATATTATATTGTGTATTATTGAAATTATTGAAATTGTGAACACAAATAGTACCAAATTCAAAATTCTATTGATTTATTAATTAGAGTTACCCATTTTAAGTACACATAACATATATACACACCTACCCACCACCTCCACTCTAGCGCTCATAGGTTTTGCTCGGCGATCGTGGCCAATTCTTGTTGAGTGCTAAAAACACACATACAAAGAAGGCAGTGTGCTAGGTTGGCGAGTAGTAGTGTAATACCGCACGAAGCATTTTGGTGACTGGGCAAACGGCATATTATTTGGTCGTACCCGGCCCGTACAAATACTAATATTATAATCAAGCTGGATATATATATATATATATTATATTCGCCTTGATTATAATATTAATTCAACTTACAGGCTATAGGTAACAAATAATAATAATATAAAATATCAAGGCTGACAAACCGTCACCGTTTTTCGTATACAATGATATTATATCATTGAATTCAAGTTTAATACAATATATTATACATTGACATACTTGTAACCTACTGTACAGCAAAGTGACATCCACTTACCCAGTTCTTAAATTTTAAGTTTGATACATTTTGTTAAAATTAAAACTTTAAATAGGTATTTATAAAAACAATTGTTAATATGAAGTTTTAATTTTTTTCAACTAATATTGTAAAAATATTTTATAGTAGCCATGTATTATATTTTCACGCTTTTTGTTCAAACAAATAAAAATGTATTGATGTATATTATATAAAAAAAAAATACAAATCTCTACATGAGAAATCGAGTGACTATCCAATGATGTTATAATTACAAAAGATCATAAAAATAATAATACCTAATAATAATATTTATTGTTACCAAATTAAAATTATGTACAAAACATCTTAAAAGCAAAAATGAATTAATTTTTGGTTCTCTTTTCAAAAGCAAAGCTTGTGCAGAAAAGAGAGAGTAAGTGATCAAAGTCTTAAGTGATTAAGAAAATGAAAAATAATACAAAAAAAGAGAAAAAAAAAATATTATATTATAATAACAATATAACAATATACATAAGGATAATATAATTACAGTAAGAAGTATATAATCAATAAGAAAAATTAATATGTAGTATACAATACGTTGCAAAAGGCATTATTGCAACAAAACATTATTTATATATTTTTTATACATTTTAAAGCTGTTAAAATCATGAATATTAAAATTATATTTAATACAAAATGTTATGAACTTATATTTAGGGCTCTGTTACCCAAATACTGTATTCGTTTTAGGGACAATAACATTAGTATTAACCTTAAAGCGCGTATTATAACTGTGACACGGAACATCAATGCAAGTTTAGAAACAGTAAAACAATAGGCAAACGTTTTTTGTGTATAATGTTTTTAAATTTAATATCTCTAGCTCTTTATATAAATTAATTGTAGAAAATAGTGAAGGTTTATTGAAAATAAATTTGAGTAATGAGTTTAAAGTGATTTCAATTTTCTGAAAGTGAGCATGATATGTTCCTCCCCAAAATGAAATACCATAAGAAATAATAGATTGAATTAGTGCAAGGTATGTCAATTTTTAGATTCTGAGTGAAACGATGAATGTATTGATTTTACAATGATGTGTGTTTTTTTTTTAATTTTTAATTTTTAATTTTTTTAATTTTTAATTTTTGTGTCTGTGTACACGATAAGTAGTCGAAATAATGCTTCGATTTTCGACTTCAGTATCTTGTTCGTTTGGAAAGTGAATATTGTTGGTGCATTGGGGAGGTCAAATTTTAAAATTCCCAGTACTTTTCAAAAGCGCCAAGAAAAACAAAAGAAAAATTAAGGAAAAACGGGAATTTTTACGCAAAATCGATTTTTCAGAAAATTGAATTTGGTCTTTGGTGTAACTTTAAAACAAATGACCGTAATAAACATGAAATTTTCACTGGTTGTTTATATTAGCATTTTCTGTACACGATAACATTTTCAAAATATTTTAATTTATTTTGAACTGTTTAGGGACATTTTCATTTTTCATTTTTTTTTAGTTTTTTATCTAGAAATATCAATAAAATTTTATTTGTTGGTTAAAAAAGCTTGAAAATTTAATAGAAGGTTAATAGTATATTGTTTCAAAGACAGATGAAACATAATAAAAACCCTTAGTCACAGTTTTTTTTCGAAGCATTTAAAGTTAATAAATTGACAAAATATGGAAAAATCAAGAAATTTAGCAAATAACTTTGAGTTAAAAATTTGTAAAAAATTTTCTTTTAAAATCCAAGGTTTTAAAATGTATTTCATGATTTATCATAAGTTTTTCTACCTTTATCAAAAAAAAAAATTTCTATAAGAAAGTCAAATTAAATTTTTATGAGCGTTTTAAATTCAAATTTTTACAACATTGGATATTCACTCGATTTCTCATGTAGCGATTTCCTTATTTTGTTGTAATTCAAAAACTAATAACTGTAGATACATGAAAATTTCACTGAATGATTAAATTAGCATTTCCTATACATCCTTCAATTTTGAAAATATTTTGACTCTTTTTGAGCTATTTACGGACATTTAACACTTTCAATTTTTTTTAGTTTTTTTTTCTATAAATTTCATTTAAGTTTTATCTGTTGGGCCAAAAAGTGTAAAAATTTAATACAAGGCTCATGATATATTGTTACAATATCAGTTGAAAAATATTAAAA
Organism: Macrosiphum euphorbiae; assembly: GCA_949089665.1. Classification (NCBI taxonomy): domain Eukaryota; kingdom Metazoa; phylum Arthropoda; class Insecta; order Hemiptera; family Aphididae; genus Macrosiphum; species Macrosiphum euphorbiae. The sequence goes on along the minus strand of CARXXK010000002.1, from coordinate 86,759,079 downwards.
ATATATAGGCACGGTTTTTTTTATAAGCATTTAAAGATCGAATTGACAAAATTTATCAAAATCTCGAAAATTTTCAATCATTGTACCTAATTAATAAATTATAAAATGTTCAGTTTTTTTAGGTAAGGATTGCAAATTTAAAACAAAGGTTCTCATAAATAGTTCATACTGTAACCAAAAAATCTAAAAAATATATGAACACAGTTATTTTTTACAGACATTTTAAATTCAAATTTGGACGAAATTACATATTAAAAAACCTAGAATAACTATTTTAGTTATTTTGTTGTGATTGAATAATATTATTCGTGGGTACTTGAAACTTCTAAAGTGTACTATTATATATCTATGATAGTATCACGGTTTTTGTTGAGGTATAGCGCGTTATAAGTACCCAATGGATATTGTGATATGATTAATTTGGAATTTATTAAAGGTACCTATTATAGGTCAAATTTTGGTTTAGTACCATAGATATGTATATAATATGTATTATACCAAGACTGACTGTTTGAACTTCCCGCCGCTTCCAGTGCGACATTCGGCAACCGGTCCGCGAGACAGCGCGTCGCGCGGCCCGCAGACACCGGGCTCCGGCCAAGTCGCCGCCGGCGACCAAAAGTTTGTCTTTTTCGTACGCTCGATTTGAGTGGACCGTGCGTGTGTCGCGTCCGGCCGTTGTTCGGTGCCGTTTTGCGACAACTTCGTTTGGTGCGAGTTACCCGCGCATGTTTGCATTGTACATATTATATTATTTCGCTCTACGTATTATTTCGCTGTCGCGCCATCCGACGTAATTGTGTTTTCGACGCCGTTGTCGTCGTTCTCGACGTCGTACCGATTAACGTCGACGGTTGCCCGTTGCGCGACCGATACTCGCCGACGCGTGTTTGCCGCTGATATTCGCGCCCGTATTGCTTGTCGACTCGTGTCGATACATCTTGGTCGTCTGATTCCGACGGGCTCCAGTTCGTACCGGGTATATCGTTCGCCGGCGTTATTATTATCGTGTGTGGATATCCCTCGTGCGACGCCGCTTCAGTGCCGTGATTACGTAATTTGCGCATTACGTAATCCGGTCATTCGCCGTCATCCGGAGCCGCCGCCGACAGCCGCCGCTCCCCGTTCACCTCCGTGTCATCGCATCGCCGCAGCAGCTGTTCCAGTCGCCGCCGCCGATACACCGCCCTACCGCGGCGCCTGTGCCGACCGGTAATCAAATTATTATTATCGTTATTGCCCTATTAGTTATATTGTTTATTATTGTTTTGAGTTGCGCTCGGGAAAAGACGTTTTCCCGGCCAACATACGCACTTTTGTCGTGCCTCATAATATATTACTTTCTGTTATTTGCGCCGTGTTATAATTATATATATATATTGGTCACCTATCCCGTCCAAAACTGAACACCACTTTATTTTATTTGAGTAGTTGCCCGGCCAAATGCTAGTGAATAGCCGGCAGCCCAAACACTGACATACCGTCTGCGCTCAGAATCGTTTTTCTTATACCATGATATTATATCGTTGAATTCAAATTTAATATCATCCATTATACAGTGACCCACTTGTATAACCTACTGTACAGCAGAGCGACACCCACTTGCCCACCTTTTTTTAATTTGACGTTTAAATAGATCTAAGAGATTTATATTTGTAGAAAAATTTTCTTAACATATTATATTTTATATAATTTACGTGTACATTCCATTTTAAATTAGCATCAATATATAACCCTATAGGTATTTAATAGAGCCACTCTATCTAATTATCTACATTTACATACATTATTTTTATTATTCCTAATGATTATGATACAACTATTTGAATGAGCAATGATTTTATAATTATTTAAATCTGTAGATTTTTGTATACCAAAGTGAATGTATTTAGTTTTTTCGTTGTTTATCTCTAGCGAATTATTATAAAACCAGTTTTTGACAATATTTAAACTTTCCTCAGCCATCTCATATAAATATTTTATACACGGACTTTTTAATAAGATGACGGTGTCATCAGCAAAACAAATTATTTTACCAGGAGTATCTTGATGAAGAAGCCCATTAATGTATATTATAAATATCAAAGGTCCAAGTACGGTACCTTGTAGAACAGAGTAACCAATATCAAGTTCATTACTATAATCATTATCAATTTTTACTCTCTGTACTCGACCGTTTAGGTATGATTAAATGTAATTTGACTTTCCGGTAAACATTATTTTTTGATAAAGGTAGACAAATTTATCAGGAATCTTGCATTACATTTTTAAATCTTAGATAGTTAGATTAAAAAATAAACAATTTTATGAATTTCTTACTCAAAATAATTTGTACATTTAGTTGATTTTTACGTAATTTGTCAAAATTCGAACTAAATGCTTATAAAAAAAAATTGTGACTGTATTTTAATATTTTTCAACTGCCATTATAAGAATATATCAGGAGCCTCGTATTAAATTTCAAGCTTGTCGACTCAACGAATAAAATTAATAATTTAGAAAAAATAATAATGACTCTAAACAGCACTATAATAACTAGGAGCAGGAATTATATTCTTTTGCATATTTTTTTTTGAGGCTATGCAGTCAGACGGGGGTTCGAAATCTTTACAAATCATGAAACCGGTTAATTAATGGCAAAAGTTTTTTTTAGCATGTTTGAGAATATATCGATGAATTTTTATAGACATTCGATATTTTTTGTTGCAGTTTCGTAAATAATATAAATTATGTGTCCGATAATAGTGATATGATATTGATACATTATATATGTATTATAATTTATAACCATCGTATATCATGCCTTAATTAGTCAAGTACTGTAATATTCTGTAGAAGATAAGTGACTTATCTAAGATAACGATGCCCGACGAGAAATGGAATTATTACTACACTTTAAAAACAGCTAGCTCCAGGCGTTTGATTATTAGTACATGTACGATACGACACTGCAGTGTCGCACTGTCGAGTGTCGTGTAGTGTTGACAAGGTATACATTATAGTTGTAACGGACCAAACCCTAAGCACCAGCAGGGAGGTTGACCTCGTTATGTTTTAAATAAATATAAGTATATAAGGTTCAAAAAAAGGAATGATAAAGAACAGTTCTAAAATAAACTGTTAAACAAGTATCATGATTGCAACGCAAAATACGTAACACACAATATTAATAAATAAATCAAGGTAATACATATAAATATTAAGTAATGAGCTACGCTCGGCGCTATGATAGCCTACTGACAGTATGACTTAATATACCTAATAATTAATAATAATATGAACAATGGTAAATAATAAATAACATGAATGACAAATTTACATTCCCTACTCACATGACCAGAGGAATTGTGCCGGTGATCCTAGACTAATTGTAGATTTGTCGAGGCCTAGCTTCACGAAGTCCAAAATGCCCATCGACTGTTGGCATTCGGGGAGTTCTCCGGTGTGTGGCTTGGTTGTACGTTGTACCTCGGGAATTACCACTATTCGTCAAGCCGTTGGCTATAGACTGTCACTGTGGTATGGTGTTTCACGTAAAATAAAAAACACGGTTCCGCCGGACATCTATGATATTATTTTATTTTATATTGTACGAGTAGGTACTTACGTAACGACGTCGTCGTCGACGTACCCAGGGGCGTACCGAGGAGGTTTTTATTGGGGGGCCAAAGTTAGTAGTTTGGCCAACTCTAAAAATTGATCCGGGACAACTTGTTTTTGTTATTTTGTCGTAGCTATTTCATCGTTAAACAGTTAAAATGTTTTAATTATTTCAGTAAATTAAAAATTCAAGCTATTATACTAATAGATTATGAAAATTGTTTATAATATATAAAGATATCCATTACAATTATTCCATTAGGTAAGTACCACATTTGCAATAAAATAATAAATAATGTTAAAAAAAAAAAAAAACAAAGTAAATAATAAAAAGGTGGGCAAGTGGGTATCGCTCTGCTGTACAGTAGGTTACAAGTGGGTCACTATATAATGGATGGTATTACATTTGAATTCAATGATATTATATCATTGTATAAGAAAAATGATTCTGAGCGGAGACGGTATGTCCTTCTAGGTATAAGACATATTATATACTTATCTATGGTATTAAAAAAAATTGACATATAATGAATTCCAAATTAATCATATCATAATATCCATTAGGTACTTATAACGCGTTATACACCAACAACAAACCCTGATACTATCATAGATATAGTAGTATACTTAAGAAGTTTCAAGTAGGTACCCACGAAAAATATTATACAATCACAACAAAATAACTAAAATAGTTATTCTAGGTTTTTTATTATGTAATTTCGTCCAAATTTGAATTTAAAATGTCTGTAAAAAATAACTGTGTTCATTTATTTTTTAGATTTTTTGGTTACAGTATGAACTATTTATGAGAACATTTGTTTTAAATTTGCAATCCTTAGCTATGAAAACTGAACATTTTATAATATATTAATTACAATGATTGATAACTTTCTAGATTTTGATAAATGTTGTCAAAATTCGATCTTTAAATGCTTATAAAAAAAAACTGTGCCTATGTATTTTTAAAATTTTTCAGTTGCTATTGTAACAATCTATTAGGAGCCTAGTATTAAATTTTTACACTTTTTGGCTCAACAGATAAAACTTTATTGATATTTATAGAAAAAAAAACTAAAAAAATTGAAAACTGAAAATGTCTGTAAACAGCTCAAAAAAAGTCAAAATATTTTCAAAATTGTACAGTGCATAGAAAATGCTAATATGAACATTCAGTGAAATTTTCATGTATCTACAGTTAATCGTTTTTGAATTACAACAAAATAAGGAAATCGCTACATGAGAAATCGAGTGAATATCCAATGTTGTAAAAATTTGAATTTCAAACGCTCATAAAAATTTAATTTGACTTTCTTATAAACATTTTTTTTTCGGTAAAGGTAGATAATCTTATAAGGAATCTTGTATTACATTTTCAAATCTTAGATTTAAAAAGAAAAATTTTTACGAATTCTTAATTCAAAATAATTTGCTAATTTTCATGATTTTTCCATATTTTGTAAATTTTTGAACTTTAAATGCTTATAAAAAAAATTGTGACTAAGGATTTTTAATATTTTTCATCTGCCTTTGAAACAATATACTAGGAGCCTTCTATTAAATTTCCAAGCTTTCGCAACCAACAAATAAAATTTTATTGATATTTTTAGAAAAAAAACTAAAAACAAATGGAAAATAAAAATGTCCTTAAACAGTTCAAAATAAATCAAAATATTTTGAAAATGTTATCGTGTATAGAAAATGCAAATATAAACAACCAGTGAAAATTTCATGTATATACGTTCATTTGTTTTAAAGTTACAAAAAAAACCAAAATTTTGGAAATTTATTGGAAAACTGATTTTGCGTAAAAATTCCCGTTTTTCCTTAATTTTTATGTTGTTTTTCCCGGCGCTTGTAAAAACTACTAGGACAAATAAAAATCACGCACAACAAATTAGACGATATAAATAATTAAATATTCTATGAATTATTAAAATATTTTAAAATATAAGTAAAGACAGTAGGTATAACTGGACAAGTATTATTATATTCATGTATGTCAAATCTACATAATATTACAGATAAACATAACGTGACGTAGGTATAATAATTATTGTAAATAATAGTGGTAGGTATCGCAAGCCTGCAGTACTGATGCATACATTTATAACAAATTAGATTCCATAGACTGAAAAAATCATGTCAACCACGTTCAGTTGGCTATTTACAGTATCTGGATTTTCAAACTCCCTCACCATTGCATATTCCTCTTATTATTACTGACGCACTGATAACAATTTAGTATTTACTGCTTATTTTTCCGATAATAGACAATATATATTTTTCTAGTTCAGACAGTATAATAATATTAGTATATTCACTATATTATTCTAATAACCTTGATTCTAGTCAATATCACTATCACAAATCACAATCGTCAATCGTATACAAATTATTAGTTGGCCATTATGTACAGTTATTGAGTTTTTCATAAATGTAAAATGGCCAACTCAAAAGTTAAGAAACCAATTATTGGGGGGGTATTATGACCACCCTACCCCCCACTAGGTTCGCCCCTGGACGTACCATATGACACTATTTGTGTCGTGGTGTTGAGCAGACGTACATGAAGTTGCCCCCCCCACGTTTTACGGGTAGGTAGGTTACGTAATGCCGTTGAACTGGTTGTACTCTTTGTACCCAACATTACTCCCCCTTGGAAGGCCTAGGGTCCTTTCAACGTTGATTTCCGGCTGGACTGTACTCAGGTCATGTGATATACAATTGTATAAACAATGATTTATTTTGAAATTATTTATAAATTTAATGTAAAACACTAACGTTTAGATAACTTACATTTTCAATTTTGATTTATATAAGTATGTTTGTTATAAATACCAGTGATAAAGACTTAAAAATAAGAAAATAATTTTTGTATGTTAAGTATTGGTTAAGTACTTTAAGCTAATTTTGATAATATAAAAAAAAAGTTGTGATAATAACTAAAATCAATGCTTAATGTAATTCTCGACGAACCTTAATTTAGGGAATACTTTTTCTTTTCTTAAGCCAAAGTCTCGTTTATGAATCTCATGAGCAATACTTATTCTTAACCATCGACTATGAATACGACTCATAGACTCAATATTAGTTATTAGAGCAACTAAAAATAAAGTCATAATTTTTTTTCTATAGATACCTAGGTAGTTGAGTAGTTCAATGCAATTTTGTGTTAGTTATTCTTGTTTTATAACCAAAGTAAACATTAATCTCCAGAAATTATTTATTATTATTAATTACCTTATTCGATATAATTATATTGTATAATGTTTTTAACACGTTGACCCCATTACGTATATTTATATTCTGGTGATACAAGCCACGTATCTGCTGATAACACGCTGGACAATAAAAGCAATAAAAGAAAATGAAATAAAAAGGGGAAACAGAAATCAACTGCAAATGGTTCCATGTCAAAATATCTTCCCAAAAATATCTCCGGTCAAAATATCTCCGACAAAATATCTCCGGTACAAAATATCTCTAGTAAAAAATATCTCCGATTTAAAATATTTCCCATGAAAATATTTTCTATTAATATTGATTTTTTTTATAACTGCAATTATTAAAAGTAGATAAAAAACTGATGTCTAAAGTGATTACCGAAGTAAGTACATTTTCTATTAATAATGTTTAGAAAATAATCCGAAAGGCAAAAATAACTTGTCACACTGACCAATTTGTATTATCTGATATATTTTTCATGATTAAGAGTGCAATTACAAACCATGATAAACAATTTTATCGAGGTAACGACTGTATCGATACGACAGTGTATCAGTATAGACACACAGCTTGTATCGATTAACCTAGTTCCAGTTTCACTATTTAGATTTAAAAATGCCTCTACAATTTATTATAAGTCAAAAAGGTAACAAATTATTATTGCATAATGGATATCTTCATACGTTCTATAAAGAAGGTGTGAACAAATTCATTTGGTGTTGTTCTGAGTACAAAACATACAAATGTACTTCATGCTATACAACCACTCGAGAAGAAATAGTTCATTATTATATTATTAATTATTAAGACCTGGATTTAGTTGTATCATTTACTAAAAATTAACCATAGAATCTACATAATACAAAACGTTGACATTTATAATACATTTTAAATTTTATAACGTCTTAACATAAAACACAATATAATAAACATAAAACAAATTAATTAAAAAAGTAAAATGATTATGATGAACCACTGTTTAAAATCGTAAGTCAATACAACGAAATTACACCAACGTATTATTTAAGGGGACTTGCCCACAATCTTAAATTTTAACTTATATCTTGATCGGATTTTATATTATAAATACAGTCAATTATATTACAATAAAACATATATTTTGTACTTGTAATAAATAATAATAATTACATATTATTTTAAAAATTACATATTATGATTACAAAAACATATTTTTAAATACTAATGCACTTACTTCGGTAATCACTTTAGACATCAGTTTTTTATCTGCTTTTAATAATTTTAGTTATAAAAAATTAATATTAATATAAAATATTATAAATATTAAAATGTTTTCATAGGAGATATTTTTGCGGAGATATTTTGACCGGTCACCCCCTACTACCAACGCCGACCCGTGTTTGGCAGCGGCGGTTAAATAGTATGTGTTAATAATTATTGTTTGTTTAACTATGTTCAGTATTTTTAAACAAAAATTAAGAGTTCGACGAAAGTATTTATAAATAGAGTATTTTGTATGTAGGTTGTAGGTACTAGTTTAAATGATCAAAAGCTAACTTATCGAACAAAATAACAACTCTAGTCTCAAACCCTATAATGATTAATGACTAATAAAATTAACAAAACTCTTTTGGAATCACCATCGAAACTTCAAACTTCAAATGCTAACAAATAAAATATGATTATTTTGATGATTTTTGAATCGCTGTATGACTAACTTACAAATAAGTTCGTACTAAATTTTCAAGTATATTGACTCAGCCAAAATCTTTTATCGACATCTATAGTATAATATTATTATAGGTAGATTTAACTGTTTCTAATGTTATATTAACATACATACAGATGTATAGGTGCTATTTAATTATTTAAAAATAATGTAACTACCTCGAATTTTGATCAATATTGTTGAATCAAATTTGAACTGAAGATTCTTCAGGATCTCTGTCCTCAACATCACCTCTAAAGTTTCACTAATTCAAAAAAAAAAGTAAGTATAACTGCTCTGCTGATATATTATATTAGGTGTCGAGTGGACCGCGTCATTGAGTTTTGAGTCATAGGTTACCTATAATTTGATGGATGTGTTAAAATAAGAACTTTAAATGCATTTTCTTAATTTGAATAAGTTCTTTGTATTAAATTTTCTAGATTTTTTGGACTGCATAATTTTTTTTATCGACATTTCACAAACTGTCAGTAACTTTCTCTATGACGAGGTTCAATCAAGATGAGAACTATACAACAGAGAAATTTCTTACGTTTTAGACCACCAGGAGACTATGTTTTTAAAATTAAAATTAAATTTTTTATGTGTAATATATGTTTTTAATTTTAAAATAAATAATATGTAATTTATTGCACTTACCTCGGTTTTTTAGATCGTCTTAGTAAAAGTGCCTTACATGTAATGATAATTCGAGTAATACAATATTTATAGGTAATAATTAAATATATTTGAAAATTTACATATTTTTGTATTTTTAGTTTTTATTTACATTTCTGGAAATACAGCTATGCTATTAGTTGTCTCGTTGGGTAAGCAAAACTATAAAATGCAAAAGGAAAATATCTGGTCTTTTTAGTTGTAGTTGTTGATGGAAGACTGGTGGTAGTAGTGGTTGTTGGACGACTGGTGGTAGTAGTGGTTGTTGGACGACTGGTGGTAGTAGTTGGACGACTAGTAACCGGAAGTACCGGTGTTTTTGTAGTAGTATTGTAAAAGATTTTTGCCTTTCTTCCTAATAAATAGATGTACAAAGACCCATCGGGCCAACATCTATTTCCCTCGGGGATCATTGGCATTAAATCCCGTGCCAAAATATCCGAAAGCCCATTGCACTGGCTTACATTAAATCCCTCTCCTTTTACCGGCTTGCTAATCACCATCCGGATTGTTCTAATCTTCAAATGGTCATCATCGTACACATCGTATAACTGTGGGCAGAACGGAAAAAGACAGAGATAGAGAGTAAGAAAATGAATTAACCATAACTAATATATATATATTTATATATAATATATAAATATAAATACACTGAAATCCACCATCAATATTCTTTTACAAACGTCGATGACGCGTTTTAGACCTGCAGATTTCGATTTAAAGATTTCTATTTAAAGAAAATAGTGAAGCATTATACAATAACTAATACATGTAGATAAGAATGGATTTACAATAGTCCTTAATTGAGTTAAAGTTTGTTGAAAAGAACTTTTTTAATTAATTAATGGTTTTCATAATTCTGTTAGGGGGGGGGGGGCTGGCAATTATTAATTTGGTTTTGGGGGGATATACGTTTTTAGTAAACATTAATGGTCATTAGTCTAGAGCGCGGATTTATATGCATTAAAAACCAACCAAATATGCTCTAAAAAATCCTAAATATGCATAAATATATGCACTAAAATGATAAAATATGCATAAAAAAAAATTTGCAGAATAAAATTAGCAAAAAAAATTTATTTTTTTAATATAACATTATAAATATTTAAATACAACAATCTGCAGAAAATGAATCGTTATTCAGTGTTGTAGTATTAGTGAATAAACTCTGAAAATTGAGTTGTTTATTATGTAGTAAATTTACAGACTTTAAATGTTTTTCAGTTTTAATATGTTGTGTAGGTAACTGAATACAATTTATCAACCAGAATATAGTCATTATCAATACTTCTATCAAAATGTTAGCAGTAAAAAAAAAGTTTTGTTGGGATCTGTCCCCCTAATCACCCCTTAATTACGCCACTGGGGGAGGGGGTTTTACTTGCATAGTTAGTTATTTCATTCCTAAAATAAAATTATTGTAGACCGGGTGTTTCAAGCAGGAATATGAAAGGGGAAACGACTTAAGAAAACATGACAATCAATATTACAGTTCAGAATATTGTATGAGATATATAAATCTGATTGTAAACAACGCTGCTCAAGTGCTCAAGGGAAAGATACGTTGGAATTACATTCATTTAAAAGACAGGAAACGTAAACATTTTTGTTGGATATTCTCAATTTTATAAAAACTAACGGATGTTTATGGAGAAGCAATAATAATTGAGCAATATTAACAGATGGAAAGTACCAATCAACAATATATTGTCATCGACATCTGCACAATTTTGACGAATAAATAAAAGGATTTTATTTTATATGTATCGTTGATATGATTTTCTAATTTCAGTTTAGGTTCGAAAAGTATTCCAAGGTCTTTAATAGATCCCATAGTACGATGTAGCGTTACACCAGTTAGGTTGTAATAAAAAAAAAGAAAACTCGAGCTCTTTCATTTGGTGAAAGTATATTTATACAACACGAGGGCCTCGATAATTTAACTAGGCATGTAAAACTATAATATTATAAATAAATTATAAGAATATTTAATAACATGTAGGGAAACACAGTATACTTACGGCACATCTGTGGGATCGTGTTTTGGTTTTATTTTGCAATGACTCAGCTGTATGTTCAAGCAGCGATATATATTGCCAGCCCATTTCAGATTCGTCTTTATTGGTCGGCCGGTCATGTTTTGACAAACACTCAAAAATAAAGTGGTCCATATCTGATAGAGGCATAGAGCAAAACAGAAAAAAATTAACATGAGTATGATAAATGTTTTTGATCCGGAATATTATTCGTTGACACAAATGATATTTAGTGCTATTTTAATGACCACGTTTGAGTGAGCGTATACACCCAAGATTTTGTACAATAGCTATGAATTGTAATACCTACATTTATACTACACACTCTAATATATATTAAGTAACTATTTTTTAATATAGTAAGTATACTTATAGAAATATGTGTGCAAAGCGCAAGTCAATTTCATAATGTTATCATTCAAACATACTATAGATTATAGAATAACGATAAAATTAATAATACAGTTGATTTTATTTTGATTTTTATATTGAGCAGTGTAACCCAAATTCCAAAGTTTTAAAAAGCTCTACCTACCTATCGTCCTGGAGCTGAAGCCCCTCCCCCCACCATAACAAGGCTATGTAAAAAACACACACGGTAATATATACAATATTATATAATATATGAAGTATAATTGTATTCCGTGTATATTGCATATTAATATGGGTGTTAAATATTAATAGTAGTAGGTACCTACTTCCGTAAACTGCCACAACATACCTGATCATCTATACGAATTTACAACATGCAGCGACATTAAAAGGTAATGTTCGTTTATAGAGTATTTCAGTATATATAACTATACAAGTAATACAAATACTTATATATTATAATGCACGATATATGCTCATAGTCTTAGCGGGATGGAGCTTTACTGTAACCACAGGCCCAGCGCACTTAACACTTCCCCCTACTGTGCAGTAACAATAATGATTCGTAATACGTACTCTGCGTATTGTCGCAATGTCCGTGTCTAAATGTCTTGTCGGGACGCTCCAACCACAAATGGAACAATGGAGCAGTGCCTAGCAGACTGTCGTTTCCCATATAGGCACATCCGTACATCAGCGATTTGGTTTGTATAGTCTCCACCTCAAATTTTGCCTTTTTTCCAAAAGGAGGACATACACTGAGACTATCCAGAACTAAAACACGCATAAATACAAAAATACATATTATTACATTATACGCACATTATAATATTTGTAGTATTATAAATATTATGATGTGTTCAAAAAATATAGGTATATTTATTATTTATAGATAGGTATATATATTTTTTAATTTAAAATTATATTTTATACGTCTTCGTATAATACAAAATTCTTTCATTCAAAGATTGGGGTTGTTGCCTATTTGTTACTAAATAATAATAAATTAGTACCTACTTAATTAATTACAGAATATTATAAGGTCCATTATTCAATTTTACTATTGTTGTAAGTCAGTGGTTATTACAGATTATATTCTTATATTTTGAATAATATTTATATCTTTACTCACATAAAACGGTTTGTATTACTGAAATTCAAAATTTCGATTTTGATTTTTAACTTTAGCATTATAATTGAAATAGATTTTTCATATTCCTAAAGCTATTAAATTTAACTGAAATTGTATAGTGGTTCATACTAAAATTAATTAAAAATGTGGGGAATTCGGTGATGGCCTGTGCCTGGGATTTAGAAGCATCTAAATTCATGTAAATAAGCGCTCATAAGACATTAAAATTATAAAAAGAAAAAGAATCTAAAAAATGGTTACTTCCTTCCCTCAAACTCACAACAAAAATGTTTTTTTCTCAAAAAGTCTAACTTTTTTCTTATTTTATAATAAAACATTAGGTTAGGAATAAATGAAAATAGTCTAGAGTTTGAAACTAATTTCAAAAACCAGCATACACCACTGAAAAACTGAATCTGAAAACAAAATCAAAAACGAAACCGAAAACAAATGGAAACCTTTATACGAAATCGAAACCAAAACCAACATTTTTTAAATCGGTTTCAAGCCTTGTTTTAGTAAATATGACAACCATAAAATAACGGAATAATAATAAAAATATTGTCCTGATCTTTTGAATTAAAATTTACATTTTTATATTTATTTATAATTATACATTTATACATAACACACGTATTTAATTATATAAATAAATAATAGCTACATAAAACAATAGTTTTAAACATTACATAGGTACCTGTTCGTTTAATTTTGTCTGTTGAACCTGAGTCTACTGCCATGGAGGAGATTATGACAAACAAGATTAATGTATTTTTTATATTGTATTCCATCATTGTCGGTCTATTCAGAAAATCAGCTAAAGTGAACAGTAAGTATAATACGGATTTAAACGGGCGGAATAAAATCAAAACAATCGTGACCCAGTCGTAGCAGACGGGCAAGTAAAACTGGCACGGTTAACACACGAATGGCACGATCTGCTCTGCGTTCCGTTTTATATGAGCCACCAGTTGAGCGTCGAAGGCATTGTCATATTACACGTCATGTAAGGTATGTCCGCAACAGTGCCAGCCAAAGGTGGGAGGGGACGGCCAGCGGTATGGTGTACAGGACGCAGCAAATTATGTATTCTGAATATCACTTCATCTATAAATAATCATAATAATATTTACCCCATACCAGTTAACCACCCAATCAACCAGTACGGTTGTGTGGCTTCCTTATTAAACGGGTTGTTATCGACGAGAATCAAAACAGTAGCAACATTATACATACCCCTAGCTTAATCAGTTATTAGCATGAAGATATCCAAACATATTTTATATTCTTAATTTAATTATAAGAAAAATTAATCAATACCAACATTAATTTATAAACACTACTAGTATTTATAATTGATAGTACCAGTAGTACCACGCAGGTGGCATAGGTACTTGGATAAATTGTTTATCGTCAACGACATAGATATTATATTATATTATTTTACTTTTGTGTGAAATCTGAAAAACAAATATCTACATCTTCTAGTGGATCATTTCACAAGATACGCATCCATTTTAACATCAAAAACACAGAGTGCGAATGATTTTGTAAAACTAGTCAACAATATAGCAGACACACATGAAATAGGTATGCTTCTCACCGATCAATATCCGGGAATTAATTCAAAATAATTTAAACGTTTTTTGAGTGAAAAGTCGATACAGTTGGTTTTTACTGCTATAAATACCCCTTTTTCAAATGGAATAAATGAAAGACTTAATCAAACACTGGCAAACAAAATTCGATGTAAAATCAATGAAAAGAATAAATAGCTTGGACAACAATAGCACAAGAATGTGTAAATAAGTATAATGATGCCGATCATTCAATTACGGGGTTTGCGCCAAGATATTTATTATATGGTACAGATGTTTCAATATTGCCACATGAATTAAAAGAAGGAAAAAAACAGAAATGGATTGGATATGTGAAAGGAAAAGAGCATATGAGAATACAATAAAATCACATGATTATAACAAAAAGCTATTTGATAAAAATCGAAAAGACATGGAATTCAACGTAAGAGATATGGTGTATGTGGAAAATGGAAACAAAATAAACAGGAGAAAACTGGATGAACTGAAGATTGGACTGTACAAGATAAGAGAGAGGATATCAAATTCAATCTATAGGATTAACACAGGTCACAAGAAAACAGAATCGAATAACTTCCATATAACGAAACTTATTCCAGCCTCTACATTGGATGTTGAAAAACCAGCTAACTTGACTTCAAGATGAAAATTTTACAAAAAATTGTCTGTCCCAGGGGGGGAAATGTAAAGAATATATAATTATATAAACTGTGTTTTACCGTGCTCTGCACGGTTAGTGTGGTTATAAGATGATTAGTGATAACAATAATAGTGATAAGCAAGTTATGATAAAATAAATTAATTGTAATAAGAAAAATGTAATATTTTAATGAAAGATGTAATAGTGTAATACCCGTAGTCCTATACCTAATTAGTACTTTAGAAATTGACATCTCATTGAATAAACAAACATTTATTGTCGTTTCTTTATGTTTAGGTAAGTTCTGTATATTATAATATAAATAATAATATATAATAATAATAAATAAAATCTTTATGTTTAGAGCAACATTGTTTTGATTCGTTTATGGTCAATTCCTGAAAAAATAAAATAGAAGTCTTATATATATATTTAAAATAAAATATTTTTGGGTTACATTACGATTCTGATCCAATAATTTTGTTAATTTTATGCATTCCTTTATGCATGTAATTTACTAATATGGCACAAATACGGCGGGAGTGTTGTCATGATGGTATTTTCCTACATTGATTTCTTCATAAATATACCTCTATTTTCAAAAAATTATTTATGTTTAATTACTATATGACTCGGGACAATAGTTATGGTACCTAAAGGTGTATATTATGTATTATAATTGAAGTCGTTAGCACCCTAACAGATTTCTAATTTCCGTGCATATTTCCGTGCATTCGATACCTATCAAATTATTACAATAGTAAATAAAACGAAATTTAATGTTTTTAAATTCCAATCTTCTTATTACCGTCACATTTCCCTGGGTGTGTCACATATTTTTTTTTTTATAAACTAATGACCGTCTAGACGCGTTATATAGTAGGTACATAAAATTAATAATATAAAGGCGTGGTCCATGAAGTAACAAACTAATGCATTAAAAACAAACTATGTATTATTAAAAATATAAAAGTGTTTATGCGCTTGTAATCGTGGAAGCATGCACTTAAGGATGAGAATGTAAAACCATTGACCTTTATTCGTCTTTATTCATTTTCTTGTTTTATTCTTATCGTTCATATATTTTGTTTTTCACGCCGCTTTAGAAAGCTACTGAGAAATTTTCGACCCCCCAAAGTACCAACTAGATTCACTTTCCTATCAGAAAAGCTACTGCTGAAGAAAATCCAAGCACTTTTACTGTAGTAAAAGGCGATGACGGACACACAAAAAAAATAAAAAAACACACATCATTGTAAAATCAATACATTCATCGTTTCACTCAGAATCTACTCAGAAATATATACATACTACTAAATAATTTCTAAATTTTCAATTTGATAAATTATTTCAACATTTGAACTTTAAATGATTCTTAATAAAAACGTAATTTAGTAATTTTAATATTTTCCATCTGCTATTGTAAAAATATATCTGGAGCCTTTTATTAATTTTTCACGTTTTTTGACCAAACAAATAAAATTTCATTCATATTTATAGAAAAAGTAACTAAAAGAATTGAAATTTGAAATTGTCCGGCAAAAGCTCAAAACGAATCAAAATATTTTCAAAATGTTATGGTGTATAGAAAATGAAAATATATATATATTCAGTAAAACTTTCATGTGCCTATCTGCAGTTATTCGCATTTGAATTACAACAAAACAAGGAATCACTATTATATGAGAAGTCGATGAATATTCTATGTTGTAAAAATACGAATTCAAACGCTCATAAAAATTTAAATAGAGTTGTAGATATATATTTTTTTTTTAAGGTAGAAAAACTTATGAGGAATCTTGTATTATATTTTTAAATCTTGGATTTAAAAAGAAAAATTTTTAGGAAGTTTTCAAAATAATTTGCACGTGTTTTGTCAAGATTTTAACTTATACTTTTATTTACATTCAGTGAAAAAAAACTAATAAAATTGGAAACTTAAAATGTTTGTGAACAGTTCAAAACAAGCCATAAATCATAATATTTTGAAAATTTGATCGTGTATAGAAAATGTGATTATAAACAACCAGTGAAAATCATTGTAAAATCAATACATTCATCGCTCAGCTCAGAATCGAAATCAGAAACGAAATTTAATTATTTTAAATTCCAATCTTCCTATTAAAGTCACGTTTCCTTGGGTGTGTCACATATTTTTTCTTTTATTACAATGACCGTCTAGACGCGTTATCGTAGGTACATAAAACTAATAATATAAAGGCGTGGTCCATGAAGCAACAAACGAATGCATTAAAAACGAATTATGTAGTATTAAAAATATAAAAGTAATTATGCGCTTTTAATCGTGAATGCATACACTTAAGGATCAGTACTTAAAACCATTGACCTTTATTCGTCTTTATTCTTTTTCTTGATTTATTCTTATCGTTCATATACTTTTAACAGTAATCGATTTCAAGTAGACTTGACCGCAAATTAAAATCTGTTTTTATAATTTTTATTGCTTAGTTATATAAATCGGTATGTTTTGCATAAAACACGTCTAAAATACTATGTTACACGTGTATTAGACAAAAACAGAAAATGACGGTATCGAATCCCCTTGTGTTGTTTGTGTCTTACAAGTGCGTAACATATTAAATTTTAAGCTCAAAAGAACACGTATAGCTCCTTTAGTTTAAAAATTAGAGAGAATTATTATCTAGACAACCTCATTTGCTTTTTATTATATTTTAATTTTAAAGCAAGTTATTAGTATTTTAAAATTGTAAATGGTTTGTACATCTTAAAATACTCATAACTTGTGTGGCGTCCTCTTAACATACCTAGTTATATTGCTGCAGACTACTGTTACAAAACTTCAAAAAACATTATTAATTGTTCGACGACTTACAGAGTTCAAGACGTATAATACAAAATATTATCAATGGTAAATAATTATTAAATAACAAATAATAAAAAAAAAACAATAATTTAGAAAATCTAATATTCTAGTTTTCTAGGTAGGTAAATATTATTATTTACTAATACTAGCTGATCATAAAAGGACAATATTTTTTACCAATCCAAAAATGCACGACTTATAAATAATATTACAATTTTCACTCTTTTTAAGGTGCGGTGAGCATAATAACAATATTATATTATAATAACAATATTCATTAACTTATACATTATTACATTTTATTTTGGTGTTACTGAATTGCGTTTTAAACCAGTAGAATCTGGACACATTTTGGCAATTCAACGATCGGCGGCAAGAGCTATTTTAACTTTATGGAAAAAATAATTCGATCATTAACTGAACACGGCCATCAAGTAAAAGTTTAGACACCTTTCCATAATAGTGACAGGGAAAATTACACAGAGATAGATATGCATCTAATGATACTTTCTCAATGTTACAGTTGGACAAATAATTTAATTAATAGCATATTAACCGATTACAAATCAAGTGTTGATGTCATCGTCATAGTTAATGGCATCGGAATGCGTTTCACACTTGTCTGCGATAATTGGCATAGGTACCATTAATATAGGTACCACCAATAACAAATGTATTGATATAATATATTATATAAAAAAAAAACCTATGTGTGTTACCAGTAGGCGCGCGGGAAGTTAAACTTCTTTTGAATGGTACACGTGAGTGAGTGAAAAAGAAAGAAAAAAAATAATAATTAATTTAAAAAATGAGAAGAAGTATCCGGAATTATTTAATATTGATAGTTTTATTATTTTTTTTATATTTTTATTCGACAGATCGATGGATAATTGTTTGTAGTATTGTTTTTATCCAGGCAATAGATTTGTGAGTGAATAATAATAATAATAATAATAATAATAATAATAAAAATAAATAATAATCGATTATTAATTATTCATATTAATTATTATTGGCCAAGATAGATGAATCTGTTTTATATTTTGCAACGTTTATATAATATTAACGACCACCACTTACCTCGCAACGCTTGTTTAATATATAATATAACAACACTACCATGACAATATTTATTTATTTACGGACATGTACGCTTTCGCGTTCGTACGGCCGCCCGTTCGCTTTTTTTTTTCCTCACTACCCTGCGTAAAAAAGTATAACTTCAAAAATACAACATAAGAAAATCTCTACATGAGAAATCGAGTGAATATCTAATGATGTTAAAATTTAAACTTCAAACGCTCATAAAAATTTAATTTGACTTTCCGGTAAATATTTTCTTTTGATATAGGTAGGAATCTTGTATAAATTATCAAATCCTTGTCCCTTGATAGTTAGATTTAAAAATAAAAATTTTTATGAATTTCTAACTCAAAATAATTTGTACATTTTACGGGATTTGTCAAAATTCAAACTAAATACATATAAAAAAAAATTGTGACTGTATTTTTATTACTTACATTGTTAAATTTTCAAAATATTTAAACTCTTTTTATGCAATTATAGCCATGACAATTTTTCGATTCTTATTAATTTTTTTTAATTATTAAATTGGATTATTTATACATATGTGCTAGAGTGACAAATCATCTCCACTCAGAATCGTTTTTCGTAAGATTTATTCAATGATTTATATTTATCATTAAATTACAATATTATAACACATCCATCACAATATTGACATGCATGCTCAATAACTATAGTGGTACCCACTTTTCCAAATTTTCTAACGTTTAAAACAACAATGAAGAAATTCACTTTTATAAATCATTAATTTTTATAGATATATTTCAATATTTCAATAATAAATTATAATAAACATCTGTCAACTAAATTAAAATTTTAAATGAAATCATTATCTAGTTGTTTACAGTCTACATCGCTATTCTTAATATCAAATGTTTGATAATAGAAAATTATAGGTTTAGTTTTTTATAAGTAGGTTTGTAATTATGTCAACTTATAAAAACAAAAAGGTGGGCAAGTGTATGTCACTCTACTGTACAGTAGGTTACAACTTACAAGTGAGTCACTGTAGATATATATGACAGGCTAATTTAAAAATGTTTGTAACATTGGTTTTATAATTTTGTATTGGTATTTATCTAGGTAGTTAAATTTATCTAGATAAGCCCATTTTTCATCTAAGCTAAACATTAGATAAATCGTAACATAATTATCTAGATACTTTAAAAGATAATTTATTTAAAAAAAAAACCTATCTAGATAATTCCCAACACTGTATACGACTCATAGATACGACTATACTATTCGACTAATTAATACTTGAGATACAATATGTGAATTGAATTGCCTAAATTTTACTCCTTAATAAATAACCTGTCACCGACACCCTTAATATAATATAAAATATTAATTAAATAGATTTGATATCATGACTTAGTGGTATAACCAGTAGCGTGTTACATAGTGTCCAAGTGTTGCTCAGGCCATGCACGTATTCAGAGGGGGGCGTCCATGGGGTCTGGACCAACCACCCCCCCCCAAATTGCTGTGCACCGGCACATAAAATCATTATCCTTACAACTTAAATTAAAATAAAATACGTGTTATTCAAAAAAATGTTATTGTGTTGTGGTTCAAAAATAAACCACTATAGAACTGTGGAATATTATTATCTATGGGTCGAACTATATCGCGGAGACCCGACGACCCAACTATCACGTCAACTATGTCGTATTATTATAATGTCAATTATTATCCAACAATATTATCGCAAATATTTATTTATTTATTTATTTATTTATTTATTTGAAATACACGCCCGAAGGCAATCAGTACAGAATAATTGAATACTTAAGCTAGTTCGAACAAAAACATACATAGATAAAACATTATAACATTACAATATTAAATATACAATATTAACTTAATTATTGTTAACACACTGGTTTTATAAGTTGGTTGTAGGTATACAATATATTAAACAGAAAAGATGTTTAGAAAGAAAATATATTATTTTGCAACGCTTTTTGAGAGGAATGAAAAATATCAAATTTGTTTTGTAGGTTGTTACAGGAGACTAATGCTCTGTTAATAGGGGAAAAAAAACCGTAAAGTGTTTTGTGACTAGGAATGTGGAAGGTCGGCCGGCTTCTAGAATTAAATGTAGGAACTGATAAATTAATTTGGCTGAGCAGAAAACTATCTTTTATAGTGCCATGTAAGATTTTGTAAATAAATATGACATCAAAATATAGACGTCTTGAACTTAGAGAGTTGATATTAACCAGTCTTCTAAGTGGTTCATAGCAATGATCAATTATTATGCAATTGTTAGGAATTTTTGTATTAATAAATCTTAGGAATTTATTTTGAACTCTTTCGATTTTATTTATCCATACAAGTTGGTAAGGGTTCCACAAAATGGAGCAATATTCAAGTACTGAACGTACTAGAGCGAAATAAAGAGTTTTTAATGATACAATGTTATTAAAATCGCGAGTGTTTCTGATAATAAAGCCAAGTGATCGTGATGCTTTTATAGTTATTGATTGAATGTGCGCAGTAAAAGAGAGTGAACTAGAAAAAATAACTCCAAGATCTTTAATAGAGTCCACTTTAGGTAAAAGGTAATTGTCGGAGTAATAAGCAATATTGAACGGAGATTTGTTACGATAAAAAGAGATGGAATTGCATTTATTAATGTTAACTTGTAAACCATTATTATAGCACCAGGCTTTGAAATTATCAAAGTCGTCTTGTAATTTAGAGCCATCATCTAATGAATTAATATTATAAAATAGTTTTAAATCATCGGCAAACATACTAAACTGTGCATGTTTAAAAACTAAGCCAACGTCATTCATGTACAATATAAAAAGTAGTGGTGAAATATGACCTCCCTGTGGGACACCTGAGGGGATAGAGATATTATTAGAAACATAACCGTGAAGCCTTACCTTTTGAGATCTACAAGATATATATGAACTAAACCATTTTAACATGAGATTATTAACACCCATCAACTCTAACTTACGAATCAGCACAGCGTGGTTAATAGTGTCGAACGCTTTACTAATGTCAGTATATATAGCATCGACCTGACCACCTTTTTCAATAACATCCATTAAATATTTATGATATGCAACTAAATTTGAAGAAGTAGAAGTATGTGGACGAAAACCAAATTGTTGTGGAATTATATATTTAGAAAAAGAGAAGTTTAATTTAGGAAGTAAAATAGATTCTAATAACTTAGGAATTGATGACATAATGCTGATAGGACGATAGTTAATAATATTAGAGCGATCGCCGTTTTTAAAAACTGGCTGGACATAAGAGGATTTCCATAAGTCTGGAAATGTGCCTGAAGACAGTGACAGAGAAAAAAGGTAGTGTAAAGGAAGCGTTAAAGCATACCTACATTGGCTTAAAACTATTTCCGGAATACCGTCAGGGCCAGGTGAGCTATTAAGTTTACATTTTTCTAGTGCTAAGAAAACTTCTTGGACAGTAATGTCGATTTTTGATAGATCAATACAATCGGCGATCGTAACCTTTAAATCATCAGTTGATGGACAAATGTGTGAGTAGGCCGAAGAAAAGTGTTCTGCGAATAAATTAGAAATATTTAACCCGTCCTGTGCAGTTTTATTATTTAAAAACATGACTTTAGGGAAGGTGTTTAATTGTTTGCGGTCATTAATAAATTTCCAAAATTGTTTTGGCTTACTGACCAATGATAATTGAGTCTTGGATATGAAATTTATATAACAGGAACGAGATAGTTGTTTGCATTGTAGGCGAAGATTTGAAAAGGTGAAGTAATCTGAAACGTGATTAGATTGTTTATATTTAAAATGGGCTCTTTTTTTTTCTTTTATTAACAGTCTCAATTCTTTATTAAACCATATTGGGAATGAATTATAATTATAAGTAACAATAGGAACATGTTTTAATAAAACCTCGTGACATATTGAATTAAATTTATTAACAGCTGTATTAATATCTAAATTTAAAAATGTTAATGACCAGTTAATTTTATTTAATTCGTAAATAATGTCAATAAAATTCACTTTTTTAAAATTGAAAAATTCAATTTTGTGTGGAAGAGTATTAAAAATGCGTTGTACTTTAGAATAGATTCTTAACGGTGGGTGATGGTTATCGATAGGGACAATCGGATCTAAAGATAACGAGACTGACAACATAGGAAGGGATGAAAAAACAAGATCTAATAGTGAGTTATTATAATTAAGTATTGGATTGAATTGGCGGAAGTTAAAATACGAATAACCGAAAAGAATAGAATCAGATTGAGCAGTGGTAGGAAAAAAGTTGACACCGGAATTTGAATTGAGATCGTAACGTGCAGAAGATAAATTGAAGTCACCAGCAATAATAAACTCGCAGTCCGCGTATTTCGTACGAAGCAATTCTAATGATTGAATGTGAGAGTCGTACATATCAGGGCCACTGGATGGGGGGATATAAACACCACCTATAATTAGTTTTTTATTACCAACCGATACTAATATGAAAAGTTGTTCTACGTTATTTATCGGCACAGATAACATTTTAGCGGCATATAAATTATTAATTGCGATAAGAACACCACCACCTCTACGGTGGGGACTAGTAATTTCATTCCTATCAAAGCGAAACAGTTGATAATCGGTAAGACCTAGCTCTGAGTCACAGAAATCTGCAGTGAGCCATGTTTCAGTTAATATACAATAGTCAAAATCGAACAGTGAATAATTACAACGCAAAATATCTAATTTTGTGCGTAAACCGCGTACATTTTGGTAGTAACCAACGAAATTAATAAACTTATCAGCTAACTTATTTTTAAGGTTAAAATTAAAATTACAATTATAGTTAAATACAAACGGAGTTGAATCTTCATTGACATTGGAAGGGCGTGTATTGTTCAGTTTTTTGAAATTATTGTTGGTTGGCCTCGAATGTAACCGATTCGAATGTTTGTTTCACCGCGACTTTTTCTTTCTGACAGCGTGTTCCAGACAGCCTTGAACTGTTCTTGTTGAAGCTTGGTTTTATCAATATCAATATTTAGGTGTTTCAGCGTTTCAATATTACGGAGTTTAGACTTTGCTTTAAGGATCTGATTAACACAGTTAACATCAGGTAGATTCACCCTAAGCGGACGACGTTTGTTATAATTATTACCAAGTCGTATAGCATTTAGAGCTTTTATGGGTAAGTTTAGGGAAGAAAAAATTGAGTTAACTAGAATTAATTCGTCAGGGGCACTGTCAGAGGTGCATTCCGGGGCATTGAAAATAATAATATTACACTTCCTGCGATCTCTATCAGATACTTCGCTACAAAAGTCTGTTTTTTCAAAATACGTAATTTTTTTTTCGAGGACAGAGATTT